>SJYT01080784.1:0-52069 GCA_006410635.1 Cephalophus harveyi | reverse complement strand
TCTTAATATCTTCTGCTTCTGTTAGGTCCAGACCATTTCTGTCCTTTATCGAGCCCATCTTTGCATGAAATGTTCCCTTGGTATCTCTAATTTTCTTGAAGAGATTTCTAGTCTTTCCCATTGCTGAAGAAGGCTTTCTTATCTCTTCTTGCTATTCTCTGGAACTCTGCATTCAGATGCTTATATCTTTCCTTTTCTCCTTTGCTTTTCGCCTCTCTTCTTATCACAGCTATTTGTAAGGCCTCCCCAGACAGCCATTTTTCTTTTTGGCATTTCTTTTCCATGGGGATGGTCTTGCTCCCTGTCTCCTGAACAATGTCACAAACCTCATTCCATAGTTCATCAGGCACTCTATCAGATCTAGGCCCTTAAATCTATTTCTCACTTCCACTGTATAATCATAAGGGATTTGATTTAGGTCATACCTGAATGGTCTAGTGGATCAGACCTTGCTTCTATCACCAGTCACATCCACAGCTGGGTGTTGTTTTTGCTTTGGCTTCATCCCTTCATTCTTTCTGGGGTTATTTCTCCACTGATCTCCAGTAGCATATTGGGCACCTATGGACCTGGGGAGTTCCTCTTTCAGCATCCTATCATTTTGCCTTTTCATACTGTTCATGGGGTTCTCAAGGCAAGAATACTGAAATGGTTTGCCATTCCCTTCTCCAGTGGACCACATTCTATCAGCTCTCTCCACCACGACCCGCCCATCTTGGGTTGCCCTGCAGGCATGGCTTGGTTTCATTGAGTTAGACAAGGCTGTGGTCCTAGTGTGATTAGATTGACCAGTTTTCTCTGAGTATGGTTTCAGTGTGTCTGCCCTCTGATGCCCTCTTGCAACACCTACCATCTTACCTGGGTTTCTTACCTTGGGCGTGGGGTATCTTTTCACAGCTGCTCCAGCAAAGCGCAGCTGCTGCTCCTTACCTTGGACAAGGCTTATCTCCTTACCGCCACCCTTCCTGACCTTCAACATGGGATGGTCCCTTGTATAATTGTTAGGGATTTGATTTAGATCATACCTGAATGGTCTAGTGGTTTACACTACTTTCTTCAATTTAAGTCTGAACTTGGCAATAAGTTCATGATCTGAGGCACAGTCAGCTCCCGGTCTTGTTTTTGCTGACTGTATAGAGCGTCTCCATCTTTGGCTGCAAAGAATATAATCAATCTGATTTCGGTGTTGGCCACCTATAGTGATGTCCATGTGTAGTCTTCTCTTGTGTTGTTGGAAGAGGGTATTTGCTATGACCAGTGTGTTCTCTTGGCAAAATTCTGTTAGCCTTTGCCCTGCTTCATTCTGTACTCCAAGGCCAAATTTGACTATTATTGCAGGTGTTTCTTGACTTCCCACTTTTGCATTCCAGTCCCCAATAATGAAAAGGACATCTTTTTTGGGTGTTAGTTCTAGAAGGTCTATGTAGGTGTTCACAGAACCATTCAACTTTAGCTTCTTCAGCATTGCTGGTCAGGGCATAGACTTGGATTACCGTCATATTGAATGGTTTGCTTTGAAACGAACAGAGATTATTCTGTTGTTCTTGAGACTGCATCAAAGTACTGCATTTTGGACTCTTTTGTTGACTATGATGGCTACTCCATTTCTTCTAAAGGATTCTTGCCCACAGTAGTAGATACAATGGTCATCTGAGTTAAATTCACCCATTCCAGTCCATTTTAGTTCACTGATTCCTAAAATCTCAATGTTCACTCTTACCATCTCCCGTTTGACCACTTTCAATTTGCCTTGATTCATGGACCTAACATTCCAAGTTCGTATGCAATATTGCTTTTTATAGCATCAGACCTTGCTTCCATCACCAGTCATATGCACAACTGGGTACTGTTTTTGATTTGGCTCCATCTCTTCATTCTTTCTGGAGTTGTTTCTCCACTGATCTCCAGTAGTACCGGGCACATACCAACCCTGGGGAGTTCATCTTTCAGGGTCTGATCTTTTTGCCTTTTCACACTGTTCATGGGGTTCTCAAGGCAATACTGAAGTGGTTTGCAATTCCCTTCTCAACTGGACCACATTTTGTCAAGAAAATTAGAGATACCAAGGGAACATTTCATGCAAAGATAGACACAATAAAGGACACAGATGGTATGGACCTAACAGAAGCAGAAGGTATTAAGAAGAGGAAGCAAGAATACACAGAAAAACTGTACAAAAAAGATCTTCACAACCCAATCATGATGACGTGATCACATCTAGAGCCAGACATCCTGGAATGGAAGTCAAGTGGCCCTTAGGAAGCATCACTATGAACAAAGGTAGTGGGGTGATGGAATCCAGTTAAGCTATTTCAAATCCTAAAATATGATGCTGTGGAAGTGTTGCACTCAATATGCCAGCAAATTTGGAAAACTCAGCAATGGCCACAGGACTGGAAAAGGTCAGTTTTCATTCCAATCCCTAAGAAAGGCAATGCCAAAAAATGCTCAAACTACTGCACAACTGCACTCATCTCACACACCAGTAAAGTAATGCTCAAAATTCTCCAAGCCAGGCTTCAGCAATATGTGAACCATGAACTCCCTGATGTTCAAGCTGGTTTTAGAAAAGGCAGAGGAACCAGAGATCAAATTCCAACATCTGGTGGATCATCAATAAAGCAAGAGAGTTTCAGAAAAACATCTATTTCTGCTTTAATGACTATGCCAAAGCCTTTGACTGTGTGGATCACAATAAACTCTGGAAAATTCTGAAAGAAACAGGAATACCAGACCACCTGACCTGCCTCTTGAGAAATCTGTATGCAGGTCAGGAAGCAGCAGTTAGAACTGGACATGGAACAACAGATTGGTTCCAAATAGGGAAAGGAGTTCGTCAAGGTTGTATATTGTTACCATGTTTATTTAACTTATACTCAGAGTACATCATGAGAAATGCTAGGCTGGATGAAGCACAGCTGGAATCAAGATTGCTGGAAGATGTATCAATAACCTCAGATATGCAGATGACACGACCCTTACGGCAGAAAGTGAAGAAGAACTAAAGAGCCTATTGATGAAAGTGAAAGAGGTGAGTAAAAAAGTTGGCCTAAAGCTCAACATTCAGAAAACTAAGATCATGGTATCGGGTCCCATCACTTCATGGCAAAAAGATAGAGAAACATTGGAAACAGTAACAGATTTTATTTTGGGGGGCTCCAAAATCACTGCAGATGGTGACTGCAGCCATGAAATTAAAAGATGCTTACTCCTTGGAAGATAAGTTATGACCAACCTAGATAGCATATTAAAAAACATAGACATTACTTTGCCAACAAAGATCCATCTAGTTAAGGCTATGGTTTTTCCAAAAGTCATGTATGGATGTGAAAGTTGGACTATAAAGAAAGCTGACCGCCGAAGAATTGATGGTTTTGAACTGTGGTGTTGGAGAAGACTCTTGAGAGTCCCTTGGACTACAACGAGATCCAACCAGTCCATCCTAAAGGAAAGCAGTCCTGAATACTCATTGGAAGGACTGATGTTGAAGCTGAAACTCTAACATTTGGCCACCTGATGCTGGGAAAGATTGAAGGCAGGAGAAGGGGACGACAAAGGATGAGATGATTGGATGGCATCACTAACTCAATGGACATGAATTTGAGTAAGCTCCAGGAGTTGGTGAGGGACAGGGAAGCCTGGCGTGCTGCAGTCCATGGGTCGCAAAGAGTCAGACACAACTGTGCAACTGAACTGAACTAAACTTCCTTGCTGAAGCTGAGCCAATAAAAAGCCATGGACTCTGTTTACTAGTCCTCTCAACTTCCTCTTCTGAGTGTTCCTCTCAGTAAGAACACTTTCTTTCCCTTGCCCTGTTGGGACCTGCAGGTGGATCGCTGTGGTCTTAGCTCTGCAGCTCAGTCATGTCCAACTCTCTGTCCATGGAATTCCCTAGGCAAGAATACATGAGTGGGTTGACATTTCCTTCACCAGGTAATCTTCCTGACCCAGAGATTGAACCCAAATCTCCTGCATCTCCTCCACTGGGAGGCAAAATCTTTACTTCTGAACCACCGTAACCAACCCCAAAGAGCAATTTTCTGCTCATCTCAAAGAACTGGCAGTTTGTTTGTTTTGGGTCAACATTTTCGTGGCTTTATGGGGACCAGAAGAGACTCCCAGTGGCTCCAGGGCTAGTGAACAGGTGCAACATCCACACTGGCACCTTAGCTAAGAGGCTTGCCTTGTCAAGCCTGGAGTTTAAAGGCACAGCTTTCTCCTGGATCCAAACTTATTCCCACTTTGCATCTGAAGCTCTTCAGGCTCTATTTGGGATCTACTTTAAAGGTATTGTCATTTCTGGTTAAGCCTTGCTCTGTATGCAAGTGTTCATGTGGCACTCAAGTATGAGTTTGAGATCAGATTATTTCAACTGAAACTGGCCAAGAAGCACTCGGTCCTTTCCTTCAGCAACAGAGGTGTTTCAATGAAATTTCACCATTTTTCAGCCTTCACCCTGTTTCTTTGGAATAGGGGCTATTCTATGGGAACTGACCGAGAAAGCTCTAGTCTGGCTTCTCTGGGCAAATTGTTTCCTTCAAAATGGCTCGTATTAAGCCTGCAAGTTGAGTTGTTTGAGCTGTTTAAGGTCTTTGAGTTATAAGGTTAACTGCTTAAAAATTATTCTTTAACTCTGGAGAAAAATCTCTGAGAAACGAGATTTCAGTTATCTAAAATTTGAGGGTGTCTCCGGCCACCAAGATTCCCTGATAGCTCAGACAACAAAAAGTCTGCCTGCAACGTAGAAAAACCGGGTTTGATCCCTGGGTGGGGAAGATTCCCTGGAGAAGGAAATGGCAACCCACTCCAATATTATTTCCTAGAAAATCCCATGGATGGAGGAGCCTGGCAGGCTACACACCTTGGGGTAGCAAAGAGTCTGACTGGACTGAGGGAATTCTCTTTCACTTTCCCCTTCCCACACCACAGGGACTGCAGCTGATTTCTAAATGCCTTGACCAAAAATATTGCCATTGCTCCTTCTAAATCTTAGATCCAGCCTTTTTGTAACTCAAACTCTTAACCTTTGAGACAGTCAGAGGATGCCTGAGGCACTTGCCTCTTGCCTCTTTTGACCGGCAATTGACAAAAGGAAACATAATCTGATATTGTAAAGATCTAACTGTTCTATCAACATTAAAAATAACTATGAAAAAAAAATAAAATAAAAATAACTATGTCTTGGTACTTCTCTGGTAATCCAATGGTTACAACTCCATGCTGCTACTGCAGGGGCTCAGGTTTGAATCCTTGTTGGGGAACTAAGATCCCCCATGCCACACAGCATGGCCAGAAACAAAGAAACAAGACTGGTAGAACAATCTTTCACAGGGCACTCTTAGGAGACTTAAGCCCCACACCTTGCAACCTAGAGGTTTTCTCTACTGAAAACGGCATAGCCACAGAGACTCTCTGCAACCTTATTGGTACTGCTAACCAACACTGGTTAAGATATATCCATCTGAATGCAGAGTTTCAAAGAAAAGCAAGAGATAGAAAGCCTTCCTCGGTGATCAATGCAAAGATCAAGGCAAAGAAATAGAGGAAAACAGTAGGATGGGAAAGACTATAGAGATCTCTTCAAGAAAATTAGAGATACCAAGGGAACATTTCATGCAAAGATGGGCTCAATAAAGGACAGAAATGGTATGGACCTAACAGAAGCAGAAGATATTAAGAAGAGGTGGAAAGAATACACAGAAGAACCATACAAAAAAGAACTTCATGACCCAGATAATCACAATGGTGTGATCACTCACCTAGAGCCAGACATCCTGGAATGCGAAGTCAAGTGGGCATTAGGAAGCATCACTATGAACAAAGCTAGTGGAGGTGATGGAATTCCAGTTGAGCTGTTTCAAATCCTGAAAGATGATGCTGTGAAAGTGCTGCACTCAATATGCCAGCAAATTTGGAAAACTCAGCAGTGGCCACAGGACTGGAAAGGTCAGCTGTCATGCCAATCCCAAAGAAAGCAGTGCCAAAGAATGCTCAAACTACTGCACAATTGCACTCATTTCACATGTTAGCAAAGTAATGCTCAAAATTCTCCAAGCAAGGCTTCAACAGTACATGAACCAAGAACTTCCAGATGTTCAAGATGGATTTAGAAAAGGCAGAGGAACCAGAGATCAAATTGCCAACAACTGTTGGATCATAGAAAAAGCAAGAGACCCAGAAAAACATTTACTTTGCTTCACTGACTATGCTAAAGCCACAGTTCACAACGAACTGTGGAAAATTCTTAAAGAGATGGGAATACTGGACCACCTGACCTGCCTCCTGAGAAATCTGTATGCAGGTCAAGAAGCAACAGTTAGAACTGGACATGGAACAACAGATGGATCCAAATTGGGAAAGGAAAATCTCAAGGCTGTATATTGTCACCATGCTTATTTAACTTATATGCAGAGTACATCATGTGAAATTCTGGGCTGAATGAAGCATAAGCTGGAATCAAGATTGTTGGGAGAAATACCAACAACCTCAGATATGCAGATGACACCACCCTTATGGCAGAAAACAAAGAAGAATTATAGAGCCTCTTGATAAAAGTGAAAGAGGAGAGTGAAAAAACTGGCTTAAAACTCAACATTCAAAAAACAAAGATCATGGCATTCAGTCCCATCACTTCATGGCAAAGAGATGAGGAAAAAATGGAAACACTGAGAAACTTTATTTTCTCAGGCTCCAATATCACTGCATATAGTGATGCAGCCATGAAATTAAAAGATGCTTGCTCCTTGGAAGAAAAGCTATGACCAACCTAGACAGCATATTAAAAAGCAGAGACATCACTGTGTCGACAAAGGTCCGTCTGGTCAAGGCTATGATTTTTCCAGTAGTCATGCACGGATGTGAGAGCTGAACCACAAAGAAGACTGAGCACCGAAAAATTGATGCTTTGAACTGTGGTGTTGGAGAAGACTCTTGAGAGACCCTGAAGTACAAGGAGATCAAACTAGTTAATCCTAAAGGAAATCAGCCCTAAATATTCATTCAAAGGACTGATGCTGAAGCTGAAACTCCAATACTTTGGCCACCTGATGTGAAGAACTGACTCACTGGAAAAGACCCTGATGCTAGGAAAGATTGAAGGCAGGAAGAGAAGGGGACAACAAAGGATGAGATGGTTGGATGGCATCACCGACTAGACAGATATGAGTTTGAGCAAGCTCCAGGAGTTTGTGACGGACAGAAAAGCCTGGTATGCTGCAGTCCATGGGGTCACAAAAAGATACGGCTGAGCGACTGAACTAAACCAAACGTGGTACTACCAATTTCCAGGGAATAGACTCTTGAATTCATGTGATACACCGAAAGTAAGCACCAAAATCGACTGGACCTACCCATCATTTGGTAATCTGAAAGTAAAAATTTCCTGGAATCAAAGCAGATAGTAACTGATGAGATGGCTTTCTCAACATATCCAGATGGGGCTGATGATGATGATGACATAACACATCAAATGACCTCCAATGTCTATGACCTTGATAATATATGAACTTCATACAAAAGAATCTGAGAGTTTTCACTCTTATTCCTCATTATTACTTAAATGTGGCCTTATTAGTTTCCCAATATGACCACTTACTCTTCCATAAGAGACACTATGGACAGAAAGGTCCATCCTGGCACTGAAGGACAAAAAGCCTCTAACACTGGAAAACCTGACTCTCACGCATGATGCTTGCAGGCTGAGGTCTTCATCAAAAGGGAAGAATGTAAAGAAACTAATAAACAGAAATCTCATTCAAATAGAGTCAAGACACCAGCAGGGAAAGCTCTCATGCCCTGCCAACAACAGCTCTCATGCCCTGTCCAACAAGAAGAAGACAGACTCCTTCCCTGGCAAGGACTCAGCCAATGACAAGCACTGGACTCTGTTTTTTTGTAGCCACCCACCTTCATCCTCCCCTGTATAAAAGCGCTCTGTTTCCCTTGCTGAGTGGGAACTTGCAGGTGGGGCACCATGACAGTAGAGCGCACTCTGCAATTCTCTGCTGATTCTAAATAATTTCATTTTTGCTGGAGAACTACCTAGTAGTTTATTTGTTTTAGGTTAACACCTATGGAAAAATGCCTTCCTGCCTGGCCACCATAAGATGATGGCTCAACAGCAACAAGACACAAATAGATTTCAACAATTAGAGATCCACATGTAAGATTCATTTGGACCTTCACACCACATATGAAAATGAAATCAAAATGGATAAAAGACCTAAATGTAAGAGATACTACTGTAAAACTTTTAGAAAGAAACACAGGTGCAAATCTTCTTCGTCTTGAGTTAGGCAATGGTTTAGCAAAAGCATAGGCAACAAAAGAAAAAAATTAATTTAACATCAAAATTAAAAATTTTTCTGCATTAAGGACATTATAAACAAAATAAAATACAACTCTAAATGGGAGAAAATATTACAAATATAAAACTGATAAGGGTCTAGTATCCAGAATACAAAAAAATTCCTACAACTCAAAAATAAAAAGAGAAATGACTCAAAAATAAGCAAATAACTCAAACATACGTGTCTCTAATATATATACAAATGGTCAATAAACACATGAAAAGATGCTCAACACTATTAGTCATTAGAGAAATTCAAACCAAAACCACAATGAAATACCACTTCATACCCACTAGGATGGCTATACTTAAAATATATTCTGAAAAATGAACAGGAACGAGTGTTGACAAGGATACGGAAAATATGTAATCTTCCTATGTTTCTGTTGGTGGGAATGAAAAAAGTATGACTGCTGTGGAAAAGTTTGGTTGGCAGTTGCACAAAATGTTAAACAGATACTATGTAATCCTGAAATTCTATCTGAGAAATTTGAGAGCCTAACTACACAAAAGTGTACACCAATGTTAACAGCATCGCTATTTATAATAGACAAAAGGCAGAAACAACCCAATGTTTCTTAATTGAAGAATGGATAAAGAAAAATGGTACATACAGGTAACAAAGTATTATTCAGCCAAAAAAAGGAAGAAGTACTCTCACATGATACAACTAGGATAAACCTTGAAAACATTAAGCTAAAAGAGAGAAGCCAGTTTCAAAAGGCCATATTATGTAATTGCATTTATTAAATTTGCTTAATTGTAATTGCACTTTACAATATTGTGTGGCTTTCTGCCACACACCAACATGAATCAGCCATAGGTTTACATATGTAGTTGCATTTAGATGAAATGTTCATTATATGCAAATCAGTCGAGACTGAAAGTAGATTAGGGGTTGCCAGAGGCTGGGGTCTTGAGGCAGAACGTAAGTGACTAATGGGACAGGATTTCTTTGGGGAGTGATGAAAATGTTCTAGAATTAGGCAGTGATACTATTTGCATGACGTAATTAATGGCACTGAATTGTACATAGCTAAAATAATAAATTTTTGTGGGAATTTGATCTCAGTGTTAGATAGAAGACAGATAGACAACTGTGCTTACACATAATGCAAACCCACAAGAGTTTGCTTATTTTGAAGTTTCTTTTAAAATTAGAGAATAATATCTCTTCAATGATGAAATGCCTACTAGGAGGAACACTTATAGACTAGCAATTGAGAATGTTGCTGATTTACATTCATATTCTTTTTGGCCTCTAAACTTTAGTTAGTATTACACACAATTTATTTACTGTAGGTATACTGTGAAAGCACAAAGGATGGAAAGAAAGAAAATCTAACTTTTGCCACTAGAGAAAGAAACTTCTTAAGTGTATTGATATCTAGACATATGTGCAAATATAACTTGCCTATTTGTATTGAAATCATTGTAAAGATTCAGACCTTTGCTGGTTAAAACTTTGTTTTCCTCTGAAATAGAATTTAAATTTTATATTTTTAAGCAATCTAACTTGGGAAAACTTTGTCCTTTGTATGTAACACTCTATGTAAATATATAAAGATTATAATTTACAGTCTACATGTATCTGAAAGTAAAATGTTGAGTTGCATTAATACTGAATTTTTAGATCTTGAGCTAACCAGATTTCCATATCTATACCAAGAAAAATGTAGTATGATTAACATGAAGCATTCATAAAATGTCAGCTAAGTGCATAATACAATTACATTACCAAGGGCTCTTTAAAAGAGTAACTTGCTTATGAAACACTTCTTATATAAAAAAGTCTTTTAAAAGGTCTTTATTGCAACAGCAGGTGAAAGATTTCTTTCATTTTTACCTACCATATTACCATTCAGTAATTTTTATGTCATTAACTATACATTGCCTAAAGAAAAACTGAAGGTCATATAACAAAAGTAAGTTTGAAGTAATTATGCTTGCTCTTTTCTTCAGAAATAGATGTTTTTCTGGAACTCTCTTGCTTTTTTGATGATCCAGCAGATGTTGGCAATTTGATCGCTGGTTCCTCTGTCTTTTCTAAAACCAGCTGGAACATCTGGAAGTTCACGGTTCACATATTGTTGAAGCCTGGCTTGGAAGAACTTAGAAAACTAAGATCATGACATCTGGTCCCATCACTTCATGGCAAATAGATGGGAAAACAGTAGAAACAGTAGCAGACTTCATTTTGGGGGGGCTCCAAAATCACTGCAGATGGTGACTGCAGCCATGAAATTAAAAGACACTTACTCCTTGGAAGGAAAGTTATGACCAACCTAGATAGCATATTAAAAAGCAGAGTCATTACTTGGCCAACAAAGATCCGTCTAGTTAAGGCTATGGTTTTTCCAGTAGTCATGTATGGATGTGAGAGTTGGACTATAAAAAAAGCTGAGTGCCCAAGAACTGATGCTTTGAGCTGTGGTGTTGGAGAAGACTCTTGAGAGTCCCTTGGACTGCAAGGAGATCCAACCAGTCCATCCTAAAGGAAATCAGTCCTGGGTGTTCACTGGAAGGACTGATGTTGAAACCAAAACTCCAGTACTTAGCCACCTGATGCGAAGAGCTGACTCATTTGAAAAGGCCCTGATGCTGGGAAAGATTGAGGGCAGGAGGAAAAGGGGACGACAGAGGATGAGATGGTTGGAGGGCATCACCAACTCAATGGACATGAGTTTGGGTAGACTCCAGGAGTTGGTGATGGACAGGGAGGCCTGGTAGAGCGACTGAACTGAATTCAACTTTTCTTCAGGACTACCCTCAGTCTCTAGATGGCTCCATTTTCTTCCAGATAAAAAGCAACCCACAGGCAGCCTCCTTTCAGGTTCACTTTTATCTCAATTCAACATAGATGCTACAGCCAATCACTTGAATGATTTTCTCACCTCCCTCACACATATCACCTCTTGAAACCCCATGGACTACAGCCCACCAGGCTCCTCTGTCCATGGGATTCACCTGGCAAGAACACTGAAATGGGCAGTCATTCCCTTTNAATTCAACATAGATGCTACAGCCAATCACTTGAATGATTTTCTCACCTCCCTCACACATATCACCTCTTGAAACCCCATGGACTACAGCCCACCAGGCTCCTCTGTCCATGGGATTCACCTGGCAAGAACACTGAAATGGGTAGTCATTCCCTTTTCCAAGGGATCTTCCCAACCCAGGGATTGAACCCAGGTCTCCCACATTGCAGGCAGATTCTTTACCATCTGAGCCACCAGGGAAGCCTGTATCATCTCTACAAAGCCCAATTAGCCCTTTCTCCTTTCCACTTTCCTTTCTCTTTGGAATCCTAGCTCATTTCCCCCAGGGATTTCCTTTCTTCCGCATCATTCTCTCCAGTAGCTATGACCTCATCTTCACTGAGAGTATTACCTCAGCAAACAAACCCATTCAAGCTGCTCCCATCATAAAAACACAAGCAAAACATCCACTTATTCCTCTCTGCTTTTCTCTCAACCAGGCTTCGTGGGAGAGGAACCTGTTTCCAAAGTTTCTGTTTTTTCATCTTTTCACTCATTTCACTGATTTTAAATTTTCATTTGCAAAATACTGGAAAAAAATCTAAAACAAAACTCATTCACAACCTGACCACTTTTAAAGAAAAATTATTTAATAAACAAAAGTTTCCCTTCTTTGTCCAGGCCTATCTTTGTCAGGGGGCTCCTAGAAAACTTGGCCAAGGTTTCTTGGCCTTTGGCTAAATGGCCATCCTTCCTTCCTCTGGGATAAAAATGAGCCATCTCCTGGCTAGCAGTGCAGCATAAAACATGCTCTTCTGTTCCCAGGAGTAATTTATATAGCCTATAACCAGGGGAGGAAACAACCACAAGCAATCATTTTTAATCATTTTGTCTTTCTCTGTGGCATGAGAACCTTTGAATATTTCTATTAGAGAAGAGAGAAAATCTATTTCTCAATGTCCTGTGAAAGGTAAAATTGAGCTTGAATATCATCATTTTGTTGATGTTCTTTGGTGTATGAAAAATGAACCAGTGACCAGATTACATCATGGAGCTTAAACAGAGTTATTTCTCTCATTTGGCTGTTTTCACTCTTTAAGCTTTTTGAATAATTCAAGGAAAGAAGCTACATCAGCAGAGAATTGAGAATCTAGTGGGGATAGTATCTAATAACCATGTTATATTAAGTGCAAAGCAAAAGGGCATTTCTGACTGAATCTGTCCCTTGGTATTCTGAACTTTTCACTCCCTGTCTTCCCTGTCTTATGACAAGAACCTATTAACTTGGGACCTGGTCAAGAGAAAGATTTTAGCCCATAATTCCCCTAAATATCACACCACCTGACTTTTAACAGTTTTTTACTTTTCCTTACATCTGAACATACTTATCCATGGATGCTCACAAAACAAGACTAAACAAAAATTGTCTTTCAAATGCAGTAAATACTATATAGCTTTTACCATCACAGTCCTGGACCTCAAAGCAAAACATACAGAGGCAAGACGTGTAAGGGTCAAGCAGTGATCATGTTACACAATGATTCAGCCACTGGACTACTACAGGATAATACTGTAACTCTTCTTTCTCGCCAAGAGAAACGGGAAAAATGTCGAGCTGTCTCACCAAGAGAAAGGGGAAAAATAGAAGAATAACTTGATGAGGGAGCACAATCAATGAAGGGGCGTTTGTTTGTATCAAAACCCCCTTGACTGTGTTTGCACTGAGTCAAGAATGTAACAGGAGACTGGATGAGTGTTGGCCCAGGTCTGTGGAGGCAGGCCAGTCAGGAGCTAAAAAACTGAGAGGAGTCAGAGGACAATGGTCTAGGTGGTGAGCGACATGGCCTCACCCAACACAAGTGAGCAGGAAGTACAGTACTATCATGTGTCTGGATGAGGCGAGAACCAGAAACACCTGGCGAACAGTACTAAGGCACCATACCCCGGAAGAGAATAGTTTAAAGGGACACCTCGGTAACCAACTCTCAGAAGTTTACCTAATCTAAGTTCCCACCTTCAGGACTTCCCTGGTGGTCCAGTGGCTAAGACACCGTGCTCCCAGTGCAGGGGGCTGCAGTTCAATCCCCGGTCAAGGGACTAGATCCCACATGCCAAACTAAAAAGACCTGCATGCCACAAAGAAGATCAAAGATTCCCGGTGCTGTAACTTAAGACCCAGTGTAGTGAAATAAATACATTTTTTAAAAGTCACCACCTTCAAGGACAACTTAGAGCAGTTGTTTCAAAGTAATGCATCCCAAACCTGGTGATATATGAGAATTATTAGAGGAGTCCTTTAAGAACTCCTTAAAGAACTTCTTAACTCCTCTAATTAACTCTTCTCCTCCATCAGAAGTGCTAGGAGTAGAGAGCCCAAGGGTTTTCTTTCAAAAAAATGTACTATCTATAAGTGACTGTTACACTCGGCAAGGTGTGGAAACCTCTACTTTAGAGATCACAATGTCGTACAAATCCATTATTTCATTTGACCATCACGTCTTTGTAAAGATGTCAAAGGCTAACAGAATCACTTTCACGAAAACTAGGGAGTTAGTTTTCTTGAACAGTTCCTGTATGAGTCAGTTCAGGCTGCTATAACAAAATACCATGAACAGGGTGGCTTAAACAATAAACATTTATTTCTCACAGTTCTAGAAGCTGAGATGTCCAAGATCAAGGGACCAACAAATTCAGTTCCTGGTGAGCGTTCTCTTTCTGGCTTGAAAATAGCTGCCTTCTCACTGTGTCCTCAATGGCCCCGGGAGAGGGAGAGCTTTACAGAGGAGAGAGATAACACAGAGTAATAGAGAAGAATGTAATACATAAACTATTTACAATGGTGCAGCAGGATTTAGGGAAACCAAAAGGGCTGATAAATACCTGTGGTGTGGTCACTGGAGTGAGGCACTTTTGACCAGCTGTTGTCCACAAACCTAAGGTTGTCATCGATTTGCCCAGTTTCACAAGGCTGGTGTTGACTTGCTCATTTTTGGAACCAGAGTCACTGGCGTGATGTCGCTGATTCACTTTCAAAGCTTGTGAATTAATTGGAAGTTATCTTGATTACCAGTGGTTACCTGTTCACAACTTGGGACTTTGACTGTAGAACAGCCTTTACCTTTCTTGAATATGAAAAATAAGCACTTTCAATTCTCAGTGCTCCCTTTTGGTCTTCTATCAATCAGCCAAACCTGTAGAGGAGACCATAAGAGATTATCCAGATGTTAATTTTTCAAGGTACGATTTTCAGCTGGTGTTTCCATTTAAGCAACTTAAGCACCAATTACTGTGGAGAAAAAATAGCTCTAATTGCCAAATCTTTATAATTATATACATTTATCTATGTGTGTGTGTGTGTGTGTGTGTGTATACATACACACACACACAGACACACACACACACAATTAAGTTAAAAAAAAACGTTGACTGTAAACTATTTAGGACATCCTGACAAAGTTAATATGGAATTCAGTATAAAGTACAAGGTATAAGAAGGAAGTGATTTTTTTGCCCATATGATTATTTTTAAATGATTTGAATTTCCAAGGAACAATTTAAAATGGGTAGAATGTTATCTCATGAGATATTGGTATGAACATATATGACTCATTAAAGAGATTTTTTAACTGAAAGAGGATAAGGGTGAAAAAATCAGATAAGAAACAAGAAACTGACTGTTATATACACTGTCAGGTTGGAAATGGTCGACTGATTCACTCCAGAAGGGAACTTCAGAAGTGTGAGACAACACCCAGCAGTCTTCATGCTAACGTAGTCACAAGCTATAAACAAGGCTTAGGCAACAAAAGGGCATGGGATGTGACACAGGAGTTGCCAATACTGGGTATCGTAAGAGTCCTGACTGCAATACACACAAATGAGAACAGACGTGTAGGGAAGTATCCTGGACTGACAGCACTGGTACTTGGACACCAAACATAAAATGCACTGTAGAAAATATTGCAGAAAGAAGAGAGGAAAAAATTGGGATACAATTATGCAAATACACTACAGAATGCCAGGCCAGAAAATCAGATTTAAGCATGCAACTATTGACTGAAACAAAGTGCTATTAAAAAAAAAAATTGTTAAATACATGAACTTTAAAAGCCCAGAATTGGGAAACATATGGTCATGATAGCTTCAATTGTCTAAAAATCCTCTTATTTTACCAAAACCAGAGCATCTGATGATTCTTCATATGCCAAAAAAAAACTAGTCTTCCAGGAAATCAGGTATTCATGCTTAGTCCTGTCAGACTGAGACTCCATGGCTGTAGCTTGCCAGACTCTTCCGTCCATAGAATTCTCCAGGCAATACTGGAGTAGGTTGCGGTTTTCTACTCTAGGGGATCTTCCCAATACAGGGATTGAACCCATGTCTTGTGTGTCTCCTGCATTGCAGGCGGACTCTTTACTCTCTGAGCCATCTGGGAAACCTTCCAGGAAATAGAGGAAATGGCAAATATTGAAACTACTACTCTGGACTGCCAAAACGACCAACAGGAAGGAACTAATTGATAAAGTGGAAGGTTTGGGAACCTTAAGAGAATGTGATCATTTCAAGGCTGGTGATACCAGCCTTGTGTGAGGCTGAACTCAGTGAAGAGAAGAGAACTCAGTGAAGAGAAGTGAGAGTGAAGAGAACTCAGACTGTTGATTCCAGTTCTGCAATCAAAAATGACTCTATAAGGGGAGGGGGAAGGAGCAAGCTTGCAAAAAAAATGTCTCTTCTGACAAGCTAAACTCTTAAAAGAATGGAAGTCAAGTATGCATAGCTAATGAATATAAGAAATGGTAAAATCTTTAACCTCCCTCTCCCAATTAGCTGACAATTTCTTAAAAGAAAAAACAAAGCTCAAGTCAATAAAAAGGGTTTTATAAACTATGTGTAGAGACAAATGTAAGGAAATGGTTACGAGGATAATGTAAGATTTAGCTTCTTTAGAATTTCTTTTTTTTTAATCAAGAATAATCTTCAGCCTAGAAAGTTAAGTGGGTGATAAGGGGGAAAAGTAAGAAGGAAATGAGGCCCATCATAGGTACAAACAAGTCTCCAGACCCAGACAAAACTCATCCTGAGAGATTTTGCAGATGGTAAACGGAGCAAGGTAAGAAGACTAGACTGGAAACGAAATTTCTATTAAAAAAAAAAAAAAAAAGCACGGACTATACAGCTACAGATTGGTCAATAATGAGGATTCCAAATAAGATCATACTGAATTAGTCAAAAGGCAGTTTATAGTATTAGAAATGGTGATCTTTGAAGTAAACATGGATTCATTAGGAAAAGACATTACAAACTAAATCCAGTTCATTTTTCAGATGGAATAATGAGAATGGGAGAGCAAATAAATGGACTAAATGGTTCATTTCACCTAGATTTCAGAAAAACGTAAACAGCTCACAGTAGCCAAATGGCAGAGGATTGTCACACATTAGACAGCCCACTTAGGCATCGTGTCCTAGGTTTACTGGACTGATACTGAGCTTAAAGCAAGCAGGAATACAGTGACGTGACTCAGGGCTTTGTCCTTGCCCTCTGTTGTGTTATTTTTATCATTAAAGGTACAGAATTAATGATTTTTAACTTATCCATACTGTTACGAGTCAAGATAGCCAATTGTGCAACGTGATAAAATCAGGGTACAAATATTTTTAAACAGATAGGAACAACAGCTTCAATCTAAGACACAGTTTAATCAATACCAGACCGAAGTCTTGTCTCAAAAAGCAGAGAGCACACGCTCTGCTTGAGAAATAAAGGTGCTGCTCAGTTTTCAAATATGCTGTATCATGAAAGTAATGGTGAATGGCAGCCTGCATTGAGAGCTCTTATAAATGTTACTGCTAAACTTCAAGAGACGTGCTGCAAAGAAAGCATTACTCCAATCTGAGGTGAGGAAACTGATGCTAAGAAGTCAAGTAACTTGTCACAGTTCTCACAACGCAAGTGAAAAAGTTGCAAATCAAATTACATTTGTTTGGTCCCCAAATTCATGCTCTTTCTAAGACCATGCACTGCTTCAACACCTAAGCTCAAATGGGAGACTGAATTATCTCATATATAACTCCCCAATGTACTAGGTAGCATTTTCTTTATCATAATCCTTCAGGTTATTTCAAAATGACCCCTTCTTTTATTGTGTCACTCAATTAGGTTAAAAAAAAACTAACTTCAAACATCCAAATCTTTCCAGTGTGGTCCAGAACAGAAGTTGGCAAGTCATGGTCTGCAAGCCAGATCCAGTCCAACTCCTGCTTTCATTTGGCCCATGAACTAAGAATGGTATTTGCATTTTTTAAATGGTAGAAAAAAATCCAAAGAATACTTCATGATACATAGAAACTATATAAAGTTCAAATTTCAGTACCCATCAATAAAACTTTATTGGAACACAGCCATGCTCATTCATTGACATGTTGTCTATGACTGCTTTCAACCTATGAAGGCAAAGCTGAATAGCTGTGACAGAGACCATATGTGGTGCTCACTACTTTACATTGCTGCTCAACACACTACACACCTCAGGGACACAGTGACCATTCAACAGCATTTCAAGTGCTACACATAGTGTCATACAAACATTTTATTACTTTTATTACTAATGTAGGCTAATCTTATTTCAAAAAGTAAAGTGAAGTTTGAGTGTTGTGCTTTTTAAGGCAAGGTGGAATGTGGATTATTTTGTTACAAAATTATAATAGCAAAGCACCATGTTTATTATGCAGTGACACTTCAGCTGTGTTATAAGAATACAATTTATTTCCACATTACCAGACCAAGCACTCACCACAATATTCCCAACTCACAGGAAAGCAACAGTAAGAACAATTACAACTTTAAAGCAGAATATCTTATCACAATAGAATTATTTCAAACACACAAAAAATGAGAATGAAGGTGCAACCAAAATTACTTTCCAAGTGGTTCATTTGTTAGCCAAGCAAAGAAAAGTTTTTCACTGATGGTGAGTTAAAGTTAATTAAATTGTGTTTGACTGCAGCAGCTACAAAGTGTGTCCAGAGAAGATAAACACATTGAAGACCACTAGTTCTTGAGCAAGGACAGTTGCTTGAAGACACCAATTGTCAACTAAAAAACAAGGCAAATGATGTGGCTTTTCATGAGTCAATACATGTTACCAATACTGCCTAGTTGTTGATTACAAGAGAAGTCAGTATGGAGCTTAAAGTAACTCAGGAATTAGCCTCTGTGAATAGACTCCGTGGAACAACTCCAATAGAGATTTTTTTTTTTTTAAGAGAAAAGATTTTTAAAGAACTTGAGAAAAGTGCTAACTGAAGTGGTGTCTGCAAAGATACGCTGTAACTTAATGGTGGTACGGGCATATGGAGTAGAAAATGGTTTACTGGGCAAATTTGCAAAGCTTGTGAAAGTGTAAAATGTTTAAAATCAATCTTTATGCATTACATGATTCATCAGTAGGTATTCTGGGGGGACTATTTGAATCCGTCATGTTATTGAACCAGTTAAGTCAGTGGTGAATTTCATTCACTCTTGCAGTTTTAACTATCATTACTTCCAGTAAGTTTTTGCTAGGAATAGAAACTGAATATCCTGACTTGCCCAACTACACAGCAGTTTGATATTAGTAGGAAAGTTTTATTGCAATTTTTTTTTGAGCTCAGAACCAACACTGAATTTTTTCTGAATAGGTATCATCTTCACGTATTATTAATGAATACTGAATAGATTTGAAAATTAGGTTTGCAGCAGATTTGACACGTTTCTTAGTAAATCAACTTAAAAATTATAAGGCAAAACAGCACTTATATGTGAAATTTATACTGCAACAAAGTCATTATGACAAAACTAATGCTTAAGTTTAAAAGACAAGTAATGTCAAGCCACTTTATCCAATTCCTATGCTGTCAAGTTAAAACAAGCAGCAAGGTATCCATTCCTACACAATCTGCAGTGGATAAAGCTACATTTTTAACTAGAAATCAAGTTCACCTTTGAAATAAGCACTCAATAAGTACTCAACATATAATCACGAGTGCTGTCAATATACCCTGCTATTCTAAAACGCATGCCTCTCGGTAGTTCTAGCACAATTATTAAAATACCAAAATAATTACTTTGATGAGGTTTTAATGGTGATGATAATTATTTTGATAACGATGATAGTGGCAAGTGATGATAGTGAAGATGGAAGAGAAAGAGGAGAAGAAAAGCTGTCTCTTATACACATCTCTCTCATGCATTGGAGAAGGAAATGGCAACCCACTCCAGTGTTCTTGCCTGGAGAATCCCAGGGATGGGGGAGCCTGGTGGGCTGCAGTCCATGGGGTCGCTAAGAGTCGGGCACGACTGAGCAACTTCACTTTCACTTTTCACTGTCATGCATTGGAGAAGGAAATGGCAACCCATTCCAGTGTTCTTGCCTGGAGAATCCCAGGGATGGGGGAGCCTGGTGGGCTGCCGTCTATGGGTCGCACAGAGTCAGACACAACTGAAGTGACTTAGCAGTAGCAGTAACTGTACAAATGAGGAGCATCCATCTAATCTTCAATACGAAGTAATTAATCTGCAGGGTGATGATTTGTTAATGGCAAATATCAAGGGCAGAATCTAAGAAAATTGTATAAAACACCTTCCTAATGGTGAATACGCTCTAACACAATCATATACATATGGACTGATACAGTATTTGGTAATATCTATCTGAAGACATTTTCAAAGATGAAATATATAAAATCACATTACAGATCAGCATAACAGACGATCATTTGCAATCAATTTCAAGCTCCTAAGTGAATATTATCCTCTCAAAATACCTCAATTCTTATCAGTAGACTTGTATTACAAAAAATTGTTCTCAAGTGTTCCTATGTATTTTGAACTTCCTCAATACAAAACTCCTGGAAATTTCTCATTATGCAAGTATATAAAAACTTCAATTTTGCCTTTGGTCCCATAAAACCAAAGTTTGCCAACCCCACTCTAGAGCAGTGCAGGACTGTTTTTCATATTAAGTAAAATCACAGTATGGTAAACATTCCTGTGAACAACTGTTCCTTCTAAAACCACTTTCATATCCAAGCAGTATTACCTGATAATACTTGTATATGTAGTCCTTTCTTTGGTTATGATCCATGTATTCCTATGAAGTAAATTTCCTAAGAAAATAATATGTGGGTCCATATTAGAGATGGGCAGAGAAGAAACTCATCATCCCAAACGTCAGCAAAACTTTACAACTCCATTCACTTTTTCTCTAGAAAGATCAGCTTTCCACTCTACTATTCCAACGGCAATCACAACAATCCTTAAAAACTAAACAAAAACACATCAAATATGGTGCTTATGACGTTCACTTTACCTAAGTCCAAAACATTTTTCAAATGTGTATTAGTGATTTTCAACAATATATTCTGATAAATATGTCTCAATAATAGAAACATTTTCTAATTTAAAGTAATTATTTTTCCCTTTACACTCTATTTTGTTTTTCTCACCATGACAGCAAATATCTAGATTTTGCCTGCACAGAATCCATTCACTTTCCTTGATAACACTACCCTCATTTTCTTTTGGGAACACCCCTTCTCCCTCACTTCTCAGTCCAATATGTCCTGTGAAGATGGAAGAACATTTCCACAGTAATTGGCTCTGGGGTGGGCATGTGAATCAATGAAGGAATAAATGTCAGGATTCTGTTAAAATTGTTGAGAGAAGCTGTCCTTTGTTGAGGTTATGAAGCAGGCAGTAGTCTGGTTGTTGCGTGGTCATTTTACCATCACGCATATAAAATCCCCTTGACAACGAAAACAGTAGGGTAGGAAGCAAAACTGAGAGATACAGAGTAAGTCAGATTCCTGAACCTTACACCAGGATCAAGCATGTCTGAAGCCAACCCTATGAATGGACTTTTCAAATGCAATAATGTGCATGCCTACTGCTGAACCAAGTGAGGCTTCTAGCACTTGCAAAGCCAAGGGTGCTGACTAATGCAACTATATAATCATTCAGGTCAAACTCTAATCTTAGGTCATTTATTTCTAGATAGGGCCTTTTAACCCATGCTTAACCTATGCTATGTTTGATCTCCGGATCTTCTTACTGTTTCTGAATGGTGGTGCTTAGTGGACACATACGGACTTCAGACTGCTGCTTTGACTTACCTTACCTCTGCCATCTTTCAGTAAGCACAGCCGCATCTTGTAAAACCCCCTAGAGTGAACAGCACAATGATGAACTGTGAGATACTGCCAGAGATATGTGCTCTGCATCTGCAATGATCTTAAAGTCATTCACTTCAAACTGGAGCAATAATACTTCATTTCTGGAAACATAATAGTATGACTTCATTTTTTAAAAGGAATGAAATGATACAGTTTATTTCCTTTATTAATGGCATTAGTTCTAATTAATTGCTCTATTAAAGAGTTCAGAGAAATAAAAAAAATATTCTAAACTTTCATTAAAGAAAGCTTGGATACACCCAGCTACGTACTGCTTACAATAGAGTTCCAACAAAGCAAAACAAAAATCAAAAACACAAAAGAAAGTTCCTTCAGCTCCGCTTTTCACATATACTAAATTTATTCACATAAACTGAATTTTAAAATTTTCTATCTTCAGTTAGTGAGTGGCATTATTTTACCCATGATCAGAGGAAAGGGGAAAGAGCAAGTTTAAAAAAACTACCTTTATTTTTTATTTCTTTTTCAGTTACATACTTTTAAACAAGGATGTGTTTCATTATTCAGACATTCAGGCAATGTTGACTTCATTAGTGTTGACAGGAAAGAAGCATAAAAATGCAAAACATTGTTGGCTTAACCTGAACATACCTGCATTACCTATTATTGACCAGTTTGTATCGCCAAAAGACTTATTCCTTGGCATTAAAATGGAGCACTTAAAAATATTGCTAAAAAGCAAATGTCTACACACTGGTCTTTGCAGCAAATAAGGGTATTTATACTTTTAAAATATTTTAAGTCCATAATTGGATTAATATACACACCTTCTTATGTATAAGGAGTTCAGATCATATAAACACTGTACAGTCCAAAAACCCTACTGAGAAAAAAACTAAACAGGCTTATGATAAGAAATACAGATATCGCATGTATTTACAAATATCATAGACACACAAATTTGGTCAAATACTGTAAAGAAAGAAGTGGTTTCACATTATAATGGCTAAAACATCCATCTACCTTGCTCAAAGCAAACAAAAATAAAAACTCAGTATGTAACTCCTGTAGTTTAAGACATCATGACAGTATACAAATATAAAATGGAAACTGTTGACCAAATTATACAGTATATGTTTTCTAGGCTGAGTGTAGATCTTTAAAATCAAGAACTTATAAAGATCATTTATAGGATTCCAAGCGACAATGACAAACAACATCCTGATCTGCGCTATTCATATGGGTGCCTAATTCATCAAAAACAACACGCTGAACTTTTGGCTAATAAGAAAATAAATTACAAAATACAAGCAAATTTCTGGAAATGCAATAATCATTTCTGGAAACATAATAGTATGACTTCATTTTTTAAAAGGAATGAAATGATACAGTTTATTTCCTTTATTAATGGCATTAGTTCTAATTAATTGCTCTATTAAAGAGTTCAGAGAAATAAAAAAAATATTCTAAACTTTCATTAAAGAAAGCTTGGATACACCCAGCTACGTACTGCTTACAATAGAGTTCCAACAAAGCAAAACAAAAATCAAAAACACAAAAGAAAGTTCCTTCAGCTCCGCTTTTCACATATACTAAATTTATTCACATAAACTGAATTTTAAAATTTTCTATCTTCAGTTAGTGAGTGGCATTATTTTACCCATGATCAGAGGAAAGGGGAAAGAGCAAGTTTAAAAAAACTACCTTTATTTTTTATTTCTTTTTCAGTTACATACTTTTAAACAAGGATGTGTTTCATTATTCAGACATTCAGGCAATGTTGACTTCATTAGTGTTGACAGGAAAGAAGCATAAAAATGCAAAACATTGTTGGCTTAACCTGAACATACCTGCATTACCTATTATTGACCAGTTTGTATCGCCAAAAGACTTATTCCTTGGCATTAAAATGGAGCACTTAAAAATATTGCTAAAAAGCAAATGTCTACACACTGGTCTTTGCAGCAAATAAGGGTATTTATACTTTTAAAATATTTTAAGTCCATAATTGGATTAATATACACACCTTCTTATGTATAAGGAGTTCAGATCATATAAACACTGTACAGTCCAAAAACCCTACTGAGAAAAAAACTAAACAGGCTTATGATAAGAAATACAGATATCGCATGTATTTACAAATATCATAGACACACAAATTTGGTCAAATACTGTAAAGAAAGAAGTGGTTTCACATTATAATGGCTAAAACATCCATCTACCTTGCTCAAAGCAAACAAAAATAAAAACTCAGTATGTAACTCCTGTAGTTTAAGACATCATGACAGTATACAAATATAAAATGGAAACTGTTGACCAAATTATACAGTATATGTTTTCTAGGCTGAGTGTAGATCTTTAAAATCAAGAACTTATAAAGATCATTTATAGGATTCCAAGCGACAATGACAAACAACATCCTGATCTGCGCTATTCATATGGGTGCCTAATTCATCAAAAACAACACGCTGAACTTTTGGCTAATAAGAAAATAAATTACAAAATACAAGCAAATTTCTGGAAATGCAATATTGAAGTCAAAAATGTAGATTTATTTACTTTAATTACACATTTTAAATGTTACCTTGAAACAACAAAAATAAATAAGCTTGCCCAGAGGCACGCACTTAAGAGACAAAAAGAAGGGGCTGCACTGAAGGAGTAAGTAACAATTTCATAGACAGAAGGTCAATGTGAGATCTGAACAACACAATCATCTTTCTAGCCGGCCTTTTTATCTTAACTCTCCTTGGCTAGGAAAATGTGACAAAAGTATAACCTGTGTCTGTATGGCTTAAAACAAAACATTCTTGAAAAATGGAATGGGTTTCCTATTTTTTTAAAACAGAACCATTTCTTTGTTCATATGCAGGCACTTCAAAAGACTATGGGGACAAAGCACCTGACCCATCCTTTCCAAAATAGTTTTCAATCATCAAAATTATACTAAAAGCAGGAAGATTCCAGAGAACCAGCAAAGTTGAATACAAGACACTAATGTGCACAGATGGCAATAGGGGGACCCCGTTTTTATTGCTGGGGGGGGCCCTTATTTTTAATCAAAGAGCAACTAATTAATAAACAGACACCCTTGTGTGGCACATCCAAAGTTTTCTGCTTAAGGAGAATGTAGTCACTCAGCAGCAGGTTTCAGTGGGATCTCCTTAGACTTCAACCTCATACGATGCGGTGAGATTCACATTTATTCCTCCTGCTAGTGTATTTCTCCAAACACTCCAACATATCTCATTTCTCAAAGTATTCATTTCTTGCTGTCTAACATACATCATTATCTGGAAGCATAAAGTTACATTACACAAGTATTTCGCATTTTTAAAAAATAAGCACTTTTGCCACTTCGGCAACACGGTACTTCACATAGTGGTGCAACAAAAGCAGAGCTTGTATTAACCACGCTATTTTATGATTCAGTTTACCAACTACCATCGGCTGAACCCATAGAGCTTTTTCCTCAGTACCTCTGGGCAGTGACTGTACCTTGATTTCACAGAGAGAGTGTTAATGTGATTCATGAATAGCAGTACCATCGGTAACAGTGAAATCAATGCAGATGTCACACAGATAATGAACTTCTCAGGGGATAACTTCTTTTAAATATCTGGGCAACTGTTTTCTCTGTTGCTTTATCCGCCGGGAGAAAACTCCTGTTTGATTATGCTCTTACAGAAGTTATAAAAAAAAAACCAGGTTAGGTATATAACTGGTTGACATTTCAGATACTGTACTGCTTTCTATAACTGGAGGAGAGCTTCTGAAAAATGTTCTATAGAACTGTGTAAGTCATCAATACCACCTCATTGGTCCATTCCATTCACTGATGGGCAAAGCACTCATGTTTCGACAAAACTTTAAAGCTTCCATAAAAGTTAAATTAGAAAAAAAAAAAAAAAGACTGTAAGACAACCACAAAATGAAGTATGAAAGTATGACATTTTTGTTTCTAAGAGTGAGTCCTTGAAAATATATGTGGTCACTACAGAGATGATTTTAATCACAAGACAGCAGATGAACACATAAGTAACTCCCCATGATCTGTCTGTGTCCAGAGTCATTTGTGGCGCTGTATGGTTTTCCTTTTCCTTCGTTTGAAAAAACAGCAGCACCTGCAGATGGAGAGAAATACTTATTTTATTATAAAAATACTAGGGTATTGCAAAATAAGGTTGAACTCTAGTGCATTAATGTAAGTGATCATAAAAGCCATAGGCTGGTGCAGCAAACAGTGAACACACCAATGAAGCATATATATTAGTGAAATAATGGCAATTACTACTATCATTTCATCAATGTGCCTTTTTAGAACAGCAAGACATTCTATGCAATATTAAAAGGAGCCACTAAACTGAAAAGGCTCTGCACCAAGACTAATTAAAAAGCCATAAAGCTCTGAACCCCAACAGACCCACCACATCCTATTTTTGATACTAATTTCTGCCAACTGTATGCTGTAGATAAAATTGATCTTATGTGGTCTTTCTTTTTTTTCTTGATTGTGGAATATGATTGTGGAAGCCAATGTTAGAACAGCAATAATGAGCCTAATATTGGGGATTTCATTTTCATTAAGAATTAGATTTCAAAAATGAAGAGAGAAATTCCCAAAATACTCTTCAACAAACATTCTCCATCATGTTTACAAAGTGGAAGACAGAAAAAAACACATTAACTAGAATAAAAATGCTAATATTGGCATTTTTAATTCTTTAGAGCTTATCATGTTTTTTTAAGGTAAAAATTATGCTTAACATTTAAAACAACATAATCAAGCTGATTCAGTTTCATAATTGAAAACTGATTCAGTTTTTGAATTCTATTAAAGAAATATCTGGTTTTCATGCCTAGATAAACAAAATCTAGATATGATCCCTGAAGGTACTAGTTTTTCTCACAGTGAATTCTCCTCATTATGAGAAGAGGCATCACAGGCAGAGTTATGCTGAGGCTGGTATGAAAAGAGAGTCAAACGAGAATCACCGATTACCAGGTAACAAAACAAATGCACAGATGCATTCTAAAACTCTATCATTCCTTCAAATAAAGGTCTGGCTTTCTCCCCCTTCCATACTTAAAGTCAATCTATCAAAATACCAAGATGACAGGTGCCACATACAGAGATGGTTCTTTTCTTTGCCCCACTGAAGTCCTTATCAAGATACTCATTTAATTCTTACCAGCCCACCTTCTGCAAAGGATATTAACTGAAACATTTTCAAGCTAAGCATAAAAGAGACCATGTAGCTTCAGGAGTCCAATCAATCAGCAAAAGATCATTGCAAATGAAATAATGGCTAGATATCTTTTATATATTTCTGTGAAATAAATGTAAACAAAGCCCCACACTGTCCAGTTAAATTACACACTCTCTCAGCTCACATTATGTTTAGAAAAAATAATTTCAACATTTATTGTGATTTATGCCATGATTAAGAAATCACTATGGAGCATTCAAAACCAATTTTTTACATTGCATTCAAATAGCACATAATGACTAGACTAGGGAACATAACTAATTTAGAATTGTATATATCAGCTGATAAAGATTCAACTAGAAATATGTGCTGTTATCAGTCTTATGAGTTTTATTATTATTGAGATAGCTACCGCACAGAATGGAAATAAATTACTCAATCAAGGGTCTTAAAAAGAGACACTGCTGTAAAAGAAGACTTCAGGCACAATACATTTAGAAGAGAAAGTCAAATTTTTCTGTCAGGTACCTAATACTTTCTCAAATATGTTACATATATTTTCTAAAATAAAAAAGCAAAACAAAAAACTACTAGGAATACCTATGTTATGGCTGAATCATGTTGATGTTTGGCAGAAACCAACACAATACTGTAAAGCAATTATCCTTCAATTAAAAATAAATAAATTTATCATAAGAAAACTACTAGGAGATAAAAATCATTATTCTAAAAAGAACTCTTCAATAAAAGACTTAGAAAAGAGTTAGAACATGTCCATACTGTACACAGCAAATGTTAAAAAATCAGTATTTTAAAGAAACAGACCAAATATTTAGAAGATTAAATTTAATAATATGATCATAGGTCAATGGAAACTTATTGTTTAATATAAAGTTTTATTAACAGTGCTCATTATTTTTAATAAGGTTGTCTTTTCAAATTCCCAAGTATGTCCTTCTAAAAAAAGTTTTCTACTAAAAAAGTGTTGAAAGATTTACATAATAAGCCTTTTGGAAAAGGGGCTTTCATAGATGTTTTGATAAACAAGTTCAAGGCTCAGATTTTCCACACTTGCATTAGCAATTCACCTTATTTTTTTACCATTATTAACCTGCTTCCAGTTCTCAGAGTTGAGTTCTTCCTACTTCCTAGGTAATCTTTCTTTCTATTGTATAAGTATTGTTGAATACAGAAAAATATTGTAAGCATTATTTAAGATTAAATAAGATCTTCAAATGCATGATAATTGTAGAAACCTTTTAAAATCAAAGCAATCTAAAAAAAGACATCCATTTTCTAAAAGTAAATCCCACTAGAGTACATCCTTGAGACAAATTTGCCCAAGTAGAGCTGGCAATGCTATTACACCGACAACCACCAGAGGACAGCATTGCTTTATCCAATAGGAATGCATCCACATTCAGAGAACACAGACGCTCTCAAAATATGAAATGCTTACAGAAGAAGGAAACTGATGGTAAGCTTGCAGCTGATTTCTTAAAAGTCATTATCAAAACAACTGATTTATAGTCTTCAGTTCAGTTCAGTTCAGTCGCTCAGTCGTGTCCGACTCTTTGCGACGCCATGAATCGCAGCACGCGAGGCCTCCCTGTTCATCACCATCTCCCGGATTTCACTCAGACTCGCGTCCATCGAGTCCGTGATGCCATCCAGCCATCTCATCCTCGGTCATCCCCTTCTCCTCCTGCCCCCAATCCCTCCCAGCATCAGAGTCTTTTCCAAAGTCAACTCTTCGCATGAGGTGGCCAAAGTACTGGAGTTTCAGCTTCAGCATCATTCCCTACAAAGAAACCCCAGGGTTGATCTCCTTCAGAACGGACTGGTTGGATCTCCTTGCAGTCCAAGGGACTCTCAAGAGTCTTCTCCAACAGCACGGTTCAAAAGCATCAATTCGTCGGCACTCAGCTTTCTTCACAGTCCAACTCTCACATCCATACATGACCACAGGAAAAACCATAGCCTTGACTAGACGGACCTTAGTCAGCAAAGTAATGTCTCTGCTTTTGAAAATGCTATCTAGGTTGGTCATAACTTTTCTTCCAAGGAGTAAGAGTCTTTTAATTTCATGGCTGCAGTCACCATCTGCAGTGATTTTGGAGACCAAAAAAATAAATCTGACACTGTTTCTACTGTTTTCCCATGTATTTCCCATGAAGTGATGGGACCAGATGCCATGATCTTCGTTTTCTGAATGTTGAGCTTTAAGCCAGCTTTTTCACTCTGCACTTTCACTGTCATCAAGAGGCTTTTCAGTTCCTCTTCACTTTCTGCCATAAGGGTGGTGTCATCAGCATATCTGAGGTTATTGATATTTCTCTCGGCAATCTTGATTCCAGCTGTGCTTCATCCAGCCCAGCGTTCCTCATGATGTACTCTGCATATAACTTTAATAAGCAGGGTATATTACAGCCTTGATGTACTCCTTGACAATATACAGCCTTGACGTACTCCTTTTCCTATTTGGAACCAGTCTGTTGTTCCGTGTCCAGTTCTAACTGTTGCTTCCTGACCTGCATGCAGGTTTCTCAAGAGGCAGGTCAGGTGGTCTGGTATTCCCATCTCTTTCAGAATTTTCCACAGTTTATTGTGATCCACACAGTCGAAGGCGTTGGCATAATCAATAAAGCAGAAATAGATGTTCCTCTGGAACTCTCTTGCTTTGTGATCCAGCGGATGTTGGCAATTTGATCTCTGGTTCCTCTGCCTTTTCTAAAACCAGCTTGAACATCAGGGTTCTTGTATCTTTTCTCCTTTGCTTTTCACTTCTCTTCTTTTCACAGCTATTTGTAAGGCCTCAGACAGCCATTTTGCTTTTTTGCACTTCTTTTCCATTTATAGTCTTAGTGATTAATAAATCAGGACTCATCTCCATTGTCCTCAGCACTCAGTCCAAAACACTTTTTAGCATAAGACCACCCTGACAAGCTTGTTTAATTTTCCTCTCAGTACGTAGTTCAGTTCAGTTCAGTCGCTCAGTCGTGTCCGACTCTTTGCGACCCCATGAATTGCAGCACGCCAGGCCTCCCTGTTCATCACCATCTCCCGGAGTTCACTCAGACTCACGTCCATCGAGTCATTGATGCCATCCAGCCATCTCATCCTCTGTCGTCCCCTTCTCCTCCTGCCCCCAATCCCTCCCAGCATCAGAGTCTTTTCCAAAGTCAACTCTTCGCACGAGGTGGCCAAAGTACTGGAGTTTCAGCCTTAGCATCATTCCTTCCAAAGAAATCCCAGGGTTGATCTCTTTCAGAATGGACTGGTTGGATCTCCTTGCAGTCCAAGGGACTCTCAAGAATCTTCTCCAACACCACAGTTCAAAAGTATCAATTCTTCGGCGCTCAGCCTTCTTCACAGTCCAACTCTCACATCCATACATGACTAATCTTAATTTATTTGCTTATCATCTACCTCCACATTCCCCTTCATGGATCATAGCCTTATCATGGTGAAAGGGCTTGTGAAAAGTTTTGACAAAACATACATGGTCTGTGGTCTACTGGAGGAGGAAATTACAAACCACTCCAGTATTCTTGCCATGAAAACACCATGAATAGTATGAAAAGGCAAACACATATGACCCTGGAAGATGAGCCCCCCAGGTCTGGAAGTGTCCAACATGCTACTGAGGAAGAGTGGTGGACAATTACTAATATCTCCCAAAACAACGAAGTTCCTGGGCCAAAGCAGAAAGGACCCTCGGCTGTGAATGTGTCTGCTGGTGACAGTAAAGTCCGATGCTGTAAAGAATACTGCCCAGGAACCTGACATATTAGGTCCATGAATCGAGGTAAACTGGATGTGGTCAAGCAGGAGATGGCAAGAGTGAACACCAACATCTTAGGAATCCGTTAACTACAACATATGGGAATGGGCAAATTTAATTCAGATGACCACTATATCTACTATTGTGGGCAAGAATTCCTTAGAAAAAATGGAGTAGCCCACACAGTCAACAAAAGAGTCCAAAATACAGTACTTGGATGCAATCTCAGAAGCAACAGAATGATTTCAGCTCATTTCCAAGGCAAACCATTCAACAAGTAAACCAAGTCTATGCCTCAATCACCAATGCTGATGAAGCTGAAGTTGAACGGTTCTACGAAGACCTCCAAGACCTTCTAGTACTAACACCAAAAAAGGATGTCATTTTGTCACCAGGGATTGGAATATAAAAATAGGAATTCAAGAGATACCTGGAGTTAACAGGCAAGTCTGGCCCTGGAGTACAAAACCAAACAGGGTAAAGGCTAACAGAGTTTTGTTAAGAGAACACACTGGTCATAACACCCTTTTTCAGCAACACAAGAGATGACTCTACACATGGACATCACCAAATGGTCAATATCAAAATCAGACTGAATGTATTCTTTGCAGCTGAAGATAGAGAAGCTCTATACAGTCAGCAAAAACAAGACCTGGAGCTGGGAGCTGACTGTGGCTCAGATCATGAGCTCCTTATCACAAAATTCAGGCTTAAATTGAAGAAAGTACGGAAAACCACTAGGCCATTCAGATATGACCTAAATCAAATTTCTTATGATTATACAGCAGAAGTGACAAATAAATTCAAGGGATTAGATCTGGTAGACAGAGTGCCTGAAGAATTATGGATGGAGGTTTGTAACCCGGTATAAGAGGCAGTGACCAAAACCATCCCAAAGAAATGCAAGAAGGCAAAGAGATTGTCTGAGGAGGCTTTACAAATGTCTGAGGAAAGAAGAGAAGCAAAAGGTAAGGGAAAGAAAGGGAAAGATACCCAAATGAATGCAGAATTCCAGAGAATAACAAGGAGAGGTAAAAAGGCCTCCTGAAATGAACAAGGCAAAGACATAGAGAAAGACAACAGAATGGGAAAAACTAGCAATCTCATCAAGAAAATTGGAGATATAAAGGAAACACTTCTTGCCAAGGATGGGCACAATAAAGGACAGAAATGGCAAGGACCTAACAGAAACAGAAAAGATTAAGAAGGGGAGGCAAGAAGACAAAGAAGAATTATACAAAAAAAGGTCTAATGACCAGATAAGCACAATGGTGTGGTCACTCCCCTAGAGCCATACAGCCTGGAGTGTGAAGTCAACTGGACCTTAGGAATCATTATTACAAACCAAGCTAGTGGAGGTGATGGAATTCCAACTGAACTATTTCAAACCCTAAAAGATGCTGCTGTGAAAGCACGGCATTCACTATGCCTGCAAATTTGGAAAACTCAGCAGTGGCAACAGGACTGGAAAATGCCACTTTTCATTCCAATCCCAAAGAAGGGCAATGCCAAAGAGTGTTCAAACTACCAAACAATCGTACTAATTTCACACGCTAGTAAGATAATGCTCAAAATCCTTCCAGCTAGGCTTCAGCAGTATGTGAACAGAGAACTCAGAGATATACAAGCTGGGTTTAAAAAAGGCAGAGGAACCAGAGATCAAATTGTCAACATTCGTTGGATCACAGAAAAAGCAAGAGATTTCTAAAAAAACCTCTACTTCTGCTACACTACAGCCTTTAACTGTGTACATCACACAAACTGTGGAAAATTCTTAAAGAGATGAGAACACCAGACCACCTAACCTGTCTCCTGAGAAATGTGATTACGGGACAAGAAGCGAGAAATGAACATGGAACAATGGACTGCTTCACAATTGGGATGGCAGTACCTCAAGACTGTACACTATCACCTTGCTTATTCAACTTATATGCAGAGTACATCTTGGGAAATGCCGGACTGGATGAATCACAAGCAGGAATCAAGACTGCCAGGAGAAATGACAACAACCTCAGATATATAGATGACACCACTCTAAAGGCAGGCAATGAAGAGAAACTAAGACAGACGCCTCTTGATGATGGTGAAAGAGGACAGTGAAAAAGCTGCCTTAAAACTCAACATTAAAAAAGTTAAGATCATGGCATCCGGTCCCATCACTTCAAGGCAAATAGATGGAGGAAAGGTAGAAATAGTGACAGATTTTATTTTCTCGGGCTCCAAAATCACTGAAGATGGTGACTGCAACCACAAAATTAAAAGATGCTTGCTCCTTGGAAGGAAAGCTATGACAAACCTAGACCGCATATGGTTTTTCCAGTAGTCATGTAAGGATATAAGAGTTGGGCCATAAAGAAGGCTGAGTACTGAAGAACTGAGGCTTTCAAACTGTGGTGCTACAGAAGATGCTTAAGAGTCCTTTGGACAGCAAGGAGATCAAACCAATCAATCTTAAAGGAAATCAACCTGCATATTCCTTGGAAGGATGGATGCTAACACTGCAGTACTCTGGCCACCTGATGCGAAAAGCTGACTCACTGGAAAAGAACCTGATGCTGGGCAAGACTGAAGGCAAAAGGAGAAGAGGGTGGCAGAGGATGAGATGGTTAAATACTATCACCAACTCAATGGACATGAATTTGAGTAACTCCAGGAGATAGTGAACAACAGAAGAGCCTGGTGTGCTGCAGTCAATGGGGTTTCAAAGAGTTCGAGATGACTTAGTGACTAAACAAAAACCTTAAATTTCCTAAGGTCCCGATCATGATACATTCCACAAGTGGGCACAAAGTTGGTACTTTTAATTTAATATCTACTGAATAAATGAAAATTTTGCCTCATAAATGCAACTAACTTTTAAAGTAAGAACCTGGTCAAAATCCTAAACCATGTTTTAAAGCCAAAGCTCTTATCCTTGGGTCACAGACTCTATAGTGAAATATTACAAAATATAGATCTCAGTGCCCATGGAAACTTTTCTGGAAAGAAATGATCAATAAAGGAATTAAATTAATAAAGGAATCTGAATCGCAAGAAGCACTGCTTTCCAGATGCAACTACCAGGCCAACTTCCTACATCTCCATTTCCAACAAGGCCTTGTCCTGGATGCAAGAGCTGAGCACTAGAGACACTGAGTGGACACCATGTCATCAGTTTACATTAGAGCACGCCATATGCATAAAACGAAACCATATACTTTTAACTTGGTACAGCTGAAGGGGGGTATAGAGGGTAGTTATCGGAAACAATAATTGTAATAATAGCAAAGATTCCAGGAATTAGCACATACAGAAATTTTCACAGATGATGTGACCAAGTTATTCTATCAATAAGTCCAATTATTTGGTCTTAGAAAATAACTTATACTTTAAAAATTTTCAAAGACATTTTCTCTCCTGTTGTTCAGTGACTACATTTTCTTATCCATTCGTTCATACCTCATATGGAATCTCCTCAGAGCTAGACTGACAACTACCCTGGGAAAAGATTAAGGGTAAGCAGACATTTAAATCATGTTCCTGTCAATGATCCTATTTTTTCTCGGCTCTTTCTTGATTATCCCTTGTGTGGTTCCAGTGAGCCAAAATGCTCTCACAAGTCAGAGTCATGCTTCTGAGCAGATCATTTGGAGGCTAGCCTACAGTCTTTGAAGCAGCAACTCTACTCTTAAATCCTTTGGGAATAAACATTAAGTTCTATTTCTGATGAACACTGTTGCTTCACATACTGTTTACATAGGAAATAAGAAATGATAATGGGTCAAAGTCCTAAACTCTGTAGAAAACATAGATGAGGACAACCAAGATTTTGCTACGGACATCACACCACCATTTCCCCATTACTGACTGCCTTTTTCTTCTTGTAAAACATGGCTTGTCTTCCCGGATCCATGTCATAAACTTTCTTCTCAAAAGTCTACCCAGAAACTGAAGCATGTTCCTCTGTCTGGATCTGAAGTGCTGATCTGCCCCTGTAATAACTCACTGGCTCATCAGTATCCAGTTGAGGGACTGTTGGTACCTGCCAGATCCTCTGCACTTAGGACCCCAGAACCTAGCCTCTCCTCCTCTGGTTGAAGAGGATATAGGAAGTATTTTTCATGACATCTAAACTTTAATTCACTGCCAAAGGATTTTTTTCCCCCTTTACACTTATACTTGAAATGTAATTTCATTCCTCTAGGTTTCTCAATGATAAAAATGAGAAACTATTTGGTTAGACAAGTAGGATTTAGATCAGAGAGCAAGACCATGCATGTAACCACTCTAACAAAGAAACTGCACCTTCAGTTTCTTCCTTCCATCCCCATGCAGTAAGTATCTCAAACCTGAAATAACTTTCACAATTTGCCCACCCTCTCATGCTGATATAGTTTATACTATCCTGCCTCCATCTCTGTTAAGAGCCTTTTAACTGACTTTCATGTAAGACTTACCTCTCTCCAATCTGCCATCCAAACTTTCCTCATCATAAATATGGCCATGCCCTTTCCTCTTAAATATCAGTAACGTTTCTCCACTGTCCTAAGGCATCAGTTTTAAAAATTTGGTTCCAACGTATTTCTACTCTCCTCTCAGTCTCACCCTACATTAGGCTTCCTTTCCAGACAGCCTGTACCTTAGAAGGAAGGAAGGAAAAGAGGGCAGGAAGGAGGGAAGGGAGATTTCCTGAAGCCCAGGAAGTGACATAAGCCTCAAAACTGGCACCAAAATAATTTTCTTAAGGTTCAATCTGATTATACCATTTCTTGGCTTAAAATCCACAGTGTGCTTTCTTGTGCTAAGAAAGATAATGTCCAATTTTTTTTTTTAACCTTGTTACTAAAGCCTTTTGAGATTAGGCACTCAGCCTCAGTTCCCATTAATATAATCACACTCTCTTTGCACGGGTCACTACTCAAACTTACCCATTCTTTCCTTGCTTCACGTTGTTACACAATCTCTTCTCTCTGACCCTCATTCCCGTTTCAAATCATACTCATCTTAGAACTTTGGCAAATGTATCCTTACCCACAAAGACCTCTATGATCTTTAGATGGAAATGCATACCCGGTCTCTGAACTCCATAGTGTTAACCCTATAACACCTTGTTTTAGATTGGTGATTCTCAATCCAGGTTATTCCTTAGAATCAGCTTAAAAGCATTTTAAAAATACTGGTAACCAGACCCCACCACCACTGAGAATGCACAGCCTAAGTACTGGCATATTTTTAAAACTGCCCAGATGATTGTGATATCAAGCCAGGTTTGAGAACCATTCTACCTGAAAGTCTCTGGTGTACTTACTACTTTCTCTAATGGAACTACAGGGTCCTGACTTATCTTCATAATCATCGTATCACCATACTCACAACAACTATTCAGTAAATGACAGAAAATGGGTGGGTGGTGGGGGGAGGGCAGAGAAACAAAGGAAAAAGGATGAATTCATAATACTTCAAAACTCAGTAACTAAACTTGAAGCCTTAGTCTCCTAAATTCCTGGAAGAAATGATGAGGGTGCTGTCATTTGTATCACCTGTTTAAAAAAATTATCCACTACAGTTAAAATTAAAAAAAAAAAAAAAAAAAAGGAAGGCAAAATCTCATTACTGTTGAAGGAGCCACTTTGTCTTGGGGGAAGAGATTATTTTCCATCAATTTGGAAATCATACATTTACATAAACTTGAGATTCTAAAATATTTGTTGTAGAATGCATTTCAGTTTATGAGATGGGATAAGAAAGACCTCTGCCAATCACAGGTAAGAAGAAAAGAAGGAAGTAGCAAACAGATTCTGAAAAAGAATTCTAGGCCAGTCCCTAGCTACCCAGAAAATTGTGGAAAAGAGAAGAGAAGCATTAGACCCAACTTTGGAAAAGAAATTATGCTCACACTTCTTAATCACAGACTAAGAGGGTATATGGAATGCAATAATGAGGCTGTAGGAATATTAGAATAACCTTGATCAAAGACAGGACAAAATGTTGTGTGTTTAAAAAGAATTTCCAACTAATGAACAGTTTGGGAAGTTCTGAGAATTTCTGTATCCCATCTAGAATAAAGCTACACTGAATTCATGGATTCCTATCTATTTTTCTAAAGAAACTGCTGTATTCATTAAATTCACCTTTTTGAAGCATATAATACAATGTTTTTTTAAATATAGTCAAGGGGTTTTTCAGCTCTCACCATTATCTAACTTCAAAATGTTTTCTTCACTCCATAAAGAAACCACATAACCTATCAGCAGTCACTCCTCTATTCCTCTTCTCTGTTCCAGGCATTCACTGTCTATTTTCTGTCTCTGTATATTTGCTTATTCTGGACATTTTACATAAATGGACCTTATAATGTGTAGCCTTTTATGTCTGGTTTATGTCACATTGCATCATGTTTTCAATTTTATTTTTTTATATTATCAACTTATAGTACATTGCATGGATACACTACATTATGTAGTCAGTTGTTTAGTAATAATTTATTGAGGCTTTGGGGATCTTACAATAAAAAAAAGGCCTTGTTTTTAAGAAATCCTGATAGCTCAGTTGGTAAAGAATCCACCTGCAATGCAGGAGTCCCTGGCTATTCGATTCCTGGGTCCGGAAGATCCCCTGGGGAAGGGGATAGGCTACTCACTCCAGTATTCTTGGGCTTCCCTTGCAGCTCAGCTGGTAAAGAGCCTGCAATGTGGGAGACCTGGGTTGGGAAGATCCCCTGGAGAAGGCAAAGGCTGCCCACTCCAGTATTCTGGCCTGGAGAATTCCAAGGATTGTATAGCCCATGGGCTTGCAGAGTCGGACAGGGCTGAGCAACTTTCACTTTCACTTCAAGATGTTTTAAAAGGTGGGAGATAGATAAAGAGAATAACATATCAATGACAGACTTAAGAAACTAATGGAACACAGAATTCAGAATGGAAAATTAGGCTGGGAAAGACAGATCAGAGCAACCATGAAGGGCCTGGTGCCATGCCAAGTGATCTGGACTTGCTATTCTATGCAAAAGAGAACCTCCCTTCAGAAAGAGTCTCCCCCGCTCCACCAGCCACTTCCTTTTTTCTTATCTTCCAACACCTACAGATAGAAACCCAAACCATAAACATACACACTGACACCCATCTCAGCTAAATAAATTACTACCCATTCTTCAAAGCCCCCTCCACAAAGCATTCTCTGATCATCCTGTCAAACAACTCTAATGGGACCTTTTTCACAATATTTATCATACACTGATAAATGCTAATACAGCTGCAATTATCCCTGCTGAAGAGTGAGCTTTGTAAAAGCAAGGATAGTATCATTATTTCTGAAATTAAAGCAGTGTAAACACTGAATGAATACATGGGAAAAAATGCAATAAATTTGGTGGAAAATAAATCTCTAGGAGGATGAAAACACAGAATGGCCAGTTTCGGTGAAGAATCTGGGTGTGGAAGTAAAAACGGAGAATGTTGATGGAAGCAGCACAAGCCTGGGAAGATGAACGAGGTCACTGGCAGCAAACAGAGAAACAGAAGGGGTGATAATGGCAAGTGAATACCTGCCATGCCATGTGCCAGACAAAATACCAGCACTTTAGTACATTTAATTTTTTCAACAGCCTACGAGGTAGATATTATTAGCCTCATTTTACAGGAAAAGAAACAAGCCTGAAAAAGGAAACAGTGGCAGAAGTAGGTTTCTACAACTTACGTTTATTTGCAAAGGCCATGTGCATTACTATCTGCCTTATGCCACCCCCTTTTATAACTGTGCTTGGGATTGCACCAGCACATATAACTGTTTTTTACTTTTGACATAAAAATATAGAAGTGTGTAGCTGACTGATTATATCGTGAAATCCACCAAAACTAAGTTACACTGACTATGAATAAATTCCACCTCAAACTGGTTAAAAGGGACACTTGCTCATTACTCTCTTAAACAGAAATATCCACAAAAGTTTCCTCATCTTGCAGTCAATAAATGAGCATGGTCTTAAAAATTATATAAGGTTCCTTTTAGACATGAGTAGAATGTTACACAATTTACTAAACAACTTTCATTATTTACCCCAAGGCTAACTCAAAATTTGTCCTAAAATCAAGGGAAGCATTTTAAACACAGCATTATAACTAAAGGCAAGTGTCAATAAATAGTTTAAATTCAGTATTGTTGCAACAAATAAGAATATTATTTTTCATAATATCTGTATTTAGCAGTTACTATTTAGATGAGGATTTTTCATAACACTCTCTTACTATATCATGAAATTTAATAATGCATAGTATGTGTATTTAATGGCCATATAGTTAGCAAGTGAAGTACTGGTTTAGTGATATTATTGCTAGGTGTATTTAACAATTACAAATAGGAAAAAAAGTTTAACTCAAAAACTTGCCTCTTTTAAAAGCAAATAATGCATTGTGTTACAAACAAATGCACAAGCACAAGCAAGATTGACGTATCATCTACTCAATAAAAAGTGCCCCCAAATGTTTCATCTACGTCACTTGAAACAAAAAAGCTGCAGCAGGCAAAAGAGCTCCTCAATTATTTCTTGCTTTTCAGAGTTAATGTAAATGATATTAAAGACTTTTGTATGACTTTTACCAATTATAATCTCTATGTTGAAAAGTTTGTTTTTAAAGACACAAACTGGTGCTAAATCTTTGAGATTATAGTCAACGGAGCTATTTCTGCCTGCCTACACTTGAGAACTCACCACATGTTCAACACTTTCTGGCAGCTAAACACAAAAAAAAATAGAAGGAAAAAGAGAGAGAGAGAGATATCATCAGAAACTGCCCACACTGAAATTATCACATTGTTTTCATGCTTAATTTTTTTCCAAGCAGAGTTATTATAATTTTAACAAAAAACAACTAATTTAAAACTAGTATTAATACATGCAGCATACCACAAAATTAATATTTTTATGTTTATGGAAAAAAATATGCCTCTAAAGTATAGCAGTAATTTTTATGCACCAACATTCCTAAAACTAATAAGCTAAAAACATGCTGTTAACTCTAAATGAGAATTTGAGCACAGTTCTTAAATAACTATTTTTGTATTATTAAAACGTTTACTGAAATGGCACTATTTAAAACTTAGTGGTTAAAACAATTAAATATACCAATTTGTTTTGCATGCACCTATTCCTTGAAAAAAATTTCCTTAAATAATTGCACATGACTGTAAGTCTCAAACATGCACAGTTTAAGGAAAAAAGTGACTAAATCAAGCAAGACCAATACATACTTGGTTTCATCCATCACCTCTACTTCTGTAGGGGCTGTGATGGGTGCGTTTGAACGTCCTGCAGTAGGGTCATCTGTGTTTAATTCTCCATTTGTAGAACTTACAACCTGCAAAAAAGAAAAAGAAAAAAATATATATATACACACACACACAAAGTAATAAGTTTACAATGATAAACATAATTAAAGTATTTAAATTAGAAAGTTAATATGAAGACCACAAAACAATTAGTATGTAGTTGTTCATAACTAAATATACTAACAGGTCTACATTAAAGATAAAGTCATTCAACACTTGCTTTTCAACTTACTTCCTGGTCATCTTGAAATTTCTGTCCTGACTACTGTCCTCTGGTTTTTAAGGCTAGTGCAATCAGTTCCCTTTTGGGTACCCAGCTCCTTTGGTACTTTGCTACATCATGAATTATTTGCTTTGGAAACTTTAATATTATTCTTCCAACAGATCCTCCATGTCAGTCAGTAATCATGCTCAGGTCTCACCCTCACTTTTGTCCATTCATTCACTCAGTTTTTCAAGCCCTAAATCTAGGCATCACTGTGATTCCTCTCTTTGACATAAACCATCAGCAGATTATGTTAAATCCTCCCTGACACAAACCCCAAACCTAACTGGGTCCTCCCCACTCTTAAGACTACTAGAACCGCAGTCCAAAGCACCATTATCTCTTGAATGAAGAAGACCAAAAACCGATCAACTGGTCAGCTTTTATTTGTATCTACCTCCCATTAATGGATTGTCCACAACAACCAAGATGTTCTTTTAAGATGTAAATTAGGTAACACATAACTCTTTGCTTAAAACTCTTATAATGTCAACTTTATGGTTTCATTTGAAATAAAGATCTATATTCTTTACTCCAATTTACAAAGCCCCACAAGATCTCAATCATGTCTACCCCTTTGATCTCATAGCACTTTTCCTTTGTTCACTAGCCTCCATCCAACATCAAGCTTATTTCTACCTAAGGCCTTGGCATTATCTTTTCTCACTCCCTGGAATTCTCTTCTTGATTACTGGCTGTTTTCTTGTCTTTCAGATTCTCAGAGAACAGGATTTTTTTCAACATATAATCTAGAACTTCTGTGCAGAAACACTCTTATATGTTATACTTCATTTGTAATTCCTTGTATAGCATTTATCAATATTGATGTTTTTCTGATTGACTGACTGGTAAGTTTCTTAATACCCACCCCAAACTCTATTAAAATTAAGCTCCATAACAGCAAGAGCCTTCTGTTATTTTCTGAGAGATCTCTTCACCTCTATGTGGCACAGAAAAGGCACTCAATAAACATTTGTTGGAATAAATGAATATATGAATGCATGTATGAAAGCTTGAAGCAAGATAAAAATCAAAACACTCCCAAATTCTCTTGGTCCAACAAAGTCTCTCTACTATCCCATCTCTTGTTTTCCTCTAAACTTAAAAAAAAACAATCATCTTAATTTACCACTTATATTTTTATAAAATTCCCTATTTATTCCTTAACTCCCCCCAGTGTATACTCTGACCCTATATCAGAACTCAAATTGAGGTTTTTCTTGAAGGCTACCAATAGTTTCTAAAAAGTATGTTAGTAGTCTTTGCTCAGTCTTCATTTGCCTGTACATCTGTCTATCACTTGGCACCAGCTAATGACTTTGAAGTGAGATAAGAGCTAGATTCAAAACCTAGTTCTACCACTTACCACTTATGTGACTCTGGGAAGACACCTTACCTTGCTAAACCTCAGTATTCTCAACTATGAAAATGGAAACAGAAGTTATCTGTTTAATAAGGTTAATATGAATAGGAAATAAAATATATAAAATACAGTGACTGGCATATAGTAAGAGTTCAATAAATGGTGGCCATCATTATTACCATCAGTCTAACCTAAAGAACGGCTTCAACTATTACCTTTACAAAAAGGATTCCCCAAGCCTAACCGCTCACCTACATGGTTAGTTAGCTAGATTAAGTTTGGCACCTCGTTATTTCTAAAACCAAATTTATCATATTCCTTCTTAAATCTGTTACGTTTCCTATAGTCCCTACTTTTACTAAAGCCCTACCCACTTCCCAGACCTCCAGGCTCAAAACTCTCAAAATCATTTTTGATGCTTTCTCTATGTGATCTCTTTATGATGTAACAAAAGTCTAAGTATCAGAGTTGACAAGTGACTAGTAGACTTAACACTTCCATTTACAGAGGCCGGTTTTTCTAAAACTTAAATTCCAGGCTTCCATGGTGGCTCAGTGGTAAAGAATCCACCTGCCAAAGCAGCAGATACGGGTCCAGTCCTTGATCCCAGGAAAATCCCACATGCTGTTGAGCAACTAATCCCATGCACCACAATATTCAGTCTGTGCTCTAGAGCCTGGGAGCTGCAACTACTGAGCCCATGTGTTGCAAACACTGAAGCTCAGGCACCCTGGAGCCCATACTGAGCAACAAAGAGAAGCCACCTCCCTCGCACCACTAGAGAGTAGCCACTGCACACTGCAACTAGGTAAAAGCGTGCATAACAACGAAGACCCAGCACAGCCAAAAATATTAGATAAAATTATATAGAAAAAGTTTAAGTTCTAAAAGGCAACAACATGCAAGCACTCTTCTAGGAACTTGGAATACCAGAGTAAACAATACAGAAAAACACCTCTGTCCTGGTAGATTTAATAGTCAGTGTAGAGAAATAGGCCCTCTCCCCCCAACTCAAGGAAGATAACCAGAAATCAATCAATGTATCTAGACTAGGTCATGATTTATACAAGTTCCACTTCCTATAGCCTATATGGAACAAGTAGAAATGAGCACTGCATTTGTTTCTGCAGCTGAAAACACAAAGCTGCCTTGATCCTCTTTAGAGGCAATTCAATGGGAGGAATATTCCTAAGTCACCCTCTCAGCTTCTGGGGCACCTGATTCCTCCTTTCTGTCATACCTTGAGGTCTGTGGTACTGTGCCAATTTTCTCTCTTTCCGAAAATGTGAAAAGATACTTACTTGTTCTAATTACTGAATATAATTGGCTTCTTTATTTTTAAAATGTCAGAGCCTCTACCTTGAACTGGAAAGAAGCTAAAAAGCAGAATTCTTATCCCATACTTTTCTATTCTCCATCACTTTTAACTAGCAGAGTGCCTTGCATGTAGTAGATAACTAACAGTTCAATGAACTATTTCCATTTTTATTTCCTTAACATGATAGTCAACAGGTTTCTCCCCTCCCCTTTTTGTTCAATGGCCCTACATAGTTGGAAGGACACTCCTTACCCCATCAACTTATAGGCAATTCCTCTGATGTGTCCTCCCTTTCTTAAGCAGTATAAATGAAAATTTGAAACTCCAGTACTCTAAGTTTCCAGCAACAGCACCTATACATGCATTATAATTATATAATCTGATTTACTTCATTTCATATAATTTCATTACAAAGTTATATCAGACTTCAATAAATTTTATTTTAGTGAAATGTTTCAAATGTCATTCTACGTGGTTGATCAGAACCAGACTAAAAAGAAATTAACATCTGACTTTATAAAAATTTTAATGTAATTTTTCCTGGGCTCCCCAGATTCCCTAACCCTCTGAGTAAAAGCCAATAGCCCAGGGTCAGAACACAATCAATGTGGTAACAGAGTTCTGTTAAGCTGACCAACTTAACAGCAATGATCTAAGAGTCAATCAAGCATTAAAAGTGTTTCCACTTAAGAAAACAAGTAGTCTTTTCTAAACAGATTTTACAAGAAGAAACAAAGACATGATATTATAAACAATGCTTCAATATATCTTCTTAGAAACCAAAGGCAATGGATCAAACAAACAAAAATTATTTTTGAAAGCCAAATTTTGAGGAATGGTTCCACTTAGGTGACATTTCTAGAATGATAATTCAAACTAGAACATAAGAATCTTTGCAATATTAGTGTTTATCAGGTTAGTTTCTTCAGAGGATGAGATGGTTGGATGGCATCACCAACTCAATGCACATGAGTTTGCGCAAACTCCAGGAGATAGTGGAGGACAGAGGAGCCTGGCGTGCTGCAGTCCATGGGGTTGCAAAGAGTCAGACATGACAGAGCAACTAAACAACAACAAATCTAAAAATCACAAATGCTTTGAGGTTCGACATTTCAAAAGAAAATTCAGCTATTTTATAGGATTTTTGTTGTTGCTGTTCTTGTTCTTAAAGAAATTTTCACTGTTATTCCGACTTGATAAGAAACAGTGTAATTCTCATTTTAAGAGGCTTAAAAAAAAGGTAACTAGGCTACAGTTTTACTCTCACAATATCATAGTTAAATGGGAGGCGGTGGTCAAAAAGCCTGTAGCTAAGCGAGGGCGAAAAATAATGGTTCATTAATGCCTGCCTGCCCCATCTAATTCCAAAGAAATCATTATCATAAACGAGTACAAAGACAGTACTGAAGGATGTTAAAATGCCAATTAATTTACTTTCTGAATAGAATGAATTCAAATTCGTTATAATACTATCTTCCAAATTTCTATTTGAAGTTTTGTGAACATGTTATCAAATGCTCAGTAGAGGTACACTATATTAATGAACTAAATATTCATCTAGTCAAAAAAATATATCAGAAATACTAAAAAAAACATATTTTACTTAAGACACTCAGCTCTTTCTAGAGGCATCTATAAGAAAGCACACTAGTAAATGAGATACAGTTAAAAGAGTAATTTTCAAAGAGTTTACTAGACCTGTACTAGGGTTCAACATCAGAGAAGGCGATGGCACCCCACTCCAGTACTCTTGCCTGGAAAATCCCATGGACGGAGGAGCCTAGTGGGCTGTAGTCCATGGGGTCGCTAAGAGTTGGACACGACTGAGTGACTTCACTTTCACGCATTGGAGAAGAAAATGGCAACCCACTCCAGTGTTCTTGCCTGGAGAATCCCAGGGACAGCAGAGCCTGGTGGGCTGCCGTCTATGGGGTCGCACAGAGTTGGACACGACTGAGGCGACTTAGCAGCAGCAGTAGCAGCAGGGTTCAACATGACTGTATGAAACCAGCTTTCTAACATATTCTAAAAGCTATAGAAATATTATTAATATTCCAACTGAAGACCCAAAGGCCCAGAGACTTTCTCGGTGACTTTCAACAAAGAGAAACCAAAATGGATTCTCTATTAAATCTCTGAGTGATCTAATATTCACTTAGACTTAACAGCACTCTATTCTTTGAGTATTCCAGTCTTTCAAGATGTTACTGCAAATGATACTGGAAAAGTGTTAAATTCCTTAACATGAGATATCTGTTTTTCTTTCATTTCCTGGTGGCTCAGACAATAAAGAATCTGCGTGCAATGCAGCAGACCCGAGATCAATCCCTGGGTCAGGAAGATCCGCTAGAGAAGGGAATGGCAGCCCACTTCAGTATTCTTGCCTGGAGAATTCCATGGACAGAGGAGATTGGCCGGCTATAGTCAATGGGGTCACAAAGAGTCAGACATGACTGAGCGACTTCACTCTCAATGTTCAAACTACCAGCCCTCTGCTGCAAAACTCCTATATATCATATCCTAGCTCTCCCCTCCCCTCCTCGGAGGAGTTCTTAGAGTTAACTTAAGATACTGCCTATAGGCTTGACATCCTGAAAATTCCCACTCAATAAAACATAACTCTCAACTTTCAGATTGTGAATATATTTTTTAGTCAACAAAATCCCAACCATTCAAAAAGTCTCCTGCCTCTCATTTTGGATAGAGCAAGCTCAGTTCACACTATATTCTCTTCCCTACTATAGTAGCTATTAAAATCTTTCTTTACTGCCAGAAAAGAAAAAAAAAGAGAATCAAAACAAATGTGTACTGCTGATTTATCCCAATTGTAACAAAGGACTTCCTAAACTAAAATAATTAAAAAAAAAGAGGAACTGGAAATTATTTATGTAATAAAGGCATGTAACTTCTCTCATTCTACAAACCTCTCTTTTCCAGACTTTAGTACCCCCAAAAAAATAAAAGAGACGACTGTTGTAGTTACTCAATTTTTTTTTCCTTGTTAGGACCTCAGTATTTTCAAAGATTTGAAAAAGAAAACTAAAATTGGTTATCTGAAATGTTTTGAAAAGGCCTGCATTAACAATTAGCATAAAGGAGAACTGACTCAGATATGACATCTATTACTCCTCTGACTTTTAACCACATGTTTTATCATTTCAAGATATGTTTGTCTGATTCTTTTTCTGTTATCATCACCTGTATCTGCATTTCTGAAGTGATAATTAATAACTAAAATATCAGACTGCTTATTATAACAATTAATATTATTCTTTCATCAACAGTGCCTGGCTGTAAAACACATCTGCACCACTTGCGATTCTGCCCTTTCTCCCAAGTGTCAAATGGTTCCTTACATGAAAAAAGAAAGGCTGGACAAGCAGAGGAGCTTTCCAACAGTCAGAAGGTATGCCACGCCAAGTAAAATGGTTCTCTGAGTAGTGCCTTTAACAGCTGTCTTCTTCCCTCGGCTTGCCATGACCTCTCAGCTTTTACAGATCAGATGTTTAGTTACCACAGAGCTCCATGAACTGTGTTACAGTGAAAAGTTCAACACAGTGGAATTAGAGACTAGTACTATCTGCTGCCAGTGGTACATTTTAAAACCTCATTTTGGAAATCCTGATTTGCCAGGTAGAAACCTATCAAAAAGGGTAACTGACCCCTCCCCTTCCCTCAACCCTCATACCCAATTAAATTGTATCTTCTATCTTTCAAGTCCTTTTGTTTCTCTTCATCTCCACCACCCATCATCTCTCAACTATGGACTTTTGAGAGTTGTGGCCCTGCTTTAGACTTGTCTCCCTTCCATCTGGTCTCAAAAGTATCTCTGTAAACGCTAATCTAATCAAGTTACTTCTAATTCTCTTTATGCCTACCCAATACCCTTAGACCAAAACCCAAATTTAATAACAAAACTTTCAGGTCTTTCACAGTTTCCCTCCTGTCTGCCTGTCAGTCTCATTTCTCAATACACAATAGCTTGACAGAACTGCATTTAATTCCTCAATCTGTCACTCTCTCCTCCACAATCTTATACACAGTTCTCTCTGCCTGGTACACTCCTCTCTTAACCCCTTCTACCTTCTTCAAATGCTAAGTCCTTCTGATTCTTCGCTTTGAAAACATGTGAAAAAATAGAGTATAAATAATATTTTTTTCAGGAAACTTTAACTTGCTAAATCCAAGTTAGGTGCTTTTCCTACATATTCTCATAGCACCCTGTACTTTCTCCACTTATCATGCCACCTGTTTATTAGCTCTTTCCATTAACTGAAAGCTCCATGGGGACAGACACTGTATCTGTTATTCTCTCCTTTATTCAAAGGAGCTACTAGCACAGTGCCAAGCACCTGGTAGACATTTATATATATTTGCTGAATAATGAATAGCCAAGAAACTGAAAGTGGTAGGTCTAGGCTTCTCAACCATATTTGTTACCAGTGATTCTCAGAGGAGCGGGGGGGGACACACTTGTCCCCCTAGGAAATTCTCCAAATCACATACAACCCAAGTTTTCTAGAGGCATCTATAAGAAAGCACACTAGTAAATGAGATACAGTTAAAAGAGTAATTTTCAAAGAGTTTACTAGACCTGTACTAGGGTTCAACATCAGAGAAGGCGATGGCACCCCACTCCAGTACTCTTGCCTGGAAAATCCCATGGACGGAGGAGCCTAGTGGGCTGTAGTCCATGGGGTCGCTAAGAGTTGGACACGACTGAGTGACTTCACTTTCACGCATTGGAGAAGAAAATGGCAACCCACTCCAGTGTTCTTGCCTGGAGAATCCCAGGGACAGCAGAGCCTGGTGGGCTGCCGTCTATGGGGTCGCACAGAGTTGGACACGACTGAGGCGACTTAGCAGCAGCAGTAGCAGCAGGGTTCAACATGACTGTATGAAACCAGCTTTCTAACATATTCTAAAAGCTATAGAAATATTATTAATATTCCAACTGAAGACCCAAAGGCCCAGAGACTTTCTCGGTGACTTTCAACAAAGAGAAACCAAAATGGATTCTCTATTAAATCTCTGAGTGATCTAATATTCACTTAGACTTAACAGCACTCTATTCTTTGAGTATTCCAGTCTTTCAAGATGTTACTGCAAATGATACTGGAAAAGTGTTAAATTCCTTAACATGAGATATCTGTTTTTCTTTCATTTCCTGGTGGCTCAGACAATAAAGAATCTGCGTGCAATGCAGCAGACCCGAGATCAATCCCTGGGTCAGGAAGATCCGCTAGAGAAGGGAATGGCAGCCCACTTCAGTATTCTTGCCTGGAGAATTCCATGGACAGAGGAGATTGGCCGGCTATAGTCAATGGGGTCACAAAGAGTCAGACATGACTGAGCGACTTCACTCTCAATGTTCAAACTACCAGCCCTCTGCTGCAAAACTCCTATATATCATATCCTAGCTCTCCCCTCCCCTCCTCGGAGGAGTTCTTAGAGTTAACTTAAGATACTGCCTATAGGCTTGACATCCTGAAAATTCCCACTCAATAAAACATAACTCTCAACTTTCAGATTGTGAATATATTTTTTAGTCAACAAAATCCCAACCATTCAAAAAGTCTCCTGCCTCTCATTTTGGATAGAGCAAGCTCAGTTCACACTATATTCTCTTCCCTACTATAGTAGCTATTAAAATCTTTCTTTACTGCCAGAAAAGAAAAAAAAAGAGAATCAAAACAAATGTGTACTGCTGATTTATCCCAATTGTAACAAAGGACTTCCTAAACTAAAATAATTAAAAAAAAAAGAGGAACTGGAAATTATTTATGTAATAAAGGCATGTAACTTCTCTCATTCTACAAACCTCTCTTTTCCAGACTTTAGTACCCCCCAAAAAATAAAAGAGACGACTGTTGTAGTTACTCAATTTTTTTTTCCTTGTTAGGACCTCAGTATTTTCAAAGATTTGAAAAAGAAAACTAAAATTGGTTATCTGAAATGTTTTGAAAAGGCCTGCATTAACAATTAGCATAAAGGAGAACTGACTCAGATATGACATCTATTACTCCTCTGACTTTTAACCACATGTTTTATCATTTCAAGATATGTTTGTCTGATTCTTTTTCTGTTATCATCACCTGTATCTGCATTTCTGAAGTGATAATTAATAACTAAAATATCAGACTGCTTATTATAACAATTAATATTATTCTTTCATCAACAGTGCCTGGCTGTAAAACACATCTGCACCACTTGCGATTCTGCCCTTTCTCCCAAGTGTCAAATGGTTCCTTACATGAAAAAAGAAAGGCTGGACAAGCAGAGGAGCTTTCCAACAGTCAGAAGGTATGCCACGCCAAGTAAAATGGTTCTCTGAGTAGTGCCTTTAACAGCTGTCTTCTTCCCTCGGCTTGCCATGACCTCTCAGCTTTTACAGATCAGATGTTTAGTTACCACAGAGCTCCATGAACTGTGTTACAGTGAAAAGTTCAACACAGTGGAATTAGAGACTAGTACTATCTGCTGCCAGTGGTACATTTTAAAACCTCATTTTGGAAATCCTGATTTGCCAGGTAGAAACCTATCAAAAAGGGTAACTGACCCCTCCCCTTCCCTCAACCCTCATACCCAATTAAATTGTATCTTCTATCTTTCAAGTCCTTTTGTTTCTCTTCATCTCCACCACCCATCATCTCTCAACTATGGACTTTTGAGAGTTGTGGCCCTGCTTTAGACTTGTCTCCCTTCCATCTGGTCTCAAAAGTATCTCTGTAAACGCTAATCTAATCAAGTTACTTCTAATTCTCTTTATGCCTACCCAATACCCTTAGACCAAAACCCAAATTTAATAACAAAACTTTCAGGTCTTTCACAGTTTCCCTCCTGTCTGCCTGTCAGTCTCATTTCTCAATACACAATAGCTTGACAGAACTGCATTTAATTCCTCAATCTGTCACTCTCTCCTCCACAATCTTATACACAGTTCTCTCTGCCTGGTACACTCCTCTCTTAACCCCTTCTACCTTCTTCAAATGCTAAGTCCTTCTGATTCTTCGCTTTGAAAACATGTGAAAAAATAGAGTATAAATAATATTTTTTTCAGGAAACTTTAACTTGCTAAATCCAAGTTAGGTGCTTTTCCTACATATTCTCATAGCACCCTGTACTTTCTCCACTTATCATGCCACCTGTTTATTAGCTCTGTCCATTAACTGAAAGCTCCATGGGGACAGACACTGTATCTGTTATTCTCTCCTTTATTCAAAGGAGCTACTAGCACAGTGCCAAGCACCTGGTAGACATTTATATATATTTGCTGAATAATGAATAGCCAAGAAACTGAAAGTGGTAGGTCTAGGCTTCTCAACCATATTTGTTACCAGTGATTCTCAGAGGAGCGGGGGGGGACACACTTGTCCCCCTAGGAAATTCTCCAAATCACATACAACCCAAGAACAGATTGAAAATACAGACTTCACGATATCTGAATATTATTCTTAAGTGGGGAAAGTTTATCAAATAGATGGCATTATCCTTCTGATGAGTAAATTAACTGGAGAGACAGAATAAAATTAGATAAATCCCATTTCACAATGCATTCTTTTGGCTACATCTCTATACTTCACTTTTCAGAGATGGATAAAGATACTAGTCAAGCTTCTTAATTTGCCAAAGCAATAGATGATTCTACTATTTAGTACTTCTTTAGCCCCAGACTCTATGCTAAATACTTTTTTAAAAAGTTCTCACAATCCATGAATAAAGCTATCTTAATATTCCCATGTTATGATGAATAATCTAAGGCACGAAATTTGAAATTATGCTGCTAACCACAATTAAATCAACTTGGTAACCTATATATCTGACCTATAATATATTTATAATAATTCTGAAAAGATAAGGAGTTCAAATATAGACTCCAAGGGGCATATGTGAAATAGTGAGTGAGGATTTTTCTATAGGTCAAAAAGGCAAGAGGTGTTCATATACCAGATAGCAATCTATTTATTTTGTAAATGTATTTCCTGAAAACTATTTCATGATATGCCCTTAGTATTTGTTGAGGAAAACTTTTTAAATGCCATGTAAGATCTCTGTCGCTCAGTTGTGTCCAACTCTTTGTGACCCCATGGACAGTCCATGGAATTCTCCAGGCCGGAATAGTGGAGTGGGTAGCTGTTCCCTTCTCCAGGGGATCTTCCCAACCCAGGGATCAAAACCAGTTCTCCCACACCTTGCAAAACCAGTGACTGAAACTTTGTCCCACAGGTGGTTTAACAACCATGGAACAAAGAACCTCAAGGCAAATTCTTCTCATACTTGTGTATTAGTAAAAAGATCTTTCTCTTTATATCTTCCCTTTATCAAATGATGAGAATGAAAAAAACACACTGCTTTCCCTTCTTCTTTCATTCAAAGTAAAATATAGTATTCAATTATTGGAATAATCATATTAGCTCAGATTAAGACACCTTTACTTCCTCTCACTATTATTAATTTTTAAACTACCACTTCATTAATCCAATTATGCCAGTGTCATAGCTTTTCAAATTTTAAATTTATACATAAATTCAACATTTTGGGATGGAGCAAGATTCATGCATGACCTTACTACGCTGCTAGAAAATTTTTCATGATAGTAAAACTACCTTAATGTTCATCACATCAAGTTAATTCAGGAAGTAACTGAAAAAGTGTAAAAATTTTTACTCACTTATGTATTTACCAGAATAGTAAAGTGATCACTTACTAAATATTATAATGAAGTCAGATGCAATCTTTATAAGGCAGAAAAGTTTTAAAGAGACAAGAAATAAGCAGATTTAAAATATATCTTTGAGAATATGTGAAAAAATAGAATAAAATACTGGAATGATTACCAACAATGAAACTCATTCACCCTCTGACAGTACAAAGAGATCCCACGAGCCATCTTTGGGAATTTCACAAAGTGGAAACGAAGAAACTATTGATAAATTTGCAGCACTGGTACAGAAGTGGTAGGAAAGCTTTCTAACAGCATCTTAATTGTTATAGATTTCCCTGAACCCTGAGCAAGACACTTGCTATAAAAACATACAACACTTAGAAACACGTAAATGTATACAGATACATACACAATCCAGCTTGTGTTTATGCAAATTAAACATAATTTCTTCAATTAACTTTTCCAATGATATGAATTTAGATCACAAAAAAGTTTTACCTCTCAGCCTCCCTTGCCTCTGAATCCCTCACTCCAAAATTTGACAGCACTATTCAAATTCTTCTGTTAATACATGACTGAAAGTTCCACAGACTACAAAATTCTATAAAAGTTGGTTTCACAATTTAAACTACCTCTAAAATCTAAAGGTGGGAAAAATATG
>SJYT01080782.1:259829-278916 GCA_006410635.1 Cephalophus harveyi | reverse complement strand
AAGACTCTGATGCTGGGAGGGATTGGGGGCAGGAGGAGAAGGGGACGACCAAGGATGAGATGGCTGGATGGCATCATGGACTCGATGGACGTGAGTCTGAGTGAACTCCGAGAGATGGTGATGGACAGGGAGGCCTGGCGTGCTGCGATTCATGGGATCGCAAAGAGTCAGACACGACTGAGCAACTGAAATGAACTGAACTGAACTGTTTGCTTTAATCGCTCAGGCTCAGTCCTGTCCTACTCTGCGACCCCATGGACTGTAGCCTGACAGGCGCCTCTGTCCATGGAATTCTCCAGGCATGGATAGTGGATACATTTCAAGGATACATTTCCTTCTTCAGGGTATCTTCCCAACCGAGGGATGGAATCAGGGTCTCCTGCACTGCAGGCAGATGCTTTATCATCTGAGCTATTAGCGAAGCCCACTAATGATCTTTTAATATCTAGAAAAGAAATGTGGAATTGTCATTATACGTAACCAAGTTTTGCTGCTAGGTCGCGTCAGTCGTGTCCAACTCTGTGCGACCCCATAGACGGCAGCCCACCAGGCGCCCTTGTCCCTGAGATTCTCTGGGCAAGCACACTGGAGTGGGTTGCCATTTCCTTATCCAATGCATGAAAGTGAAAACTGAAAGTGAAGTCTGACTCTTACCGACCCCGTGGACTGTAGTCCACCAGGCTCCTCCATCCATGGGATTTTCCAGGCAAGAGTACTGGAATGTGTTGCCATTGCCTTCTCCTAACCAAGTCTTAAATTACAAATACAAATGATTAAGTTAATGTTTCATTTAAACTTTAATCAAGTGCATTGTAGCAAATACTCTCCCAGAGTAATGTTTTAAGACACAGGGTAAAAAAAAAAAAAAAAAAATTTCCACATTATTTTCTTACAGCTAGAAATATATTTTATTCCCAATTTAAATTCTTAGATGTTGTAAAGTTTCGCTTATTTAATACATGAGCTCTCACTTTTTTGTCATTATTATAAAAATGAAAATATATCATGTAATCTACCTCTCCATACAATATATGGAGAAGTCAAATAGTACATCTTAATTATGGTTTAATCTTCAAATTGACCTTCAGAAATTGGGCAGTACATTAAATCCCCATGAATGTGCATGTTAGAGCCTATTTTTCTCATTGTTCTCTCATTTTTTACATTTTCATTTACCTAATAACAGTTAGTTGGACAGTCATTTTAAGTACTTATGTGTGCCATTGACATTTCTTTATTTGTTAAATGCATTTTAGACACTCAGCACTTTTTTAATGGATCATTTGTCTTTTGATTATTGATTTATATTTTTAATATAATTACAATGCTAATGGTTTTACTCTCACTGTATTTCCAATGGCCCTTGTAATCAATTTATACTTAAAATTCAAATATATTGGTCATGGGGTGTTTTTGAAATCAGTGTAGTCCAGGCAGATTTTCTGTTTGGATTCTTGACTTTTCCTTTCATTAATTCTGGGTTATATTACCCAAGCGCTCTTCCCTATCATGCATTGTAAAACATTATAATTTTAGAGTTTCTCTGTTTTTCTTTCCTGAATTTAATTTGGATGGGCTATTTAAATACAATTAATATTTTAAGTAGATTATGAAATAGTAAGAAAAAATTGTCTTCCTGTGCCCAGTTTCCCCATGTTAACATATAGGTCCACGATCATTAACAAATCATTCATTGCAAAGAGTCAGACACAACTGAGTGACTGAACTGAACTGAACTGAACATGCCCAGACATCTGGTTGAACATTATTTCTGAGTGTGTCTGTGAAAGTTTTTGGAAGAGACTGGCATCTGAATTGAGAGTCTGAACAGAACAAAAATGTGGAGGAAGGGAAGATTTTCTCTTTCTCTGCCTGACAGAGAAAGCTTGACACACAGCTTGAGCCATGACATCTGTCTTTTCCTGTCAGCTCTTCAGACTATACCACTGGCTGTCCTGGGTTTCCAGCTTGCAAATATCAGACCATGGGACTTCTCAGCCTCTATAATCACATATACTAATATCTTATAGTAAATCTCTTCATATGTACTCCAGATAGTTCTGTTTCTCTAGAAACCTGACTAACACACTACCTTATTATGAAAGGACCTTGTGCATTGCACGTCTTTTCCTGAATATTCAGCTGAGATTCCCAGGTATATATTTCTTTCTCCAAACCTTTGTTAACAATCTTTCAATCCTGTTCTTTCCAAGCAGTCAAAACACTTAGCAACTGCATATGAATTGGTGTTGATCTGTGCTATTGACCTTATATGGGTGTAGACAAAATGGAGAAGCAAATTCACTGCTCAAAGGAGTTTCATTTGCCCCTAAACTTTAGTGACAACCCCGTGTAGATCTCTAATGCTTCAGTCATCCATTTCTGTTTGGTATCATGCTATCTTGTGGAATTATCCACACATCAGGCCTGAGTTTTTCCTTCTTATAAACTAATTGTAAGAAACTTTTCTTGACATCATAGGTATAGGTTGAGAAAGAAGAGGTGGTACTAAAAGAGCAAGTGTTGAAGAAGTTTGGGCCACTAACACACATAGCAATTGTATCTGAATCTTTTCATATCATTTCCACTTGATAGTACCTTGTTTCTGAGCCTTCTCATCCGTAAGACTTCATGTCAGATAACATACAGCTCATAATGAATAGTTCTGAATGGATGGTATTTCATATCCCACCATTGGGCATTCAGCCTTTACCTGAGTATAGTAGTCAAAGTCTGTTTCTCAAAAAGATAATAGTTATTGGACAATGAAGGAAAAAATCAGAACCTGAGAGGCCAGTGTGGTGATTTTTCCATTGGTGCTTGCCAGATGCTTCATAAAGTATTCTTATTTGCCACAGACCCTTAAAGAACCATGAGATCTGCTGGGTTATAACATCCAAGGTGAGGTGAAGGTGAAGTCGCTCAGTCGTGTCCGACTCTTTGCGACCCCGTGGACTGTAACCTACTAGGCTTCTCCGTCCATGGGATTCTCCGAGCAAGAATACTGGAGTGGATTGCCATTTCCTTCTCCAGGGGATCTTCCCGACCCAGGGATCGAACCCGGGTCTCCCGCATTGGAGGCAAACGCTTTAACCTCTGAGCCACCAGGGAAGCCCCTTATAACATCCAAGCAGAACAAGAAAGTGTACTAAAGCCTGCATGGGCTCCACTGGTTTCTCCTGCTCTCCTTCCTGGTCAAAACAAGCATGCTTATGGTTTATACAGTAAGTGCTCTACTCAAATGTGAAACAAGTTGCTGCTGTATTAAAGAAATCCCATTGATAATCATGCCTCATTTTTACTTTCACCATGGAGAGGATATATTAACATTTTTCAGATAACTGGTCTTTATAAAACTGCATAAAAAGTAGGCCCTAAATTGTTTAACTTTGTATGATTTGTTTATAATTATTAGCACATACACACATATTTGTGTATATATTGCAATATACATATAATGTATAAAATATGTATAATACAGATAATTATAATGTAAATTTTGTATATATGCATATTTATAAAGTACAAAAGTCCATCTAGTCAAGGCTATGGTTTTTCCAGTGGTCATGTATGGATATGAGAGTTGGACTGTGAAGAAAGCTGAGCGCTGAAAAATTGATGCTTTTGAACTGTGGTGTTGGAGAAGACTCTTGAGAGTCCCTTGGACTGCAAGGAGATCCAACCAGTCCATCCTAAAGGAGATCAGTCCTGGGTGTTCCCTGGAAGGACTGATGCTGAGGCTGAAACTCCAGTACTTTGACCACCTCATATGAAGAGTTGACTCACTGGAAAAGACCCTGATGCTGGGAGGGATTGGGGGCAAGAGGACAAGGGGACAACAGAGGATGAGATGGCTGGATGGCATCACCGACTCAATGGACATGAGTTTGGGTAAATTCCAGGAACTGGTGATGGACAGGGAGGCCTGGCACGCTGTGGTTCATGGTGTCGCAAAGAGTCAGACACGACTGAGTGACTGAACTGAACTGAACTGATAGTATACTTTATGTTGCACATACAATATTTTATGCCAATATAATCACAGTTCTTCTAAATTACTTTTGGTCTCTTTCTAGAAAGCTTTATTTTAGCATTTAAAAAATATTCTTGACTATCAAAAACTTCATCACAATATTTGGTTGAGTTCTTCCCACTTTAATGTTCTTGTAAGATACTTGATGGAGATTCCCAGGTGGCTCAGTGGTAAAGATTCTGCCAATTAGAAGATGCAAGTTCAATCCCTGGGTCAAGAAGATCATCTGGAGAAGGAAATGACAACACACTTCAGTATTCTTGCCTGAGAAATCACATGTACAGAGAAGACTCTTGGGCTATGGACTCATAGGGTCGCAAAAGAGTTGGACACAGCTTAGCAACTAAACAACAACAACAATGTCCCCTCTCTGCTCATTTTCTGGAGACTTTTTATCATAAATAGGTGATGAATCTTATCTGAAGCTTTTTTTTTTAATCTATTGAGATGATCATATGGTTTTTATTTTTCAATTTGTTAATGCTTTGCTTTGGGCTTCCCAGGTGGTGCTAGTAGTAAAGAATCTGCCTGCCAGTGCAGGAGAGGCAAGAGACTTGGGTTTGATCCCTGGGTCAAGAAGGTCCTCTGGAGAAGGAAATGGCAACTTACCCCAGTATTCTTGCAGGGATAATTCTTGCTATGGATAGAATTCTTGGATAGTATTCTTGCTATGGATAGAAAGCCTGGCAGGCTACAGTCTGTGAGGTCACAAAGAGTCTGACACAACTGAAGTGACTGAACATATATGCATGCATGCATCTTTATATGAATTAAAAGACTCCCCATGACTGGTATTGTAACACTTTCTGATTCCTCTCTGATTTTTTAACCTCATTTGTGACACTAATTATCTAATGTTCATCAATTTTTATAATTAAGATAGAAAACTATAAAAGAATAGATTTCACTGATTTTTCATAAAGTAATAGTCTTTGCTTGGTTGAGTATTCTCAATTTATTTTAATGCAAAACATAGTAATTTTACAAACAAATATATCTGTAATAACAAAATACAACCACATACACATATTCTGAAGAAGTCATAGTAGAACATGAGTGTTAATCTTTATTGCTGTAGCTACAGAAAATGTAGAAGAGTCATCACTTTGACCATCTGTTCTACTTTCTACTCATTCATTCTAATGGAAGAGAAAATCTAGAAAATGTATAACTGCCAAGAATATAAATACACCTACTGGCAAAGATTAATGATCCAGTACAATGAACGGTGAATCAGCTGTATGAATTCCATCCCACTTGAACAAACATCCTGAGCTGTGAAAAATAATGTGAATTAGACTTACAAAATGATAATGGAAATCTTTGATATGAGAGATGAAAACAATGAAATTCCAGTTGCCTATTAAATTAATTTATTGATCAGTAGCTTGGTAAGTTTAAAAATTAACAAGACAGCTAAATAATTATTTTCACTTGCGAGCACAGCAAAAAGTGAATAACTCACAGGCAAGAAGGCAAAGATTTAAACTGAGATTTCATATTTTTGTAGGTCTGCTCCTACAGTAAGGATACAGCAATTCTAGATTGCATATTAGGGTCTGACACTAGAAGTGGCAGTTAGGAGTTGAGTGGATGGTCAAGGGAGAGTCACCCCTTCAGGCTGAGCTGATTGCCAAAATAGAGGCACATCATTTGATTTAGCATTATTGAAGAGTAAAGGGGAAACTGAATACAAGATGGCAGAGTAGAAGGATGTGTGCTTATCTTCTCCTGCAAGAACTCCAACGTTACAAATTGCTGCTGAACAACCATCAACAGGAGAATGTTGAATTCCACCAAGGAAAGACACCTTACATCCAAGGGCAAAGAACAGCCCCAGCAAGACAGTAGGAGGGGTGAAATCATGTTTAGAATCAAATCCCATACCCACAAAAGATGCTCAGAGGGCTAAAATAAACCTTGTGCCTACCAGGACACAGAGACCCCACAGAGACTGAGCCAGAACTGTGTTTCAGTGTCTCCTGGAGAGATATGGGTCAGCAGTGGACTGCTGAAGGTGCAGGGGTTCTGGATGCAGTAGATCTGGGTATAGCATAAGCCCTTTTGGAGGAGATCACCATTAATCCCACCATAGAGCAGCCAGAACTTACACAGGGCTGAGGAAACAGACTCTTAGCAGGCATAAACAAAAGCTTGTGCACACCAGGACCCAAGAAAAAGGAGCAGTGATCCCACAAGAGACTGACCCACACTTGCCCATGAATGTCTAGGAGTCTCCAGCAGAGTATTGGGTCTGCAGTGGTCAGCTGCAGGCTGGGGGCAATGAGTGCAGCAGCAAGTGAATGGGATCTTCTAAAGGAGATCAAAATTATATTCATTATCTCCATCATAGTATCAGTTCAGCTGCTCAGTCGTGTCCGACTCTTTGAGACCCCATGAATCACAGCACGCCAGGCCTCCCTGTCCATCACCAACTCCTGGAGTTCACTCAGACTCATGTCCATTGAGTTGGTGATGCCATCCAGCCATGTCATCCTCGGTCGTCCCCTTCTCCTCCTGCCCCCAATCCTTCCCAGCATCAGAGTCTTTTCCAATGAGTCAACACTTCACATGAGGTGGCCAAAGTACTGGAGTTTCAGCTTTAGCATCAGTCCTTCCAATAAACACCCAGGACTGATCTCCTTTAGAATGGACTGGTTGGATTTCCTTGCAGTCTAAGGGACTCTCAAGAGTCTTCTCCAACACCACAGTTCAAAAGCATCAATTCTTCGGTGCTCAGCTTTCTTCACTGTCCAACTCTAACATCCATACATGACCACTGGAAAAATCATAGCCGTGACTAGACGGACCTTTGTTGGCAAAGTAATGTCTCTGCTTTTGAATATGCTGTCTAGAGGAGAAGGCAATGGCAACCCACTCCAGTACTCTTGCCTGGAAAATCCCATGGGCGGAGGAGCCTGGTAGGCTGCAGTCTGTGGGGTCGGGAAGAGTCAGACAAGACTGAGCGACTTCACTTTCACTTTTCACTTTCATGCATTGGAGAAGGCAATGGCAACCCACTCCAGTGTTCTTGCCTGGAGAATCCCAGGGACGAGGAAGCCTGGTAGGCTGCCATCTATGGGGTGCACAGAGTTCTACAAGACTGAAGCGACTTAGCAGCAACAAATAGCAGGGAAGGAACACAACTCCACCCACCAACAGCAAATTGGATCAAAGATTTACTGAGCATGGCCCCACCCATCAGAACAAGATCCAGTTTCCCTCTTAATCATTCTCTCCCATCAGGAAGCTTCCATAAGCTTTTTATCTTTCTCCATAAGATAGAAAAAAACCATAATCACAGAAAGCTAACCAATCTGATCACATGGATCACAGCCTTATCTAACTCAGTGAACCTATGAGCCATGCCAAGTAGGGCTACTCAAGATAGATAGGTCATGGTGGAGAGTTCTAACAAAAGTTCCACTGGAGAAGGGAACAGCAAACCACTTCAGTATTCTTGTCTTGAGAACACCATGAACAGTACGAAAAAGCAAAAAGATAGGATACTGCAAGATGAACTCCCCAGGTCAGTAGGTGCCCAATATGCTAATGGGGATCGGTGGGGAAATAACTCCAGAAAGAATGAAGAGACAGAGCCAAGGCAAAACCAGCACTCAGTTGTCAGTGTGACTGGGGATGGAAGTCCAGTGCTGTGAAGAACAACGTAACATAGGAACCTGGAATGTTAGGTCCATGAATCAAAGCAAATTGGAAGTGGTCAAACAGGAGATGGCAAAAGTGAACATCGACTTTTTACAAATCAACGAACTAAAATGGACTGGAATGGATGAATTTAAGTCGGATGATCATTATATCTACTACTGTGGGCAGGAATCCCTTAGGAGAAATGGAGCAGCCATCACAGTCAACAAGAGAGTTTGAGATATAGTACTTTGATGTAATCTCAAAAACGACAGAATGATCTCTGTTCATTTCCAAGGCAAAACATTAAATATCACAGTAATCCAAGTCTATGCCCTGACCTTAGAAGAAGCTGGAGTGAACAGTTCTATGAAGACCTACAAGACCTTCTTGAACTAACACCCAAAAAAGATGTCCTTTTCATTATAGGGGACTGCAATGCAAAAGTAGAAAGTCAAGAAACACCTGGACAAATTAACAGGCAAATTTTGCCTTGGAATACAAAAGAAAGCACGGCAAAGGCTAACAGACTTTTGCCAAGAGAACACACTAGTCATATCAAACACTCTCTTTCAGCAACACAAGAGAAGACTACACATGGACAATCACCAGATGGTCAATACTGAAATCAGATTGATTGCATTCTTTGCAGCCAAAGATGGAGAAACTCTATACAGTCAGCAGAAAAAAGACTGGGAGCTGACTGTGACTCAGATCATGAATGCCTTATTGCCAAATTCAGACTGAAATTGAAGAAAATAGGGAAAACCACTAGACCATTCAGGTATGACCTAAATCATGTCCCGTACAACTCCCCTACTTCCCCTGGAAGGGATAAATAGATTCAGGGGATTAGATCTGATAAAAAAGAGTGCCTGAGAACTACAGATGGAGGTTCATAGCATTGTTCAGGAGGCAGTGATCAAGACCATCCCCAAGAAAAACAAATGCAAAAAGGCAAAATAGTTTTCTGAGGAGGCCTTAAAAATAGCTATGAAAAGAAGAGAAGTGAGAGGCAAAGGAGAAAATGAAAGATACACCTATTTGAATACAGACTTCCAAAGAATAACAAGGAGAGATAAGAAAGGCTTCTTCAGTGAAAATGCAAAGAAATAGAAGAAAACAATAGAATGGGAAAGACTAGAGATCTCTTCAAGAAAATTAGAGATACCAAGAGGATATTTTATACAAAAATGAGCACAATAAAGGACAGAAATAGTATAGACCTAACAGAAACAGAAGATATTAGAAGAGGTGGCAAGATACACAGAAGAACTATACAAAAAGTTCTTAATGACCCAGATAACCACAATGGTGTGATCACTCACCTAGAGCCAGACATCCTGGAATATGAAGTCAAGTGGGCCTTGGGAAGCATCCTTATGAACAAATATAGAGGAGGTGATGGAACTCCAGTTGATCTATTTCAAATCCTAAAAGATGATGCTGTTAAAGTGCTGGACTCCATATGCCAGTGAATTTGGAAAACTCAACAGTGGAAACAGGACTTTAAAAGGCCATTTTTATTCCAATCCCAAAGAAAGGCAAGGCCAAAGAATGCTCCAACTGCCACACAATTGAACTCATCTCACACACTAACAAAGTAATGCTCAAAATTCTCCAAGCCAGACTTCAACAGTATGTGAACCACGAATTCCCTGATATTCAAGCTGGATTTAGAAAAGGCAAAGGAGCCAGAGATCAAATTGCCAATATCTGCTAGATCATTGGAAAAGCAAAAAAATGTCAGAAAAATATATACTTCTGCTTTATTGACTATGCCAAAGCTTTTGACTGTGTGGATCACAGCAAACTGTGGAAAATTCTGAAAGAAATGGGAATACCAGAGCGCCTTACCTGCCTCCTGAGAAATTTGTATGCAGCTCAAGAAGCAAGTTAGAACTGGACTTGGAGCAACAGACTGGTTCCAAATCGGGAAAGGATTAAGTTGAGGATGTATATTGTTACCCTGCTTATTTAACTTATATGCAGAGTATTGCATGAGAAATGCCAGGTTGGATGAAGCACCAGCTGGAATTTAGATTGCCATGAGAAATATCAATAACCTCAGATATGCAGATGACACCATGCTTATGGGAGAAAGTGAAGAAGAACTAAAGAGCCTCTTGATAGAAATGAAAGAGAAGAGTGAAAAAGTTGACTTAAAACTCAACATTTACAAAATTAAGGTCATGGCATCCACTCCCATCACTTCATGGCAAATAGATGGGGAAACAATGGAAACAGTGAAAAACTTTATTTTGGGGGACTCCAAAATCACTGGAGATGATGACTGCAGCCACGAAATTAAAAGATGCTTTTTTCTTGGGAAAAAAGCTATGACCAGCCTAGATAGTGTATTAAAAAGCAGAGACATTATTTTGCCAGCAAAGGTCTGTCTAGTCAAACTATGGCTTTTTCAAGTAGTCATGTATGTATATGAAAGTTGGACTATAAAGAAAGTTGAGTGCCGAAGAATTGATGCTTTTGAACTGTGGTGTTGGAGAAGACTCTTGAGAGTCCCCTGGACAGCAAGGAGATTCAACCAGTTCATCCTAAAGGAAATCAGTCTTAAATATTCATTGGCAGGACTGATGCTGAAGCTAAAACTCCAATTCTTTGGCCACCTAATGTGAAGAACCGACTCACTGGAACAGACCCTGATGCTGGGAAAGATTGAAGGCAGGAGGAGACGGGGACGACAGAGGATGAGATGGCTGGATGGCATCACTGACTCAAAGGACATGAGTTTGAGTAGGTGCCAGGAGTTAGTGAAGAACAAGAAAGACTGACGTGCTGCAGTTGATGTGATCACAAAGAGTTGGACACGACTATGTGGCTGAACTGAACTGAAAGTTGATATAGGAGACACAGATTCGACCCCTGGAATGGGAAATTTCCCTGGAGAAGGTAATGGCAACCCACTCCAGTATACTTGCAGGGCATACATCATGACCAGAGAAGCCTGATGGGCTACAGTCCATGGGGTCACAAAGAGTTGGAAACAACTGAGTATGTACCTAGTGCTACCAAATATAATAAAACAATTATGAATATGAAATCTTGTGATTTTGCTGTGTGTTTGTGTTTGTGTGTATTAGTCACTCAGTGTGTGCAACTCTTTGAGACTCCTTCGACTGTAACCTTGCCAGTCTCTTCAGTTCATGGAATTCTCCAAGCAAGAAATCTAGAGTGGATTCCATTCTCTTCTCCAGGGACCTTCCCAATCCAGGGATCAAACCAGGATCTCCTGCATTGCATGCAGATTCTTTACCGCTGGGCCACCAGTGAAGCCCCAGTGATTTTACTAAGTTGTGGTAAAAAATAAACTATAAAATTCAGTTAAAAATATCATGTATATCTCTATCTGTCTATTAACTATACACAAACAGATGTATGCATGAGTACTTATGTATATATACATACATTGTAAAACCTTATATTAATAATATGTATAGACAAAATCATACTGGAAATTAATTTGAAAAAAATCTTAAAAAGAATATTAAGGTAAAATATTTCTTGTTTTAGTTTCTGCAGAGCTTTATAAAGGGAATGCTAAGCAATAATTCAAAGAATATAGATGATGAGAATAAACTTCATTACTACTAGTGAAGAAATTCCATCCTGAATACCTCAAATCAAAATCCTTGGCACTTAAAAATGTTCATTAATACAGTGTTTTCAGGGAAATTTTTTCCCAATTTTGTTGTTATTTTTTTTTAGAGTTTATCCAATAATTTTTCTTTTCAACTAGTTGAATTTTACTAACAACATATGAAATCTGTTTAGTTTTCATTGAAAACTCTTGTGAAATGTTAAAAGAATATGACTCGCCAATATCCACATAACCTTCTAGGTTCCACAGCCAAGTTGCTTATGAAAAGAATAGTATATTAAAATTAGGTTAATTCAATTTTTTAAAGTATAATATGCTGTATTAGCATTTAAACTAACAAACACAAACAAAGCTAAGTAAAGAGAGAAACCAAAAATAAAGATGCACAAAGTCAAAGATGTTATTCTAGAGAGAGATGAACTGATAAAATACTTCCAGTCTTGATGCTGAGTCAGGTAAATTAATGTCAGAAAGTGATGGACAGAAAGTGTTCATTGGGTTTGGTCCAGTTTTCATCCATGATGAATTTGATAAATTAAAATGTGATAAAGGTGAATGAAAGGATGGAAGAGTAAATGGGGAGAAATGTCTTTTCTGGTATTATTGCTGATAATGCATCTGGCTTACATAACACCTGAAAATATTTGATAGTATATATTGTAAATCATTTATGACCTGATAAATTTGCAAGTATTCATTGTGCCAACCTCAGTGAAGTAAAGTAAAAACTGATTCTTCCTTGAGGAATTTAGCAAAGAAGAGAAACTCAAACATTGGTAGTCATAGACTCAAGTTTTGTGGAAGGGTAGAGCAATCTTTATGCCAGTGCATATGGAATAAATTTTTTGCCTATAAGACTGACATCCCTAAAGGTTGTTTTCTAACTCCAAAGGCCATAAGATTTGCTTTGGCATTATGTGATGTGGGGGTGTGGCAGTCCTTGAGAAGTTTTAAACCAAAGCTTGCATTGAAAGGCTTCGATAGATATAATTTACACTGTCTAGGATGCTCAAAACATCACAACTTTGGAAGGAAATCAAATTGAAAAACCTGAAACTCCAAAGGGACAGCCTTTATACAGTAACAGTATATCACTGAATATTTTCTTCATAAACAGCATTTGCTAACCCTTTATATGGCTGATGATTGAACTTAATCTTAATAGAAAGTACTCAACTTGGGAAAGAAAATCTAGCAAAGATTTGGGTGTTTGTGCTCTTCTGGCTCTATAATTGTGAAAATTCAGGAGCCCTAAATGCTTGGTTGTGTTTATCTCACAGTCTGTTTGCCAAATTCTTTTGCTAAGTATCAGGTTAAGATTTTCTATAAAGTGAAATACAATTTACGTAATCTTGCATTATTTAGAAGAAATATTTACACCTAAAGAATGGGGCCTCTCTCAAGTGCATACCATGCTTTTCACACAAGACATTCCTTATGAGTGGAATAGGGTGCAATAGAAAGAAAAAGCTACAAATCCTGAAATCTCCAAATAACAGACTCACACAACCCTTCTGCTGACACTAGAGACCCAATCAGAATTTCAGATATCAAAAAATATTAAGAACATTGTTCTACACTGAATTTTGTACCCCTGTTCCAAATTCATGTGTCGAATTCTAATTCCCCTTGTGATGTATTTTTCTGTTCCTTTCTATATTTTGTCTAGGATAACATACAAATTATTTCATGTCAAGAAATAAGATGATACAACTCATAAAAAAGAGGAAAATAAACATTAGAATGAGATCCACAGAAAATCTAACTGAGATTAACAGACCTCTTCACCATGACCCGCCCGTCTTGGGTTGCCCTGCTGACATGGCTTAGTTTTATTGAGTTAGATAAGGCTGTGGTCCTAGTGTGATTAGATTGACTAGATTTCTGTGAGTATGGTTTCAGTGTGTCTGCCCTCTGATGCCCTCTTGCAACACCTACCATTTTACTTGGGTTTCTCTTACCTTGGGTGTGGGGTATCTCTTCACAGCTGCTCCAACTGACTCAATGGACGCGAGTCTTAGTGAACTCCAGGAGATGGTGATGGACAGGGAGGCCTGGTGTGCTGTGATTCATGAGGTCACAAAGAGTCAGACACAACTGAGGGACTGAACTGAACTGAACTGAGATTAACAGATAAGGATTTTAAAACAATTGAAATAATATAGAGGTATGAAAAATAACAAAATATATTAGACAAATGATGAAATACATGGAGAGGCATAATTGTATACATCATACTCAAGCCTTTGAAAAAGAGAAAGGAAAAGCAATTCTTCAAAACATCTTGAAAGGAAAACAACATGCTATGACAAAGAACCTGAGAAGACTTACAGAGAAAACTTTAACAAAATCAATGAGTCAGAAAATAGGAAAAGGATAAAAATAACTTCAATCATTTCCAAAAAAAATACAGATATTAAAAATCTATATCCAACAGAAATTTTCCTGAAAATTTGTGTGAAATAATTTCAGGTAAAATAAGAACAGTGTTATAATTTGCCACCAACAGTTGTGCACTACCAGGTGTGCTTAAATTCAAGCCTAATTTCTACACTTAGCTAGCTGAGTGACTTTTTCCAAGCTCATTTACCTCTCTGTGTCTCAATTTCCTTATCTATGAATATGAGATACAAATATTGCCCTTTTTACAATAACATGGTTTTAAGAGCTCATGGATTTGATAAAGACACAAATCTATTTTTAAAATGCAAAATGCATTTAACAAATTATTTATGTCTTTATTTTTGGCTCTTTGGGTCTTTGTTGCTGCATGTGGGCTTTCTCTAGTTGTGGTGACAGGAAGTTACTCTCTAGTTGCGGTGTATGGGCTTCTCATTGTGGACTTCTCTTGTTCTGGGGCACAGGCTCTAGACACTCGGGCTTCAGTACTTGTGGAACATGGGCTTAGTTGTTCCTTCACATGTGGGATCTTCCCAGACCAGGGATGGAACCCATGTCCCTTGCCTTGGCAGGCAGATTCTCAACCACTGGACCATTGGAGAAGTCCTTAACAAATGATTTTTCCTTAGTATGAAACACTGAACTCAAACCTACTATTTACTGCTGCACAGTATCTACTCATTGAGAGAATATGCTTCTGTTACTGAGAGACAAGTTTATGTGGACATTATGAACAGGGAATTGGAATTTAACTTGAATTGTATCAATATAAATCTTTATCTTCCAACATCACATTTATAGTTCTGAGCAAGTTGTATTATCTCTCTGTGCATCTATTTTTGCATCTATAAAATATAAACACTATATGTAGCTAACATTGTGTGATCATTGTGAGTTTTAAGTTATGCAATGTATGTTTAGAGATCATAAACATTTATATTTTTTAAAGTATTACGTATTGAAATTTTAGACATTATACACAGGGCTGTAATAGCAACTACTATACCTATCTCTATGTGCTTACCCAGGATCAATTCCCAGAGATAGGATACTTGAGGGTAAAAAGTTATCAACATTTTCTAAAATGATGAGTACCATTAGACTGCTCTTTGTGTGCATGATAAGTCACCTCAGGGTGTCCGACTTTTGCGACCACATGAACTGTAGCCCACCAGGCTGCTCTGTCCATGGGATTCTCCAGCAAGAATTCTAGAGTAGGTTGCCCTTGAGTCAGTCCTAAATGCTCACTCTCTGTGGTGCTCAGTCATTCAGTCATGTCTTAACTCTTTGCAGCACAATGGATGGTAGCCTGCCAGGCTCCTTTGTTCACGAAATTTTCCAGGCCAGAATACTGGAGCAAGTTGCCATTTCCTACTCCATGGTATCTTCCTGATCCAGAGATAGATAGAACCCGTATCTCTTCTGATTCCTGCATTGGCAGACAGGTTCTTTACCACTAGCACCTCCTGAGAAGCCCAAATATTCATTAGGAATGTATAACATAGTCCATTTCAATACATCCCTAAAGAAAATGGATAAAAGCCTTGTTACATTCACATAATTTTTCATGTATTTTACAGCTGAGAGAAATAGCTCATATTTTCCCATTTTCAGCTAATAAAATATGGTAAATCACTATGGTTCATAATATAACATGCTCAATGAACATATTTTAAAAGTAGAATTCTAACAATTCAAACTTAAAAAGGCATTCATGTGCACCAGTGATTCATGTTGATGTATGGCAAAAACCACCACAATATTGCAAAGTAATTATCCTCCAATTAAAATAAATTAATTTTAAAAAGACATTCAGAGTACTAATTAAACACAATCTGTTTTGATTGATGATTGTCCATACAAAGTTATAATTATAATAATGACCTCTATCTGATTGATAAGCAACAATGATTTGCATAAACAATTTTCATTGGAACATCACAATGCTCCACCCTTTAAACTTTTAACAATATATTTTATGACTAAACCTAATTAGAACTCTTTCTTCCCAAATGAAACAATGATATATATTTGTGGTTTTGTACCCTTTATCTTCTTTGAATTAAGAACAAAATTGAGTCTATAAAAAATGTGCTCAGGCTAATTAAATGTGGAATGGACACACTGAACTCATAGATTATTAGGATTTCAGATGTCCTCAGAGATAATTTTAATGTGATTTTCCCCCCACAATGTTGAAGCCCTTCTATAACTTCCTTAATAGTTATGCCTTCTACAAATGAAAGGGAATGATTAGTTTTTACAAAGTACTTTTTACATTGAGCCTAAATTTCTCCAGTTTTGGTTTAATTCACAAGCCTAGCCCTGGTTCTGCCCTAATGATGTCTTAAGGCATCTTCAATACAACCTTTTTTTTAAGTGTAAGAAAACGATTTAAAAATGAATGAAGTACTAACTTTTGATAAACCAGCTTTGTTTTGAATATTATAATGGTATTTTATTCCCCCTCTTCCTGGCTCTTCTCACTGGATAAATTCAGTATGTCAACATTTTTTTGTACTGAAGGAAAACTTTTATTAATTTCATTTAAGGCTTTTATTAGTTTTACTAAATATTGCATTTTTAAAAAGATAAATTATTTAAAGATTTATTTTCCATATTGTCAATGAATCAAGGAGTAGGAAGTACAGTATTTGCATATTTCTTTATGAACTCCAGCAACCAAAAGAAACACAGAGGGGAACTGGGAGGCTTACCCACATGTATTAGGCATATTAATCAAAAACAGTGTTTGATATTGAGCTACACAATATTTAAACCTTAACAAAAAACATTCCAAAAAGATTTTATTTGAAATAAATATATATGACATTATCTGATTCTTGAACATCATCAAGCTGTAAAGATTCTTTTTTAAAAAATTCAGTTTACTCAGAGCTCTAAATTTTCTTTTTTAGTGAAAATCTCTGGACACATAAACTAAAAGTTCATCGTTTTATTCTAACTAGCTAAACTTAACTTGTAGGTAAAGATTAATAGGAGACAAAAATGTCTTTGATAATTACGAGTTAATTGTCGATTATAAAAATCAGAAAGTGAAAGCAGTTTAAATACTTCGGCCACTTTTTGTCCAATGTCTCATTTACACTTTCATATTTTTAAGAATGAGCATCTAAAATGGAGAATACCAAAATTCACCCCACAGAAACAGAGGATAAGCTTTAAAAAGGCAATTCTTTCTGCTGCCACAGCTAAACCTAAAATCACCCTGCAGGTAATTGCAATTCTCTGGTACATTTAAGTAGTTCTCAATTACTAAAGTGGAATAAGGCAAAATACTCTGAGGAGAAACCCTTTTGTTTCATTTTTGATCACAACAGTTTCTATAAGAGATCAAATTTTAATGAAAGAAAAATTAATACATGATTTTGTATTTAGGTGATGGAGACAAACAGTTCCTCCAAACAGTCCTTTTGATAAAAAAAGAGACACTAAACAATTACTCACATGAAGTCTGCTTATAGATCTATTTCACAGCATTTCAATTATGCTTGAATGAATAAAATTGCTAGAGGACATATATTTTCTCTTCCTTCTTAAAATTGGCTAATAATCTGTTAAAGCTATTGCTAGAGGTACATTTGGACTTGCTGTGTTCTGATTCTAAACAACCTAGTTTAGCTCTTATAAATGCAAGAACATACTCTCTATTAATCCTTCCTGCTTAGCCTCTCAGCAGGATGAATTTAAAGTCATCTCAATGGCCCCAAGCAATATTTTAAAAAAGAAGCATAGAAAAATCTTAAGAGATCATTCAGATCATTCTGATGTCAGAAAAATAACACTTCGAAATACAGCCTTCAGTGTTCTATTTCAGACTCATTTTCAGATTCCAAAGTAATAGAGTTTTAATATCAGGAAGAGATGTTAATCAAGAATAAATTTATAGAGTTATAAAAAAATAGTTCAGAGAGAATTTGCTCATTAGGGTACTAAATTTGAGATGCTTTTCATACCGTGTGCCCAAGGGGAACTGGTTTGTACACAAATTTGATGAATTTGATAAAATTAGGAAGGATTTAGGTTGATCATAAATAGTTTTAATAATATGAAAATTATTTAGAAGAAATGAAATATACTACTAGCAAAGAATATGCCAAAAGATAAATTAGTTAAAATTACATTAATATTGTCAATATAAAACTTGAATATTCTTCCAAAAATAATTTTATTAGTAGAGAAATATATTTTGACCTAAAACAAACACATATGTGTGTTAGTAGCTCAGTCGTGTTTGAACTTTGTGACCCTGTGGATGGTAGGCCACAAAGCTCCTCTGTCCATGGGATTCTCCAGACAAGAATACTGGCGTGGGTTGCCATTTCCTTCTCCAGGAAAATAAACAAATATACTAATTTGCAAGTTGTGGGAAACTTGGATAACCAAAATATATTTACTTTTTTAAAATGCATAAGTAACTCAGGTGATTTCTACCTAAAGTCTAAATATATAATATGGCATTTTACTGTAAATGAATGTTTTTAGAACTTCAAAATTAAGAGTGATTTTCCAATAGCACACTTTATGTACTTTATTAGAAATTTAAACAATTTACTAAATTGTTTACTAAATTTACTAAACAATTTATATCTGGTTCTTTAGATGGTGTTTGTTTTGTTATGAATCTAGGGTTAGGAATTTATGATAAAAAATAGTGTCTAATGTTTCTTTTTTATTGGGTTGGTCAAAACATTCATCAAGTTTTCTGTAAGATATGGAAAAAACCCAAATGAACACTTTGGCCAACCCAACATTTGTGTACATTGAGAATATATGGCTAAAAGTGTTGAAGTTGATTGGAAAAAAAAAAAAATTTCTTTTTCCTTCTACAGGAATAAACTTTAAATCTATTAGTGACAAAGTTGCATTTTTATATCTATCTATTACTTAATATTATGTTTAAAATCACATTCTTTTAAACTAATAAAAAATTTTTCTTAATTGTTTAGAGAAGAGGCTTGGAAGTATTTGCACAAATGAGGTGATATTTTAGGAATGTATGGATTTTTATAAAAGAATGATGAAGATGAAAGTATGATATTTAAAATAGAGCAATAGTGTGACATGGAAGCTATCCCATATTAATAGTTGAGATGTTGTATTATGGCCATTCCTGTGGAATTAATTCCTGGCATTTTCACTCACATTTATTTTATAATTTACTGATATAATCACTTATTAACTCTATGAAATTGCACAGCCCATATTTAAAAGCACAAAGTATCAAACACAGTTCAGTTCAGTCGCTCGGTCGTGTCCGACTCTTTGCGACCCCATGAATCGCAGCACGCCAGGCCTCCCTGTCCATCACCATCTCCCCAAGTTTACTCAGACTCACGTCCATCGAGTCCATGATGCCATCCAGCCAT
>SJYT01080782.1:246628-259521 GCA_006410635.1 Cephalophus harveyi | reverse complement strand
GCCTTCTTCACAGTCCAACTCTCATATCCATGCATGACCACAGGAAAAACCATAGCCTTGACTAGACGGACCTTAGTCGGCAAAGTAATGTCTCTGCTTTTGAAAATGCTATCTAGGTTGGTCATAACTTTTCTTCCAAGGAGTAAGCGTCCTTTAATTTCATGGCTGCAGTCACCATCTGCAGTAATTTTAGGAAGTGCTATTTCAATCTTGGAGACCATAAAAAGCAATTTTAATGACTTGGTACCCCAAAATATATGCTCACCCTCAGTTCTCTGTTTGTGCCAATGAAAGAGAAATCATACAACAACCTAAACAGATCAAGAATTTGACATAGATTCTTCCTTCTCCCTTATCTCCTTTATGAAATTATATTTTAATACAAGTAAATATTGCTGGGAAATAATGCCTGTGAAAAGCACCATGCATTCATTTCTTAGGCTAGGAAAACACTAGAAAAACACCCATGGCCCTCCTCCCATGCTTGCTCCTCCATGGTTAGAAATATTCTAACATTATTTTAAGATTGAGAAGAGGATGACTCATTCTGACCTTTCTTTCTACTTGTCTTGAGCCTACTATTTCCTACAAAGAGATACATTCTTGGATTTCTTTCAACCATGTATGAATTTTTGCAAATAGGTTTAATCACTGAGAAAAAGATAAATTAAGAAGTGTCCTAGAAAGAAAGACACCATTTGGGCATATGAAAGACCTCTATCTGCCACTGAAAGTTATTTTATTAAATAAAGTTAACATTTTGATCACTCTCTTTCTTTTGTATCTTATCATTCGCTCCCTAGAACTCATTTAGTTTCATATCTTTGAATTTAAACTATTTCCTGATGATTTCTGCATGTTAACATCCAGCTCTGTTTTCTCCCCAGAACCATAGACTCATTATCCAACTGTAACAGGATATACATAGAGTGTGATGAATGTTACTAAATAAGGGAATGAATGCCTGGGGAAGGAGACAGGAAGATCATGTACCAGAATTAAAATTTTAATATTTCAAACATTACTACACTCTAAATATTTCTTGATTATGCAATATCATCACCATTTTTATTACCATTTTTCAGTTGCTTAGTCATGTCTGACTCTTTCTGACCCCATGGCTGCAGCACACCAGACTTCCCTGTCTATCACCATCACCTGGAGCTTGCTCAAACTCATGTGCATCGAGTCAGTGATGCCATCCAACCTTCTCATCCTCTGTCATCCCCTTCTTCTCCTGTCTTCAATCTTTCTCATCATCAGGGTTTTTTTCTAATGAGTTGGTTCTTTGCATCAGATGGCCAAAGTATTGGGAGCTTCAGCTTCAGCATCAACCCTTCCAAAGAATATTCAGGACTGCTTTCCTTTAGGATTGACTGGTTTGATCTCCTAGCTGTCCAAGGGACTCTCAAGAGTTTGCTCCCAAACCAGAGTTCAAAGACTTCAGTGCTCAGCCTTCTTTATGGTCCAACTCTCACATCCATACATGACTACTGGAAAAAACATGTGAAGGGAAGTGAAGTGAAGTTGCTCAGTCATGTCTGCCTCTTTGCCACTCCAAGGACTGTAGCCTCCCAGGCTCCTCTGTCCATGGAATTTTTATTGACAAAGTAATGTCTCTTATTTTTAATACTCTGTGTAGGTTTGTCATAGCTTTTCTTTGGAGGAGCAAGAGTCTTAATTTCATGGCTGCAGTCACCACCTGCAGTGATTTTGAAAATCAACACAATAAAGTCTGTTACTGTTTCCATTGCTTCCCATCTATTTGACATGAAGTGATACAACTGGATGCCATAATCTTTCTTTATTAAATGTTGAGTTTTAGGGCAGCCTTTTCACTCTCCTCTTTCACCTTCATCAAGAGGCTCTTTAGTTCCTTTTTGCTTTCTGCCATAAGGGTAGTGTCATCTGCATATTTGAGGTTACTGATATTTCTCCCAGCAATCTTTATTCTAGCTTGTGCTTCATCCAGCCAAGCATTTCACATGATGTACTCTGCATATAAGTTAAATTAGCAGGGTGACAATATATAGCCTTGATGTTCTCTTTTTCCAGTTTTGAACTAGTCCATTGTTCCATATCTAGTTCCAAGTTCATTCCCTTGGAACCTCTAGGATGTACTTCCACAACATTACTCTAGTTGGTTTCCCTATCGTCAAATTTGGCTTGTGAAATCCATCCTCACTCTGAATGAATTGATAAATGGATACATCAAGTAATCAAAGTATGGAACTGCAAAGGAATATTATCATAATGTGTTCATTTCCAAAATAAAAATTTCCCATAAGTATATATTAAGTACAGGTTGATACATGAGATCTCTATTTTTTCTGGCTCTTCATGGTCTGACTGTGATGAAAGTTTCCAGAGTTTTCAGATTATGCCATGTTGTCCTCTTTTATGTGCTAACAAAATGCACTTGCTTGATTCTATGGTCTTCATGCAGTTTGTCTGCTTCCATTCATTTCTGTGCTACAGTTTCCACCAATCCTGCAGGTCTCTACTCATATTGCATCTAAGGAATCTTTTTACTTCCTCTTATTCTCAAAGAGCTAAAAGTATATGTATTGAATAATACTATGTGCTAGGCACTGAGTTGGCTATTTTTTCTCATAGTAAATAATCCTAAGAAAGAGAGTTTATATTTTATCTGAAAATATAGGTGCAGATAAGCAAGGTCTTAAAGTTACAGAGTGTGAGGTTATCACCCAAACTCAAATGTGCTGGTCCCCAAAGTACTTTGTTGTTTTCAACACACAGAATGACACGAAATAGGCATTATATGGTAGCATTCACACCACATAGTTTTATTCTTTATTTTATTCTGTATTTGCAGCAATGCAGAATAGCTAAAGAAAATCTTAAAAAGGACTCCAGCATCTCAGAGATGTGGATAAATATTTATATTAGCTTCTAAATTCTTGGCATAAAGATATAAAGAATGTCCTTAAAAGAAAAACTATCAATTCTTTAGTTAAAAAAAAAAGCAATAGGAAAGAAGTGTATATACAGGATATTAAAGTAAACATCTTAAAAATGAAAGTATAGTGACTTCTTTATAAAATGTTAAAGATATTCTGGCTGTCACAAAAACATGTTGTGACATTAATCCAATGCGGCTCCATGGCTGTCATTTAGCATGGCTGGGGAATTCCCTTGGAAACGAAATGGCAAATGAAATTTTCATTTTAATATTGCTTCGGAGTAGCCAAAATTAGATTGCTAATTATAGAATCAGTCGTTAGCAATGCAACATCTCTATACATAAAATGTTTCTTTTAAAAGAAAAGCAATGCACATTTTCATTTACAGATAAGCGTTGTGTAGAATATGATCCTCAATACTATTCTGAATTTCTCCAGAGCCACATAGAATAGTTAGAAAAAATAAAAGGATTGAGATGGGCTATTTGGCTTAAGCTATTTTGCTGTTTAGTAGAAGCTTCATTCTAGTTCTCTTCATATTGAAAACTCCTCTTCTTTTGGCAGAAATCATTTAAATCCCTGGGGAAAAAAAAAAGTACATTTCAATGTTGGGTCTTTATAATTAGCTTTGCATCATATACACATTTTCAGTAATCAAATCCTAACTTGTGGTTCAGAACATAAGTTTGTTTAGAAAGAATTGTTTATAACAAATATATCCCCTCAAAACAATGCATAACTTGAACAACATACCTGAAAAGACAGGAATGGCCTATAGGGAAATTTAAAGCTTTATTGTTCTTAGAATCATGACATTATAATACCATGCTTTGTGCAATACTGATTTATAATTTATGTTATCTCTGTCTTTTTTGGAAAAAATTTAATTGAGGGTGAACTCTTTGGATAATGTTTAATTTTTCTTTGATGTGTTTTGAAATGCTCAGCTTCAGCTTCCTTTGTGGCTCAGATGGTAAAAAAAAATCTGCCTATGATGCAGAAGACCTGGGTTCCATGCCTGAGTCAGGAAGATCCCCTGGAGAAGGGAATGGCAATCCCCTCCAGTATTCTGGCCTGGAGAATTCCATGGACAGAGGAGCCTGGTGGGCTACAGTCCATGGAGTTGCAAAGAGTTGGCTACTACTGAGCAACTAACACTTCCTACTTCAGCATTTATGAGTATTTTGATAATAATTTTGCCTTGAACTATGAAAGTGAAAGTCTCTCAGTCCTGTCCAACTCTGTCCCTGGGATTATCTGGGCAAGAATACTGGAATGTGTTGCCATTTTCTTCTCTAGCTGATTTTCCTGACCCAGGGATTGAACCCACGTCTCCTGCATCTCTTGCATTGGCAGGCATGTAGTTCACCAGGCTCCTCTGTCCATGGAATTCTCCAGGCCAGAATACTGAGTGGGTAGCCTTTCCCTTCTTCAGGGGAATTCCCAACCCAGGTATCAAACCCAGGTCTCCTGCATTGCAGGCAGTTTTTATCAGCTGAGCCAAAAGGGAGCCCTCAAGTTCTATTACCTTTTAATCCCAAATTTATGTGTTTACATTGAGAATGCATATTCCATATGTATAGCATTTATCTAAAATTGCAAAATAAATGAGCAAAGATGAATAACTATATTAGCAATATCCCAGACTATCAATTTCAAGAAACTGTTATTCCAACATCATTTTAAAGACATCACTTACTAGAAGACTATGAGGAAAAAAACAGCTAAAATTTGAAATATAAAATATAGCTCTAGGAGGAGCTGTCTACATAGGAGAAGATAGGGACTTAGCATTCTTTCATTATTATTTAATAAGAAAAATGTTTAAATCTCAAAATAGGTGAAAGTAACTTTATTTTATCTGCAAAGTGTATTTAATTTATCATCCTCACAGCTTGGAAAAACAAAGATGATACAAAAGTTATTCAAATTCATAGGTTGCTACAAAAATTGCATTTTGTTTTAACTGTTATATATATTCAAATTATAATATAGCATAAATAGGTTTATTTGATTTTTGAAAAGTAGGAAGAAGACTGGGAGGGTTTAAATCTTTTGACTTCTTTCCTGTTTTAATTTTTACTGTTTTATACACTCAAAATTTTCTTCCCAACACACAATATTATACCAGATGAATATGTGCTCTAATTTTTAATCAAGCAATGCAAATATAGTTATCAAAAGAGCACATAATTTAATGGTATATTTATAAGGTTTATGGTTGATAGACATGATCATGCACTTCTGACATTTTATCATCAATAAGTAGATTGGATCTGCAATGGTAATCAATTCAAATACTAATGTCTCAATTTTGTGTAGAAGGAAAATCCTTTTCTTTTTTTGTAGAAAAAGACCACAAAATTTTTTTAAGAAACATTGTTTATGTATAAATCAAGAGCTTCATGTAACTTTACATGTGTCTTGCAAATTCACTGCAGTTTCAGCATCTTTAAAAAATGAGGTTATGTGTGTATGTGTGTACCTCTGTCATAGTTGTATACCTGTCTCTTATACACATCTAGATGTGTATAAGAGACAGGTTTTATACACTCAAAATTTTCTTCCCAACACACAATATTATACCAGATGAATATGTGCTCTAATTTTTAATCAAGCAATGCAAATATAGTTATCAAAAGAGCACATAATTTAATGGTATATTTATAAGGTTTATGGTTGATAGACATGATCATGCACTTCTGACATTTTATCATCAATAAGTAGATTGGATCTGCAATGGTAATCAATTCAAATACTAATGTCTCAATTTTGTGTAGAAGGAAAATCCTTTTCTTTTTTTGTAGAAAAAGACCACAAAATTTTTTTAAGAAACATTGTTTATGTATAAATCAAGAGCTTCATGTAACTTTACATGTGTCTTGCAAATTCACTGCAGTTTCAGCATCTTTAAAAAATGAGGTTATGTGTGTATGTGTGTGTGTGTGTAATTCTACCTAGTTTTGGTTAGGTTACTTAAGATCATGGCAATATGAACCATTTTCTCTTGATTTCAAAATTATCTGTGACAATAAGTATTAGTGAGAATGGGTTTCTTCCTTCCACTTCTGAGAGATGTAAAATCTTCCTTCTAACACCTAATAAATGTAAAATTACAATAACTGTGATAGTACAATATATTCAGCTATGTATTTAATATACAGCATCTATTGAGCAATAACCAAATTTTATATTGTTTGATTCATATTTTAATTTGACACATTTTCTGTCTGCTAACTGCCCAAATCCATCAACAGAACACATACAATCAAATAATAATTGAGCCAAGTCTTAGCCTAAGTATTTTATAAATGCATTCAAAAAATGAATTTTTGAGCATTCAAGAATATGATTAATATAATATTTTATAAATTTAAATATGTTAATAAAAAATCTTTGGATTTTGTTACTGATCCCTTTCTTAATAAAAATGTATGTGGATTCCTTCTGTTTCTGCAGGATCTTTTTACAATTAGCCTAATCCTAGAAAGTCCTGAAATTTAGTCTAGGAACCCACATATAAACCCTGATGTAGAAACGACCATGTCATATTCATATAAATACAATTTGCTGCTGCAAAAGAGAAGAAAATATTTAAATAATTTTTTAATCAAATCCTTATAAACTTCTTGTGTCTCCCTGTAGTCCTAATCTCTTCTTCTGTTAAGGATACTGGTCAAATTGGATTAGCTCCCATCCTAATGGTCTAATTCTAACAATCAACTTGTTAAAAACTTACTCACAAATGCATTCACAGTCTGAGCTACTGAGAGTTAGGCCAGCCTTCCTCCTAGCTCACTGTGCCCTTACTTCTGAAGCTGTAAATAATAAACCTTCTGACTCTACTTCCTTTGTGTGGGTGTATTGAAACCCTCTTCAATCAAAATAAGCCCTTGGGTTTCACTTACCCAAAGTGGGAGTTTGGATGCTAAAGAAGTTCCCTGCTTCTCCTGTGTGGGTAGTTTGTGCCTTTGAATTCAGCAGGTTATAATCTACTTATTCTAAATTCAATACACCAGCTCCAGTTTCTCAGCACATAGAGCTTCAAAATATTAATTTTGGGGAAAGACACAGTTCAACCCGTCATAAATCGTTACAGAACATCATCCACCATTGCTGCTATGGTAGACACTGGTAATATTTTCCTCAAATTCCTGACATAAAAGACACTCACTTCTCAAGATCCATTGAAATTAGCAGTAGCCATATATCTTACTCTGACCAAAGAGATATGAGAGAAAGTGACATGGAATTATTTCAACACCAGTGCTTGACTCTTTCTGGGCTCTTCTGCTGCCTCAGCCAGTGAGATTCCAGACGATGGAGCTTCTGTCAGCCTAGAGGTGGGGCTAGGTACAGGATACCTGACATAAGAGCCTCATGTGTGTGCCATGGAGTTGGGGCATTCTCACTTGTTAATAAAGCACAGCTATATGTTCCCTGTTCTTTTTGTTTCTGAGACCACATAGCCTGGGTTTTACTAACCAAGTAATAGAGCTGCTATTGTTATTCTGGCTACTCCTGGGATATTTATGATTTCCTACTCTGTGTCTTGTTGTGCATCAGAGTCCACTCACACCCATAATTCCCTTTATGCCTTCTTATTGTACCTTGGTTTACATTTGCACTTAAGGCAAGCTTTCTTTTATTATTTTCATCCAACTAAAGCAAAAGTTCAGTGTCTTCCTTTGTGTCATGTGAGTTTTTTTCATTTACTCGAGCCTTCATTATTGATTACTATGCTACCTAATTTCCACTCTGGTCATTTTAGGACTCCAAAGATGATTGATTCAGCAAATACCACTGAACCTAGATATATCCTGGAGTTTGATTAATTTTGATAATTTATTTCAGTATGTTGTGAAAGGTTGCTTTTAGTTTGGAAAAAACACACATTTTAAAAAAGGAAAATCTTCATGTTTCGGATTTCCATTTCAAAAATTGACCAAAACACTGCCTCATTGAGGGAAAGACTATTTTTTTGGCATAAAAGACATATTTTTTAGCAGAAGTTTTTCTTCAGGCAGGACACATTGACACTAGGACACTAAAAGAGCTAAATATCAAAAAGCAGAAAAGAAACTCTCTCCCCTAGATATGAAGCCATATTCTAAAGACAAGGTAAATAATAGAGGACTGAATAAAGAGGTGAAAATCCAGTAACAGGCATGAGTTACTATATCACGCCTTTTTGTTTGGAGGGAAAAATAAGAGAGAGTGGATGGAGACAGGGATCTATTTGAGCGTGTTTATTATGTTAGGTTTCAAAATAAGTGGCATACATCATGTTTTGTTACACAAACCAAGTTTTTTTTTAATTTGTCATTTTTAATCCCACAAGGATTTATTTTATTAATTTATTGCTTCTTTAGAAGTTAAAAACACAATTTTTAACTTATATTGTGTATAAGAGGTACCCTCTGTCATAGTTGTATACATTGAGAAATAAATTTCTCCTCTCTCTTCCTCCTTTCTATTGTGTGGATCATGAATGTAAAGGTTAGAGATTGAAGTCTCCTCTGGAAATAACAAAAACAAAGTTAATAGCCAACTGCTAATAATGCAAGTGAGAGATACAGGTATCCTTCACTTTTTGAAAATCCTCTTTATGTCACTTAATTTTAACAAAGATCCATTTTAATATCCTGCTTTTGCTAACTGAAAAAAATCCAGAGATGCTTTATTTTTTTTAATAGCAGAAAAGTGAAAATAATGTGCAGTGCTGGTTTTGCAGCAAGTCATAGCAGAGGCCACAGGCATCCTGAGCAGTGAGAATGGCACCACTCAGTTCCTTCCATGACAGCTACACTCAATCTCTTAGCATCAAGCCTTCATAGCTCTGAACTGTGTCCATAGCATCTGCGCTTTATCTCATTTATTTTGTGTATCCACGAGCAAGGTATGTCATAAGGTAACTGTTTATTTGTCATTTCAGTTTAGGAAAGATTTCATAAGAATGTTACTTTTGGATGAGGGGCATGTAATGTTTGTGTGCATCACACTTTTTTTCTGAATGATGAAGAGGGAGAGGAAAAAGTGCATATGGGTGTGCTAAGATTCTTCAGTAATGTCCAACTCTGCAACCCTATGGACTGTAGCCCACCAGGCTCCTCTCTTCATGGGATTCTCCGGACAAGAATAGTGGACTGAGTTGCCATGCCCTTCCAGGGAAGCTTCCCAACCCAGGGATCGAATTCCTGTCTCTAATGTCCCCTGTATTTGCAAGACAGCTCTTTACCACTAGTGCCACCTGGGAAACTCAGGTAAAAGTTGTCACACCTAAAGAATAGGACTAAAAGTCCAGTATGAAAGAGTGGCTTTCATGAACTCATGGGGTCTTGGAACATATTTCTACCTGAGTTCACTTCAGTTCAGTTCTGTCACTCAGTCATGTCTTACTTTTTGCGACCCCATTGACAGTAGCATGCAAGGCCTCTTTGTCCATAATCAACTCCCAGAGTTTACTCAAACTCATGTCCATTGAGTCAGTGATGACATCCAGCCATCTCATCCTCTGTCATCCCCTTCTCTTCCCACCTTGAATCTTTCCCAGCATCAGGGTCTTTTCAAATGAGTCAGCTCTTCGCAAATGAGTCAGGTGGCCAAAGTATTGGAATTTTAGCTTCAGCATCAGTCCTTCCAACAAATATTCATGACTGATCTGCTTTAGGATGGACTGGTTGGATCTCCATGCAGTCCAGGGACTCTCAAGAGTCTTCTCCAACACCACAGTTCAAAAACATAAATTCTTCAGTGCTCAGCTTTCTTATAAAGAAAGTCCAACTTTCATATCCATACATGAATACTGGAAAAACCATAGCTTTTGACTAGACAGACCTTTGTTGGCAAAGAAATGTCTCTTTTTTACAATATGCTGTCCAGGTTGGTCATAACTTTCCTTCCAAGGAGTAAGCATCTTAATTTCATAGCTGAAGTCACCATCTGCAGTGATTTTGGAGCCCCACAAAATAAAGTCTGTCACTATTTCCACTATTTCCCCATCTATTTTCCAGGAGGTGATGGGACCAGATGCCATGATCTTAGTGTTTTGAATGTTGAGCTTCAGCTAATTTTTTCACTCTCCTCTTTCACTTTCATCAAGAGGCTCTTTAGTTCCTCTTGACTTTCTGCCATAACGGTGGTGTCATCTGCATATCTGAGGTTATTAATATTTCTCCCAACAATATTTCTGCTTCAGTTCAGTTCAGTTCAGTCACTCAGTCATGTCCGACTCTTTGTGACCCCATGAATCGCAGCACGCCAGGCCTCCCTGTCCATCACCAACTCCCGGAGTTCACTCAGACTCATGTCCATCGAGGAGAAGGCAATGGGATCCCACTCCAGTACTCTTGCCTGGAAAATCCTATGGACGGAGGAGCCTGGTAGGCTACAGTCCATGGGGTCGCTAAGAATCAGACACGACTGAGCGACTTCACTTTCTCTTTTCACCTTCATGCATTGGAGAAGGAAATGGCAACCCATTCCAGTGTTCTTACCTGGAGAATCCCAGGGCCGGGGGAGCCTGGTGGGCTGCCATCTATGGGGTGGCACAGAGTCAGACACGACTGAAGCGACTTAGCAGCAGCAGCAGCAGCATGTCCATCAAGTCAGTGATGCCATCCAGCCAGCCATCTCANGAAATGGCAACCCATTCCAGTGTTCTTACCTGGAGAATCCCAGGGCCGGGGGAGCCTGGTGGGCTGCCATCTATGGGGTGGCACAGAGTCAGACACGACTGAAGCGACTTAGCAGCAGCAGCAGCAGCATGTCCATCAAGTCAGTGATGCCATCCAGCCAGCCATCTCATCCTCTGTCGTCCCCTTCTCCTCCTGCCCCCAAACCCTCCCAGCATCAGAGTCTTTTCAAATGAGTCAACACTTTCCATGAGGTGACCAAAGAACTGGAGTTTCAGCTTTAGCATCATTCCTTCCAAAGAAATCCCAGGGATCTTGTGCTTCTTCCAGCCCAGCATTTCTCATGATGTACTCTGCATATAAGTTAAATAAGCAGGGTGACAATATACAGCCTTGACGTACTCCTTTTCCTATTTGGAACCAGTCTATTGTTCCATGTCCAGTTCTAACTGTTGCTTCCTGACCTGCATACAGATTTCTCAAGAGGCAGGTGAGGTGGTCTGGTATTCCCATCTCTTTCAGAATTTTAAACAGTTTATTGTAATCCACACAGTCAAAGCCTTTGGCATAGTCCATAAAGCAGAAATAGATGTTTTTCTGGAACTCTCTTGCTTCTCCATGATCCAGCGGATGTTGGCAATTTGATCTCTGGTTCTTCTGCCTTTTCTAAAACCAGCTTGAGCATCTGGAAGTTCACGGTTCACGTATTGCTGAAGGCTGGCTTGGAGAATTTTGAGCATTACTTTACTAGGATGTGAGATGAGTGCATTTGTGCGGTAGCTTGACCATTCTTTGGCATTGCCTTTCTTTGGAATTGGAATGAAAATTGACCTTTTCCAGTCCTGTGGCCACTGCTGAGTTTTCCAAATTTGCTGGCATGTTGAGTGCAGCACTTTCACAGCATCATCTTTCAGGATTTGAAATAGCTCAACTGGAATTCCATCACCTCCACTAGTGTTGTTCATAGTGATGCTTTCTAAGGCCCACTTGACTTCCCATTCCAAGATGTCTGGCTCTAGGTGAGTGATCACACCATCGTGATTATCTTGGTCATGAAGATCTTTTTTGTACAATTTTTCTGTGTATTTTTGCCACCTCTTCTTAATATCTTCTGCTTCTGTTAGGTCCATACCATTTTTGTCCTTTATCGAGCCCATCTTTGCATGAAATGTTCCCTTGGTATCTCTAATTTTCTTGAAGAGATCTCTAGTCTTTCCCATTCTGTTGTTTTCCTCTATTTCTTTGCTTTGACCACTGAGGAAGGCTTTCTTATCTCTCCTGGCTATTCTTTGGAACTCTGCATTCAGAAGCTTGCATCTTTCCTTTCCTCCTTTGCTTTTCACTTCTCTTCTTTTCACAGCTATTTGTAAGGCCTCCCCAAACAGCCATTTTGCTTTTTTGTGTTTCTTTTCCATGGGGATGGTCTTGATCCTTGTCTCCTGTACAATGTCACGAACCTCCATCCATAGTTCATTAGGCACTCTATCAGATCTAGACCCTTAAATCTATTTCTCACTTTCACTATATAATCATAAGGGATTTAAGTCATACTTGAATGGTCTAGTGGTTTTGCCTACTTTCTTCAATTTAAGTCTTAATTTGGCAAAGATGTTCATGATCTGAGCCACAGTCAGCTCCCAGTCCAGCTCCCAGTCTTGTTTTTGCTGACTGTATAGAGCTTTTCCATCTTTGGCTGCAAAGAATATAATCAATCTGATGTTGACCATCTGGTGATGTCCATGTGTAGAGTCTTCTCTTATGTTGTTGGAAGAGGGTGTTTGCTATGACCAGTGCGTTCTCTTGGCAAAACTCTATTAGCCTTTGCCCTGCTTCATTCCGTATCCTAAGGCCACATTTGCCTGTTACTCCAAGTGTTTCTTGACTGCCTACTTTTGCATTCCATTCCTTATAATGAAAAGGACATCTTTTTTGGGTGTTAATTCTAAAAGGTCTTGTAGGTCTTTACAGAACCATTCAACTTCAACTTTTTCAGCATTACTGGTTGGGGCATAGTTTTGGATTACTGTGATATTGAATGGTTTGCTTTGGAAACGAATGGAGATACACACACACACACACACACACACATATATATATCAAATTCTGTAATCTTAAGGATTATAATTTTGTTTCAGCTATATAGAAAAATTTACAAAAAAAAGAGGACCTTATAAAAAACCTCAAAAAAATATTCCTGGTAGATTTTTAAATATTTATCAGAATAAAATAAAACTAGGAATGAACAGAAACTTAAAATAGCACATCTTGGTGTTGAAATTATGATTTGTCCTTTCAAAATAAACAGCACTTGTGTAAAAAAAAAGTTTTCAATATT
>SJYT01080782.1:227592-246245 GCA_006410635.1 Cephalophus harveyi | reverse complement strand
TTGAAATAAAATCAAATATTTTATATACCTGAGAAATTTTAGAAGGAAAATCCATAGTATTCTAACACCTACATTAGTAAAAATAGTAAAAGAATAAAACATCTAACAGCACAGCTAGAAAAGTGCCAATAAAATCAATAAGAAAAAGTAGCAGAAGCAAGTAATTCAATGATATAGAAATTGAATAATGAGTTTTTTTTAAGCAGATAAATTAGACACAATAACTAATTGTACACTATTTGTTTGTAAAAAAAAAAGAAGAAGAAGAAATATCAACAACATAACAAACTGTGATTAATTTTTAATCCAGGAAAGAAAGGGAAAACTTTGGCTACTTCCATATCATCACAGAGTCCCACATCCCATTTTCATATATTCTACTCTAAAAAAACTGAGCTTGTATCTAGAAACTATATTTCTAAGGACCCCATAGTACTTACTACTCTAAATATTACTAGATTTAGAGTAGGTTTAGAAGGTGGTTGGAAGGGAAAGTTGCTGTGTTTGGTCCCCAAAATACGTCTTTTACAGGTAGCGTCTGCTTGTGGTTGCAATGCCAGGGTCCAGGATTCTAGATCTGCTCAAGCCAGGATGTTTGAAACATTAAGCATCAAGTGAGAACCAAGTCAGAGAAAGTTCAGAAAAATAAAAACTAAAAACCAAACTGACATATGATTATTAGTTCAAAATTGCAAACAGTAATCACAGGTATAGAGTATAATAAAATACTATAATTTTTACTACAAATATCATCTTGTTGGCTGATTAAACCAGATTAAACAAAATACTCATCATAAGTGGTAACAAACAAAAAAGAGAAATGCTTAAAAATGAAAATGTGCTCAACATAATAAGAATCTTATTTTATAGGAAGACTCATTAAAAAAAAATTACTGCCAAGTAAAGTTATATATTTGATGAAATACTAATACAATGCAAAGAAGATTTTGTGTCTAAAAGGAGAAAATTTTATTTTATTTTTTTTATAGAAAAATATACAAAGTTAAAACAACCAAGAAAATCTTCAAAAAGAAGAGCAATGACATGGATGGAATTTCTCATCCATGAGAGCAATTTCTCATGGATGAGAAAGAATGGGACTAGCTCAGACAAAAAATACAAATATAGTATAAATATTTTATATATAAAGCTGCATGATATTGACATAGAAAGGTTGCCATAAAAAAACACAACAGCCACGATCCAGAAATAGACTAAACAGTATATGATAAAAGCGCTATTTCAAATTGGTGGGAAACGCATTTTTCTAATAAAGAATGTTGAGACCATAGGTAATAGTCGCATAGAAAAATGCAATTTCAATTATACTTCATAAAATACATCATTAAAAACTCTAAGTGTTTGGAGACCCAACCAAAGTTTAAAAAGAAACATAGGATCAAAATAAGCAAGATCTAGGAGAGATGAATGATTCTATTTATATACTAGAAATAAAGAAGGTTTTTAAACTAGGATTCAAAAATCAGTAACAAGTAAATGATTGATAAATGCAACTACAGAAGCATTAAATATTAATGTATAATTTCCTTCTCCAGGGGATCTTCCTAACCCAGGGATCAAACCCAGGTCTCCTTCACTGCAGGCAGACACTTTATAACCTCTGAGCCACCAGAGAAGCCCCATATATATGTATATGCCTATCATATTTTATGTTAATGTGTGTATATGTTTAATGTAATATATATTCATATATGGGCTTCCTTGGTGGCACAGTGGTAAAGAACCTGCTTGCCAATGCAGGATACATGGGTTCAACCTCTGGGTCAAGAAGATCCCTTGGAGAAGGAAATGCTAACTCACTCCAGTATTCTTGCCTAGGAAATCCCATGGGCAGAGAAGCTTGGAGGGCTACATTCCATGGGATCACAGAATCAGACATGACTTAGTGACTAAGCAACAACAACAAACAAGTATGTGTGGATAGATAAACAGATAGATATCCATTTATCTAAATATCTATCAAAAACCCTAAATTAAAGACTGAATGTGGCCAGAAAAATTTTAAAATAGTTGTAAATAGAACCACCTATATCCATATTGCCATCAGCTAACCACATTCTCTCATTCTTGTATGCAAAAGTTCAAAGGAATTTCAAGACAAAATCCTATATAAGTGCTTTTGATAAAAATGTACAAAGTATGTTGAAAAGAAATCATGAATTAAATACTTCGAGTACTGCTCTTTGGTTCTTCTTTTGCAAATATGGAAGAATCATACACATGGTGATACTTGTAGAGAGTGACAGAGGATGAGATGGCTGGAGGGCATCACTGACTCGATGGACGCAAGTCTGAGTGAACTCCGAGAGTTGGTGATGGACAGGGAGGCTTGGCGTGCTGCGAATCACGGGGTTGCAAAGAATCAGACACGACTGAGTGACTGAACTGAACTGAACTGAAGCATTATTTTGCTCCATGTTTGTCTAGGAAATATATTCTCCTTTTTGAACCTACTGCTATTTTCCACCCATCTGCATGATATTTGAAGGTGCCTCACCAAACATTCTAGGAATGGAGTTGAGAAAGATAAGTCTGTCGTTGATTTTCTGTACCTATGTAATAAAAATAAATTATCAGTGAAAACACTTTCTGCCATTCAGACATGAAAAATAGGCAAAATCAGAATGAGGAAAAGAGTTAGAAATGGAAGAGGATAGAGAGTGAAAGAAAGTTATTGGTTCATGAACTTAACAGTGTACATGGAGGGTAAGGAAAGAACTAGGGAAAAAGCAGACCACTCTGCATTGGCAGGTGGTAAATTTAAAGAGCAAGAGAACTAACTATAAGGCTTATCCTAGGCGGGCAGATCATGATGGAGAGGTCTGACAAAATGTGGTCCACTGGAGAAGGAAATGGCAAACCACTTCAGTATTCTTGCCTTGAGAACCCTATGAACAGTATGAAAAGGCAAAACAATAGGATACTGAAAGAGGAACTCCACAGGTCAGTAGGTGCCCAATATGCTACTGGAGATCAGTGGAGAAATAACTCCAGAAAGAATGAAGGGATGGAGCCAAAGCAAAAACAATACCCAGCTGTGGATGTAACTGGTGATAGAAACAAGATCTGATGCTGTAAAGAGCAACATTGCATAGGAACCTGGAATGTCAGGTCCATGAATCAAGGCAAATTGAAAGTGGTGAAACAGGAGATGGCAAGAGTGAACGTTGACATTCTAGGAATCAGCAAACTACAATGGACTGGAATGGGTGAAATTAACTCAGATGACATCTACTACTGTGGGCAGGAATCCCTCAGAAGAAATGGAGTAGCCATCATGGGCAACAAAAGAGTCCAAAATGCAGTACTTGGATGCAATGGCAAACCATTCAATATCACAGTAATCCAAATCTATGCCCCAGCCAGTAACACTGAAGAAGCTGAAGTTGAAAGGTTCTATGAAGACCTACAAGATCTTTTAGAAATAACACCCAAAAAAGATGTCCTTTTCTTATAGGGAATGGAATGCAAAAGTAGGCAATCAAGAAACATTTGGAGTAACCGGCAAATTTGTCCTTGGAATATGGAATGAAGCAGGGCAAAGGCTAATAGAGTTTTGCCAAGAGAATGCACTGGTCATAGCAAACACCCTCTTCCAACAACACAAGAGAAGACTCTACACATGGACATCACCAGATGGTCAACATCAAAATCAGATTGATTATATTCTTTGCAGCCAAAGATGGAGAAGCTCTATACAGTCAGCAAAACAAGACTGGGAGCTGACTGCAGATAAGATCATGAACACCTTATCGCCAAATTCAGACTTAAATTAAAGAGAGTAGGGAAAACAACTAGACCATTCAAGTATGACCTAAATCAAATCCCTTATGATTATACAGTGGAAGTGAGAAATAGATTTAAGGGAATATATCTGATAGAGTGCCTGATGACCTATGGATGGAGGTTCGTGACATTGTACAGGAAACAGGGATCAAGACCATCACCATGGAAAAGAAATGCAAAAAAGCAGAATGGCTGTCTGGGATCACAATAAACTGTGGAACATTCTGAAAGAGATGGGAATACCAGACCACCTGACCTGCCTCTTGAGAAACCTATATGCAGGTCAGGAAGCAACAGTTAGAACTGGACATGGAACAACAGACTGGTTCCAAATAGGAAAAGGAGTATGTCAAGGCTGTATATTGTCACCCTGCTTATTTAACTTATATGCAGAGTACATCATGAGAAATGCTGGGCTGGAAGAAGCACAAGCTGGAATGAAGATTGCCGAGAGAAATATCAATAACTTCAGATATGCAGATGACACCACCCTTATGGGAGAAAGTGAAGAGGAACTAAAAAGCCTCTTGATGAAAGTGAAAGAGGAGAGTGAAAAATTTGGCTTAAAGCTCAACATTCAGAAAACGAAGATCATGGCATCTAGTCCCATCACTTCATGGGAAATCAATGGGAAAATAATGTCAGAGTTTATTTTGGGGGCTCCAAAATCACTGCAGATGGTGACTGCAGCCATGAAATTAAAAGACATTTACTTCTTGGAAGGAAAGCTATGACCAACCTAGATGGCATATTCAAAAGCAGAGACATTACTTTGCTAAAAAAGGTCCGTCTAGTCAAAGCTATGGTTTTTCCAGTGGTCATGTATGGAATTGAGAGTTGGACTGTGAAGAAAGCGGAGCACCAAAGAATTGATGCCTTTGAACTGTGGTGTTGAAGAAGACTCTTGAGAGTCCCTTGGACTGCAAGGAGATCCAACTAGTCCATTCTAAAGGAGATCAATCGTGGGTATTGTTTGGAAGGAATGATGCTAAAGCTAAAACTCCAGTACTTTGCCCACTTCATGATAAGAGTTGACTCACTGGAAAAAACTCAGATGTTGGAAGGGATTGGGGGCAGGAGGAAAAGGGGATGACAGAGGATGAGATGGCTGGATGGTATCACCAACTTGATGGACGTGAGTTTGAGTGAACTCCGGGAGTTGGTGATGGACAGGGAGTCCTGGCATGCTGCGATTCATGGGGGCACAAAGAGTTGGATACAACTGAGTGACTGAACAGAACTGAGGCCACTGAAATGTGACTGACACTCCCCACCGACCTATCAGAAACTTAAAAGTTTATTTAGAGTTCTTCGCTGGGTTCAGCCATGTGTACAGCCTGGGTGGTCTTAAGAAAACATTGTTCTTTCAAGTTTGCTTCCTTGTAATGGCTCCAGCTATGGTAACTGTGAGCTGAACCCAGACTCCAAGGAAACAGAGGAGATACATGTGTGCTAAGTCACTTCAGTCATGTTTGACTGTTTGCAACACCATGGACTGTAGCCCAACAGACTCTCTTGTCCATGGAATTCTCCAGGTAAGAATTTTGGAGTGGGTTGCCATATCCTTCTCCCCAGAGGTCAAACTCAGTCTCCTGCATTGCAAACAAATTCTTTTCTGTCTGAGCCAATAGGCTTGTCTGATTCCTTTTGATCCTATGTACCGTAGCCTGCCAGGCTCCTCTGTCTACAGGATTTTCCAGTCAAGAGCCCTGGAGTGGGTTGCCAGGCCCTCCTCCAGAGGATCTTCCCAACCCAGGGATCAAACTCATGTCTTTTATGTTTCCTGTATTGGCAAGCAGTTTCTTTACCACTAGTGCCACCTGGAAAGCAGATAAGGAGACTCCAATTGCCAAGATAGAGATTTTGGGTCAACCTGTATCCATGTCATCTCAGCGGACTTCCTCCCCCTTTTCTACAAGTGTACACACATAAGGAGGAGCTGGAATGAGAGCAAACCTCGTGCTTATAAACTGTTGTCTGTGTTTGTTCCACAACCACGCTTTTGTCCCCCACATGGCTGAGCCAATCTGACACCATTTTGTCAGCCCCATCTTAAACCTGTAGACCTACTCTCTCCCCTTTCTGCATGACTGAGCTTTAACCTATTCACAAGAAATGAATCCAGGCCAGGTAAGGTCTCTATCAACTTTTATCCTTGCCTTTATCTGAGATCAAAGCTGAAAGAGTGCCTTCTGCTAACACTCATAAGACTGCTGGGGGAGAGGAAAAGCCCCTGGTTCCCAAAGGTAGAGACCTGCTTATCCCTAGTACTCAGACTCTAGCTTTGGTCCCCTTAAATTCCCTTGCACTCCTTTAGGTGGTGTCACACGCAGCTGCAAATGCCCCTGGATTATTGTCCACCTGAACCTGCCTGTATGTAAGTTACCCACAATAAACTTCATTATTGAATTTCATGGGGTTGCCTGTTTTGTTTTTTGGTCTTGATGTTCCTTCTTAGTTTAGAGGATATTGTTCAATATCTCCACCTCCCAATAGTCCAGTAAGTTCCAAATGTCTGCTGAGGTCCTTTGTAATAAATTCCTCTAAATACTCAGGTTGCTGCTGCTGCTGCTGCTGCTGCTGCTAAGTCACTTCAGTCGTGTCCAACTCTGTGCGACCCCACAGATGGCAGCCCACTGGGCTCTGCCATCCCTGGGATTCTCCAGGCAAGAACACTGGAGTGGGTTGCCATTTCCTTCTCCAATGCATGAAAGTGAAAAGTGAAAGTGAAGTCATTCAGTCGTGTCTGACTCAGCAACCCAATGGACTGCAGCCTACCAGGCTCCTCTGTCCATGGGAGTTTCCAGGCAAGAGTACTGGAGTGGGATGCCATTGCCTTCTCCGAATACTTAGGCTAGTATAGGTTAATAAATCAATCATGTGCAATCCAAAGTGCCCTTACTTATCCAGTTATCATAGAGATCAAATGAAAGCACCTAATAAACTCTAAAGCCCTATACAAATATATGGTATTATTGTCATAATGACATAATAATTTCCTCATGTTGACTCAGTACTTATGAGAGTCTACTTCACCTTTATTCAGAGATTTTTAATGATTAATAATATTCAATTAGTAGTGAAAAGACACAATTATATTACTCAGTGAATTTTCAGATCCAGGGGATAAGTGCAGCTATGAATGGATTTGAAGTCTGAGAATTTCATTATAGCAGTTTATGAATAAAAGTGAGATTTAAACTTTTTATATCATTACAATGATTACAGTTATGAAAAATAACACTTTTTATGACTAAGCAAAGACCAAAAATGTTTTAAATAAATTATCACACATTAATTTTAAAATATCTTGCTAAGATGAAGGAACATTTTGAACCCAGTAATGGATAGTAAAGAACAATTTGCATGCATAGAAAATTCAGCTGCACTGTAAAAAATTTTGGAAAGCTAATTTATTTAACAACGGTTTTACAAGCCAGTAATACTTGATGTATTTTTATATGTTAATCTTTCTCTTACCTTAGCAAAAATAAAAAACAAAATATTTATATTCAAACAAAATATGCAGGCCATTCTTGACTTTTTAGGTTCCATAACACAAATGAAATTTACCTTAAGCCATAAAAATCATATTTTCTTAGTTTTTCTCTTTTATATCCACTCCTGCTTCACTTTCAAGGACTGATATTCGTTCTTTTTTTCCTTAGAAGGTCTAATTCCCCCAACCACACACCCTCCAAAAACCCACACATATTCTATTTCTCAAAAAAATATTTGGACTATCATAAAATAAAATTAGGCCACACACATTTGTAACATATAATTTCTGTTTTAATTCCTTGTATTTTACTCCAGGGAGTATACCAATGTGATAATGTGTATTTGTTATTTCTATCTCACAGAAGACTATCTTCTATTTCTCCTGATGTTATCCATTTATAAAAATTAATAAAATTTTTGTTTAAAATGATCCTGAACCTATCCTACTTTAACAGATTGTTTTAGAAAAAAGCAGCTTTTTTTGTAAATGTTCTTCAGCTAACCTCATGATGTTGGGTCCAACCACTGAATCCACTTAATTTCTTTTCTGCATGTTTTATGACTAAAACAAATGTGGAAGGAGACTGGTGGAAACATGAAGAAAAAATCAGATTGTGCTCTAGAGTATATAAAAGTAGAGCATGAAGCAACTACATCCTGGGATTCTCCAGTTACAGAGAAAATACATGTCCTTTTCTCTTAAAAAAAGAAGAGAAAAAAAAAGTTTGAGGGGAATATCATTCATCTGCTAGTGAAAATGAAAAGACTACTGTTAATGACTAACATTTATTCAGAGCTTATTAATAATAAATGCTAATATATTCTAGATATTATTTTAAAGTGTACCTTTCCAAACTTTGTCATCCTCATAGATTTTCTGGTGAGCTCATTTTATTTTGATTTTTGAGATCTTTAGACCATTCCTAAGATGATTTATTATGATGTAAGTTTTCCTTTTATGTTTCATGTTTAATATTCCCTTTCAAACGCTTAATTAATGGTTTCCTATTTCAAGTTTTAGTTCTAAAGTCTTTTCATCTTGAGGCTCACTGTTTTTTTTTTTCTTTAGTTCTTAAAGCTAGTGTATGATTTTTCCCTATCTTTAGTCTTGATTTTTACAGAAGTGTGTTTCAGTAAAGTTCAGCAGAGAATCATTAAACTTTGAAAGAATTTAGGTAATGTTTGTAGGTGTGAAAACAGAAATTACATCTATGTGAAGTCTGAAGGAGATCAGCCCTGGGATTTCTTTGGAGGGAATGATGTTAAAGCTGAAACTCCAGTACTTTGGCCACCTCATGCGAAGAGTTGACTCATTGGAAAAGACTCTGATGTGGGAGGGATTGGGGGCAGGAGGAGAAGGGGACGACCGAGGATGAGATGGCTGGATGGCATCACGGACTCGATGGACGTGAGTCTGAGTGAACTCCGGGAGATGGTGATGAACAGGGAGGCCTGGCGTGCTGCGATTCATGGGGTCGCAAAGAGTCGGACACGACTGAGTGACTGAACTGGACTGAACTGAAGTCAAATCAAGGAAGTTTTTAGAGGTGGAGCATAAACAGAGCAATTGCAAAATCATACTAGATCAACTATCAGTTTAAGATAGTTGGACTGATAATTGGAAGTTAATTCTTTTGAGGAAATACTCTACTGTAAAAGGTAAAAATTGGCATATTTTCTTAAAATGTGATTTTACAGTTATAATTACAGACAGGATTAACTATATAGTTTCTTGGGTCCAGTGCAAAATGAAAAGGTGGGAGGTCCCTATTTAAAAGTTGTTAATAAATTAAGGGGTCAACATCAGAGTTTTTTGTTGCATTTTTTTTTTTTTTTTTTTTTACTCTACTCAGATTTCCAGATTTCCAGGTCCCCTCAACCCTTTCTCCCACCCCTATTTAGGAGGTTCAGTTCAGTTCAGTTCAGTCGCTCAGTCGTGTCCGACTCTTTTTAGGAGGTAACCACTGCTTTATCCTTTAAAGCCATATATTAGTTTTGCCTGCTTTTGAACTTCATATAAGTAATCATCATATAATATGTACTCTTTAACGTCAGGTTTCTTTTCTGTGCAACATTATTGCAGTGAAATTTCAGTCATGTTCTGGTGTGAGGCAGCACTTTGTTCTATTTCACAGCTGTGAGTTATTTTGTTGTTTGACTATATTACAACTTAGTTGTTCATCAAAAAACTTGGATTGTTTCTAGTTTTTAGCTGTTAGAAATAGTGCTGCAATGAACATTGTTGAAAATGTTTTTGTTGGACGTAGCACTAAGAGTGGGATTGGGTCACAGGATAAACCCATAATTAGATTTAATAAATGGGACAAAAGTTTCCCCAAGGTACTACTTGTTTACACTCCTATCAGCCATATATGAGAGTTTAGTGTTGTAACCTGTTAATACAGGGGTAGATTCTTTTACTTTTTACCAGCGTTTTACATTAAGCACAAAACCCTTTTAAACTGAGTACCATGTGTGATGGACAGAGGCAGTGTTTCCTCACAGCTGGCATGGATTATTGTCATGAGCATATGCCTATTAGATCTCTGACCTCAGGGAATCTAATCAACCATTGGTGCCTGTTGCTATGCTTTGACTTTCGTCACTGCACTCTCAGTGATCACATACCTTCAATAGGGTCTTCTTGGCAAGGATGGAGTGTGTCAGGGTACTGGAAGCTGAACTGTTTCTGGGAAATACATTACATTGCTAATCAGCAACTTGGGCTTAAAGGCTCAACAATGTCCTTGCCATTAACTTTCTTAGAAAATCTATATTAGATTTTTTTTTTATCTAGTCTTTCTTATTTCCCTTTCTCCTCCACAGAAGTCAGACTTGCCTTATGATCTGACAGCTTTCCTGATCTACTCCAGCTCTTTCACTTTCTCTCTCACCCAATAAATCTCTTGTATATTGAATTCTTACTGGAGTCTGTTTCTTGGAGGACCCAAGCTAAAAGATATGGCACCAGCAGTGGCTCTGCATGCGGGGACCACTTGTTCATCGCCTCATGGGCACACTTGATGATATCCAGAATATGGCACAGATGGAGTGGCAATCCAATTGCTAAAGAATTCACTGTAGGTGCCCTGGGAAATTGTTACAGACATGGGAAATGCCCTTTCAAATGCATGATTCAGGCATCCAAAAGTGTGAAAGATAGTGAAAGTGGCTGGTTATCTCCAGAAGGATAGTGAGTAAGTCAAGGCCATTAATAGCAAATAAAGACTAAGTTTAGAGTCAAAGTTTTTTGTTTGTTTTCTTTTAGTTTATTTAGTTGTTTGCTTTTTTTTTTTAGATTACAAGTAGGTCCTTGCACTGGAAAGATGAACATAAATGAGTGGAAAACAGAACACCAAACAAATAGAGGTATAGATTCAGTGAATATTAAATACTCAACCAAGACATAATCAGTCATCAATTGGACTATCCAAGGTTTTGGATATCGAGGATGCTGGATCAAGAGGGTGAGCATATAAAAATAAGTAAGTAAAATTTCATTGACTTGAGAGCACTTTCTAGGGATATGGGATTTCACAACCTGGCAAAAATCCTAGGAAATGGATCAAACTGTTGGGGTGACTCTGAGAGATCTGGAGAAATTGATGACTAATGCCAAACAGAGTAGAAATGATACTTACTCTCTCTGCAAGCAGAGGTAGAAAGAGAAAGACTGAGGGAGGTAGACATGCTGAAATAAAAATTTCCTGTGGAGTCAAGAAAATTGCCAGAGTGTTGTGTTCTACTGGAAAGTGAAAATGACATACCATTCACCAAAGCTGTCAAGAATGTGTGAGCAAAAAGCACAGTCTTCACTAGGAAGTTTGGTGATGGCTCTCTGTTGCAGACTAGGTATGACATTGGGGTAGTTATTACAGTACTTAGTTTGTTAATATCCACTGGGCCCCAGACTTAAAGAGGCCAGGTGACAGCACTTAACTGCCAAGCCAGAGGCTGCAACTGCTATAAGGCTGGAGGGGCAGACAATGGGGCTTCACCAGCAAGAAATTCTATGAACAATTAATAAAGCATCATGTCCGCTCGATCAGCCAATAATGGTGCAGGAGCAGGCAGCTAAGATTGGTTCCTCAATAAAAATTCATACTTGCTCAGTTCTCAGCCCTTAATTGATTTTCAGTTCTGGAATCTAGTGACTGGAGAAATTGCAAAATCCTTAGGAGGAGACACTTTGCAACTGAATAGCAAAGTTACACCATACTGATTCCTCCAGTTCTTTCCAAAAGAATCTATTTTTTTTTTTTTTTTTTTTACTCTACTCAGATTTCCAGATTTCCAGGTCCCCTCAACCCTTTCTCCCACCCCTATTTAGGAGGTTCAGTTCAGTTCAGTTCAGTCGCTCAGTCGTGTCCGACTCTTTTTAGGAGGTAACCACTGCTTTATCCTTTAAAGCCATATATTAGTTTTGCCTGCTTTTGAACTTCATATAAGTAATCATCATATAATATGTACTCTTTAACGTCAGGTTTCTTTTCTGTGCAACATTATTGCAGTGAAATTTCAGTCATGTTCTGGTGTGAGGCAGCACTTTGTTCTATTTCACAGCTGTGAGTTATTTTGTTGTTTGACTATATTACAACTTAGTTGTTCATCAAAAAACTTGGATTGTTTCTAGTTTTTAGCTGTTAGAAATAGTGCTGCAATGAACATTGTTGAAAATGTTTTTGTTGGACGTAGCACTAAGAGTGGGATTGGGTCACAGGATAAACCCATAATTAGATTTAATAAATGGGACAAAAGTTTCCCCAAGGTACTACTTGTTTACACTCCTATCAGCCATATATGAGAGTTTAGTGTTGTAACCTGTTAATACAGGGGTAGATTCTTTTACTTTTTACCAGCGTTTTACATTAAGCACAAAACCCTTTTAAACTGAGTACCATGTGTGATGGACAGAGGCAGTGTTTCCTCACAGCTGGCATGGATTATTGTCATGAGCATATGCCTATTAGATCTCTGACCTCAGGGAATCTAATCAACCATTGGTGCCTGTTGCTATGCTTTGACTTTCGTCACTGCACTCTCAGTGATCACATACCTTCAATAGGGTCTTCTTGGCAAGGATGGAGTGTGTCAGGGTACTGGAAGCTGAACTGTTTCTGGGAAATACATTACATTGCTAATCAGCAACTTGGGCTTAAAGGCTCAACAATGTCCTTGCCATTAACTTTCTTAGAAAATCTATATTAGATTTTTTTTTTATCTAGTCTTTCTTATTTCCCTTTCTCCTCCACAGAAGTCAGACTTGCCTTATGATCTGACAGCTTTCCTGATCTACTCCAGCTCTTTCACTTTCTCTCTCACCCAATAAATCTCTTGTATATTGAATTCTTACTGGAGTCTGTTTCTTGGAGGACCCAAGCTAAAAGATATGGCACCAGCAGTGGCTCTGCATGCGGGGACCACTTGTTCATCGCCTCATGGGCACACTTGATGATATCCAGAATATGGCACAGATGGAGTGGCAATCCAATTGCTAAAGAATTCACTGTAGGTGCCCTGGGAAATTGTTACAGACATGGGAAATGCCCTTTCAAATGCATGATTCAGGCATCCAAAAGTGTGAAAGATAGTGAAAGTGGCTGGTTATCTCCAGAAGGATAGTGAGTAAGTCAAGGCCATTAATAGCAAATAAAGACTAAGTTTAGAGTCAAAGTTTTTTGTTTGTTTTCTTTTAGTTTATTTAGTTGTTTGCTTTTTTTTTTTAGATTACAAGTAGGTCCTTGCACTGGAAAGATGAACATAAATGAGTGGAAAACAGAACACCAAACAAATAGAGGTATAGATTCAGTGAATATTAAATACTCAACCAAGACATAATCAGTCATCAATTGGACTATCCAAGGTTTTGGATATCGAGGATGCTGGATCAAGAGGGTGAGCATATAAAAATAAGTAAGTAAAATTTCATTGACTTGAGAGCACTTTCTAGGGATATGGGATTTCACAACCTGGCAAAAATCCTAGGAAATGGATCAAACTGTTGGGGTGACTCTGAGAGATCTGGAGAAATTGATGACTAATGCCAAACAGAGTAGAAATGATACTTACTCTCTCTGCAAGCAGAGGTAGAAAGAGAAAGACTGAGGGAGGTAGACATGCTGAAATAAAAATTTCCTGTGGAGTCAAGAAAATTGCCAGAGTGTTGTGTTCTACTGGAAAGTGAAAATGACATACCATTCACCAAAGCTGTCAAGAATGTGTGAGCAAAAAGCACAGTCTTCACTAGGAAGTTTGGTGATGGCTCTCTGTTGCAGACTAGGTATGACATTGGGGTAGTTATTACAGTACTTAGTTTGTTAATATCCACTGGGCCCCAGACTTAAAGAGGCCAGGTGACAGCACTTAACTGCCAAGCCAGAGGCTGCAACTGCTATAAGGCTGGAGGGGCAGACAATGGGGCTTCACCAGCAAGAAATTCTATGAACAATTAATAAAGCATCATGTCCGCTCGATCAGCCAATAATGGTGCAGGAGCAGGCAGCTAAGATTGGTTCCTCAATAAAAATTCATACTTGCTCAGTTCTCAGCCCTTAATTGATTTTCAGTTCTGGAATCTAGTGACTGGAGAAATTGCAAAATCCTTAGGAGGAGACACTTTGCAACTGAATAGCAAAGTTACACCATACTGATTCCTCCAGTTCTTTCCAAAAGAATCTATGGGAGGGGGGAGGGAGGGGGGTTCAGGATGGGGAACATATGTATACCTGTGGCAGAGTCATGCTGATGTATGGCAAAACCAATACAATACTGTAAAGTAATTAACCTCCAATTAAAATAAATACATTTATATTTTTAAAAATTATGACATCTAGGAAAAAAAAAAAAAACCTATGGCCATTCACTTGGTTTACTTTACAATGAGGAAAGGAGAATAATTTGACATTTTGAAAATGAACACAGAGTTTTGAGATGGCATGGATTCCCAGAGACCTGGTGTATCAGCATGGACCTCATGGTGGAGGCAGCTTATGGGGACCAAATAATACATATCATAGTTGACAGTGGGCCCTGCCGGTGGGGGTAAGAGTTAATACCGCTGAAATTCATATCCCCATCTCCCAGTTTTATGAAGCAATATTTTCTGTGCTTTGGTAGAAAAATGAATGAACTAACCTGGAAGCAGAGAGAGAGGAAGATACTGTGATCCAGCCAAAAAAAATAGTGACAGAGGTACACTGAGGATAAATTGAGAATTAAATTTAAAAATAAGCTTTAACAACTGTGTCTGCTTCAAAGGATTAAAGGAACAACAAGGGAAATTAAACATTAAAGAAAGATCATAAGTATATCTAATTGTTATGGTAAAGGAGGTCTCAAGTAAAGAATGTTTATGCAGTCACTGATGTTCTGCAAGTTATTTGAGACATGCAAAACTCAAACACTGAGGGAAGGCAGTGCTTTGGGGAGGACCAGCTGGTGGTTTCTCACTGGATGCATAATATGACAGAATTTGGAAGAATCAATAAAGTCAGCTTCAGTTCAAAAATCTGTTAATGATGATTTTTCAGCTGGTATAAATGTTCAGAGAAGAGGGAAGTTTTTCCAAAGGGCTGAATTTATGGACCTAAAGAACTCAGGAAGAGAAGAGAAAAATGAGTGAAAGTTAGTCCACAAATAAAATACATTCCAAAATAGCCTTGAGTTTCTCATAAAATGGAAGAAAGACAGACTGAATAACATGGGAGCAGATTACATTAGGGCTGAAAATGGCAACTGTGGCTTGTTCTTAATTTAGAGTGCCATGTTCATCATAGAGAACATATTTATGCATTGTGATTCTTGCATGGCGATGTTAAGGAAATGGAAATACAGTGGTTTCAAATATTGAAGAGATTCATTATGGGTAGAAAGCATACCAAACTATTGTCATTATACCTAATTTGGACATAGAAAGAGGTCATGATTAATCTCCTCATGGTTGATGTCTGTCATATGATTTCAAAATCTCAATCCATAGGATTTGGTCAAGTGGTATGTATTGACTGGATTTGGTACAACCAAGATGCATTTCTCTATTTGTTATTTTTTCTATAAATCAATATCTAACAAATATTAGATAAAGATATTATTTAAAGCAATATTTTTGCTTCAGTAGCCTGAAATTTAAGAGTGTCGAGATTGAATGTGATATCCTTCTGTCCTTTTGAATCATGAGTTCAATATGAGGCAGGCATTTGCATGAATTTAATAAATCTCTTTTAGGGTATTCTAACAGAATTCTAGGGGCTTCCCAGGTGGCTCAGTGGTAAAGAATCTGCCTGCCAGTGCTGGAGCTGCAGGAGACTGAAGGTTCAATCCTTGGGTAGGGAAGATGAGGGAAATGGCAACCCAGTCTGGTATTCTTGTCTGGGAAATCCCATGGACAGAAGAGCCTGGAGGGCTACAGTCCATGGACTTGCAAAGAGTCAGACACAACTGAGCACCCACACACTCACACAATAGAGTTCTATCCATTAACAAGAATAAAGTCCACACTGAAGCTACAGAACAGACAGTCTAGATAACAGAGTTCAGGCCATTACCTGAATACCTATAATATTTCTTTATTCAGCAGTGGCTCTACACTGCTTCTAAGAAACATTAATTATGCATCTACAAATAAGACTCATAAGATAATGATCACTTTTTCAATTCTTGTCTCCTGGTTTGATATTTTGATTGATTCAGGGGTCTTGATTCCATCAAAGTAGACTGAACTGTTTTTTATTGATTTTTTTTTTTTAATTTTGAACTGTTTTTTAAAGCTAAGCAAGAGTTCAAGTGTTTCTCTGAGGACAAGCCTACTCATTTTCTGTGAATGTCCTTGTTTCCTGACATGTGTTGGAAGCCTGCCTGGAAAATGAAACTAGTAATCAATGGGAAGCAGAGACAAGAAATGAGGTGAAAAAGATTTCACAGTGAATGCCATGGTTCCTTTAGTACTGAGGGCTATACTGCTTTTCTACAGTAATGTGAGTCTTCTGAAAAAGGGTTTTTTGGACAGAGTTACTTGAATGTGGGATTTCTTCCAGTCTTTGTGTGCTTCTTTGGTGGCTCAGATGGTAAAGAATCTGCCTGCAATGCGGGAGACCTGGGTTTGATCCTTGGGTTGGAAAAATCCCTTTGGAGGAGGGGATGGCAACCTCAGTATTCTTCCTGGAGAATCCTCATGGATAGAGGAGCCTGGTGGGCTACAGTCCATGGGGTCACAAAGAGTCAGACAGGACTGAGCAACTAAGCAAAGTCAGTCTTTGTACTGAAGTGAAACAGAGGAGAAGATGCATTTTAAAGACTGGTTTTCTGAAAGAGATTGTAATACTACTTTTTAAACTTTAACTTATATTTTAAAATATATGGTATTTGAAATTGGACAGAAATGGTAGAATTAATTTATGAACAATTTTATTATTGCTGAAATTGTTTCACTTGAGATGTGTGGTCATTTATTTAATCAGATCAAAGTTCTGTAAAACAAGGAGGTTTATCTGCTTTGTTTAAATATCTAGTCCAAGAAGAGCTCAATAAATATTTTGTGAATTTTAAATACACTGTGCACTGTGGCAAAACCAATAAGAGTTAGGATGGACAATTCAGTTAGAATAGCTATTTTGAAGCTTTTTGAACTAATAGAACATGAAAAATTTAGAAGACTATTAAGAGGTTCAGCTGCCATATCACTGGTCTTATAAAAGTCATATAAAAAGCAGATAGATGAATACAAAAGAACTCTTCTAGACTGAAGGAGAATAAATAGAAGTGACAAACTAAATGTAAAATATGATTCTGCAGTGTCTGGATCAACTGGAATTCAGCTGATCTTAGCCAGACTCCACTGGTCTTCACTCTGTTCTATGGAATGAGTCATCTGTTCTATGCCTCTCATTCCCTGAATCAGCAGGTACCTTAGGCACAAGTTTTTCCAAAATTCAGGGCAAGCTTAAGTGCACAAGTATAGAACAATGGCAACAAATGGATTGCCACTGCAAGTTTCTGTTCACTTGATGTCTAAAACAATCCAATTTGCTAATGTATATCATAAAGCCAAGTCCCATGCCAAAGTGTGGGGACACAAATGGCTGGAAACACTGCTACAGTGGAGCAGTGAAGAACTGAGACCAATATTTCAATACACCTCTTTTAATACGTACCTTACACTTTTGTATTAAATAGATTCCCTATACGGTCTGGCCCATGGTGAATTCCTACCGAAGGTATGAATGAGTGCCAGTCACGCTGCTGAACCGAAGGAAGGTGTTTTTTCTTACTAAGCTATTGAAGGTATTTTCTTCTTACTAACATGTTACCCCATTGTTATTGCAGTTTATTTACTAATTTTTGTCCAACTCCTTTGTGACCCTTTGGACTGTACCCTGCCAGGTTCCTTTGTCCAAGGGATTTTTCAGGCAAAAATACTGGGATGAGTTGCAGTTTCCTTCTCCAAGGGATCTTCCTGAAACAAGGATCGAACCCACATCTCCTGCATTAAAAGAGAATTCTTTACAGCTGAGCCACCAGGGAAGCCCTAGTAAGTTCTTTCTGGCCCTTGTTGATATGAAGAGACTATCACGTTAATGGTCTCCAAGTACATTGATTTGAGGCAAAGATAGCCTTCCTGCATTTTGGATCTATCATTATACAATCTGCAAACATTTTGTATCATCAGTCCTCCCCCCCCCCTTTTTTTTTCCTGGCCTGGTAAAAATGATCACAGATGTGATTTTAAAAAGAGAGACAGTGAGAGAAGCATGAACAAGAGTGCTTATTATAGCATGGTTTGTGAGATTGATAAAGTAGAAAATCCCAAAGTGCCCTCAACGAGGTAGGAGCAAATAACACTGGTTTTTCTACAGCAGATAAAAAAGAATAAAGAAGAGTTTTAAAGAAAAAAGATGAAATAGTGGTGAAATAAGCTGGCTTTAGGACACAATGCCTGGATTTATGTGCTGGCTCCAGCATACAGAAACTCCAGGACCTAATGAAAATTGCCTAACCTCTCCAACTTAATATCCTCTTCTGTAAAACCAAGAAGTGAGAAGCATTTATTTCATGGAATTATTTGAGAATTAAAGGTAAAAACAACACTGAAAAATGGTGCCTAGCCTAGCCCATTTCAAAAGCTCCTAGCGCTTAACACTACCTTGACATTTCTATTTAGTAATTCTTTATTATTACTTTTAAGCATGATAATAAAAGCAGTCTGTGACACAGTTTAAAAAAAAAATCAACAAATAAATATGAAATGTTCCTAAAATTTAGTTATATGCCTGTATATGCCTGTATCAACTATATATATGGATATATTAACTACATATAAAATATTTATGTATAAATATATCACTAAATAT
>SJYT01080782.1:198818-217487 GCA_006410635.1 Cephalophus harveyi | reverse complement strand
AGACTCTGGAGAGTCCCTTGGACTGCAAGGAGATCCAACCAGTCCATTCTGAAGGAGATTAGCCCTGGGATTTCTTTGGAAGGAATGATGCTGAAGCTGAAACTCCAGTACTTTGGCCACCTCATGTGAAGAGTTCACTCATTGGAAAAGACTCTGATGTTGGGAGGGATTGGGGGCAGGAGGAGAAGGGGGCGACCGAGGATGAGATGGCTGGATGGCATCACAGACTCGATGGATGTGAGTCTGAGTGAACTCCGGGAATTGGTGATGGACAGGGAGGCCTGGCATGCCGCAATTCATGGGGTCGCAAAGAGTCGGACATGACTGAGTGACTGAACTGAACTGAACTGACTTTGAATTAAGGGTTGACTGCCATGTCACAAGCATGTGACAGACTCAAATATCCCTTTCAATTAATCATACTCTAATCAAGTTGATTCGGAGAAGGCAATGGCAACCCACTCCAGTACTCTTTCCTGGAAAATCCCATGGACGGATGAATCTGGTAGACTGCAGTCCATGGGGACGTGAAGCGACACGAATGAGCTACTTCCCTTTCACTTTTCACTTTCATACATCGAAGAAGGAAATGGCAACCCGCACCAGTGTTCTTGCCTGGAGAATTCCAGGAAAGGAGGAGCCTGGTGGGCTGCCATCTATGGGGTCACACAGAGTTGGACACGACTGAAGCAACTTAGTAGCAGCAGCAATCAAGTTGATTAATGTCCATTATATAGAATTACTGTAAAAAAATTTATATTCTAGCAGAATTATGCTGGTGGCACTTAATGATAAATGCTGTTCTAGTTATATGTATGGGACTCACCATTTTTCCTGTAGCCAGAGTAAAAACCAATTGACCCATTGCTACTTTACTGCAATGTAAATGGGTGAAAAATGGTTATATCACTTTGTGTTATAAATAGATTCCTGCTTTATGATGTCAGAATGCTGGCGTTGGTCTAATTAGTGCAGCCACTTTTTTTAAACAAGCTTATTAGGAATATTATCACATTATATCCTCATGGTGTAGTCATTCATCTAGCTTTAAAAAGGAGTAGGAATTGTCTTGTTACTTTCAGGATGGTATGCAAAAATCTTTCAACTGAAATGTTAAATGAAGTATGCTGCTAGTTTTACAGGCTCATCCTAGTTCATGTTAATTTTTAACAGTAAGAGAACTATACTACGGTTTTTTTTTTGTTTTTGTTTTTGTTTTTTTTGCATACAATGATAATGTGCATCCATTAAACATTTTATAACTTGTGCTAACATCACAATGGCACCACACTCCAGTACTCTTGCCTGGAAAATCCCATGGATGGAGGACGCTGGTAGGCTGCAGTCCATGGGGTCGCTAAGAGTCGGACACGACTGAGTGACTTCACTTTCACTTTTCACCTTCATGCATTGGAGAAGGAAATGGCAACCCACTCCAGTGACACAATTGAAGTGACTTAGCAGCACCATCACTAGAGATAGCAAGAAAATATAACTGAATGTTGCCTAAAAGATAGTTTAAAATCTTGGGGATTTTTGTTTTTGTTTTTGCAGACACCTACACTATATTATATTCTGCTGTGTAAGTTTTTGCTTTTTCTCCTGTCATGTAAAATGAAGATTAAAGTGGTAACCTTCCCTACACACACAGAGAATCAAAAATTTTGAAATCTCTACCCTATAATTCTCACCTGGTAAATTCCATGGGCAAAGGAGCCTGGTGGGCTATACAGTCCATGGGGACATAAAGAGTCGGATACAACTGAGTAACTGAACACACACACCTTATGATGTCCATTTGATTATGCTATATCCAGTATAATAAATATTTCATTTTTTAAATTATATACTCAAAGATTTGAATGAAACTATTCCATGCCTATGTAGAGAATAAATCAAAATTCTATCAGAGGAATGGATTTAGCATGTTAAAATTGAAATCATTGTCTTCCTCTTCAAAATATTCTCCATTCTTGCTTATAGTTATTGATCCCATATGATTAGTTTTCAAATCCTGAAAGGTGATGCTGTGAAAGTGCTGCACTCAATATGCCAGCAAATTTGGAAAACTCAGCAGTGGCCACAGGACTGGAAAAGGTCAGTTTTCATTCCAATTCCAAAGAAAGGCAATGCCAAAGAATGCTCTGAAGGGGGCGACCGAGGATGAGATGGCTGGATGGCATCATGGACTCGATGGATGTGAGTCTGAGTGAACTCCGGGAGATGGTGATGGACAGGGAGGCCTGGTGTGCTGCGATTCATGGGGTCGCAGAGAGTTGGACACAACTGAGCAACTGAACTGAACTGAACTGAATGATTAGTTTACACATCTTAGACAAAGTTCTGTTGCATGATTCCTGTAGATAATTTCAGATCTCTAGCTACACTTACTTATCTGGAGAAAATTAAGGTTAATTAAGAGTTCTCCAACTTCTAAATACTGGCTTATATTTTATCTAATTGATCCTATTAAAATTATGAGAAACAATATGAAATTGTTGAGAAAATAATGAGTATTGAGTAAGTTCCTCCCCTTCAAATTTTCCAGATCTTATACCCTGCTGAATTTCAAGTACAAATAGCACTAGATATTATCAACAGGTTTCTTAACTTTTGACAATGTTAGTGATAGGTTTCTTAATTTTCCAATACAAAACCACATTTGAAATTTCCTTATTAGGCCATAACTTTTAAAAAATATGTGAATGACACTTAGATTACACAAATAGTTTTATTATCAAATTAGACTCAACAAGATTATAGATCTTAGTAATCATTAAACTTCAGTAAAATTAAAATGATACAGTTTCATGAAGCGTGAAACAGCTGACAAATTTCTGAGGTTCTTCCTAGTTGAATTTTATTTTCATTTTTTTAAATATAAATTTATTTATTTTAATTAGAGGTTAATTACTTTTTCAACAAAATGGATATATAAAATCAGATAAAGTCTGAGAATCAAGTAAAATATTACAGTTAATCACAAAGTAGTAGAAAAATAAAACCTACAGAAGGAAATAATTTCATTTGATCTTCTCTTAAACATTAAGTATAATGTCCTATGTGTGTGCTCAGTTGCTCAGTCACGTCCAACTCAGTCATGTCCAGAGATTGTAGCTCTCCAGGCTCCTTTGTCTATGGAATTCTCCAGGCAAGAATGCTGGAATGGATTGCCTTTTCTGACTCCAAGGGATCTTCTCAACCCAGGGATCAAACTCATGTCTCTTGCATCTCCTGCACTGCAAGCAGATTCTTTACCAGTGTACTACATAGGAAGCTCCATAATGTTCTATGCTTTCTTCTTAAAAATGAAGTCAGAAAAAAATCTACACTGTTTATCAACTATCCAGCTAAAAGTGAAGCATAATTAATCCAGATAAAAAATGCCTGAGTAAATATTATAACATTTAAAAATACATGTTTTTAAATACATGATTTGTCCCTTAAATAGAAAACTTAGAGTAACAACTGTAGTATAAGTATGATAGTACTTTATCAAAAATAATGAAAAGATGAAAAAGAGCAGATGCAACAAAGATGAATTGCAATATACTCAAAATTAATTTTCTGATTTTTTAATTATCATGAATAGAACTGCAACATAGTAGAATGCAACTAAGTGATAATGGTATGTCTAATTCACTTTTCTGAATCTACAGTCCACAAACAAGCCATCAGGAATATCTTCTTGCACAAAACATCATGGGATGTGTGTACCAGCCTCATCAAATCCATTACTCATATCCAATGTCACTGCTCCTTGATTTTATATATATATATGCTTTAATGTTGCTGTCAAATTAACTAATTTCCTTTTGCTTTTATCATCATTGATTTCTGTTCACTAAGCATACCAAGAAAAAGATTAGGCAATTTTAGCTCAGAGATTCCAGTTTAAACATCCAAATTGTGTTTTCAATATAACTGAAAATAACAAAGCTTTTAAAAATAGTACAGATTCTAGCAAATCTTGCAGTATTTTTTTCTTAGAGGCAGGAAACGTGACTCTTCTTATTGGCATCATTATGAAGATTTTCCAAAGTCGATTTTCAGTACCTTTTGGTTTATTTGATTCACCACCAAGTTGGCAAAATAAGCATGCATATTTTCCTTCCTCCTCCCCCATGATAACTTATCAAAATGAAAATACTATGATACAACAGGGTATAAGCCCACAAAAGCTAAGATTATGGAGGGAGAGAGATCAGAGAAAGATTTTAACTTTTAAAAAAAATGAATAAAGCAGTTGGAAGTGAATTTACTAATGAAATAGAAAAAAAGAGAGCATATTTCTAAAATAGATTCAGTATCAGGCTGCTTAGAAAGTGGGAGTCAGTTTTCCAGGCAGAACATGAGAGAATTTCCAAACATGATATACCCATGGGAACAGTGGGAAACTGCAGCTGAAAGTAGCCTCATTAACTCAAGGTCTAGCTATGAATTCTTTGTACTAGTCAGCACTTAAACTTGTCTCTTTCACTCCATTATGGAGAGTACATATCAAGAGATTAAGACCAGGTAGAAAAATGAGAAATAATCTCCAGTGAATATTAATAAACTGCCTACAGAATACTGGGGATACTATTGTGTATATTGGTGACTCAAGATTAAGCTATACTTACTTATTCCCCAGAGTAAACTATCAGTTTACTGATATCCATTATCTTGCCTTCCCTGGAGGTCCAGTGGTTAAGTTTCTATGCTTCTGCTGCAGGGAGTTCAGATTTGATGCTGAGTCAGGGAACTAGGATCCCAGAAACAGCACAGCCAGAAAGAAAAAAAAAAAAAAAGAAAGAAAGTGAAGTTAAAATATAATCATAATAGAAAATGTCCACCAGGGAAACTGGAGAAGGAAATGGCAACCCATGCCAGTATTCTTGCTTGGAGAATCCCATGGACAGAGGAGCCTGGCAGGTGACAGTCCAGGGGGTTGCAAGAGTCAGTCACGACTTACAGACAAAACCACCAGGGAAACAGAACTATAAACAAAACAGCAAATGAATACCAAATTTCTTTCTAGAAAATCAACTCATTACTTTTTTGTTTTTGGTAAACAAAAGAACAACTTTATTCTGAGGTCTTAACATACAAATTATTAAGTTAATGCATTGGTGATGGTATCCAGTTCATCATGTCTAGTAAGTAGCACTTATAACTGGGGATAGAGTTTTCATAGGTTTTAAAAAGCAATCTCACATTTTTAAAAGGTTGTAAGTACAGTATAACAAAAATTTTCCCTGAGTCTTTTGTAACTACATTGATGGCATGTGGTCATCCCCACATACTTTAGAATATGATTTCTACAATCATGAACATTATTCTTCATAACCACAAAACAATTATAGATTCAAGAAATTAATATCTATACATTGTATTATATTGGAAATTAACATTGGTATCATGCATTACTCAAATCCCATTCACATTTTGCTAGCTCTTCCATCAGTTTTTTAATTATAGGAAGAACATTCATCATGAGATCCATCCTCTGAATTTATAAATGCACAATAATGTACAAGTACACAATAAAGTCTTCCTGTTTCCCTGTCCTCTCCCAGGCACTGGAAACCACTCTTCCACTCTTTAATTTTATGAATTCGAATTTTTTGTCTTTATGTTTTAGGGTGAGTAACATAAGGACATTCAGTTCCTTTTCAAATAGGAGAAATAAAGGAGAGCATGTGATAATTGTAATACCCAAGGGCAGGTGGGTTCATCTAACTTTTCTTTAAGGCCTTGAAGGCTGTTTTATCTAATTCTTCCCATAAAATTGGGCCATGGGTATTACAGTTGAGTAAACCATAGAGAGGTTTGGCCATAAGAGATACATTCAGAATCAGATTTCATCAGTAACTGACAAAACTTGGAAACCCTCCCAGTTGGCACTAAATTTTAAGTTTTGAGAAACTTAGGACACCAGGAAGTCCATCTTGATCTAGATGTAATCCTGGTTCTGATATCAGATGCCCTCAATATCTAACCTGGGTTTGGGCAAACTGCAATTTTTCTTTGGTGAACCTGTGTCTTTTTAAGGTTAAAAGTTTTAGCAGCTGGATTTTTTTTTTCCCCCTGTGAGGAAGCTTGAGAAGGAGAGAGAAGAAGCAAATCATCCACATATCACAACAAAACAGAACCTCTGGGGAACTTAATTCATCCAGATCACCCTTCAGGATTTCTGAGAAATAAGAAAGATTATCAGTAAAACCCTGAGGCATTACTATTCGGTGAATTATTTTTCTTGCCAAGTCAAGGCAAGTCCACAGGGTCACAAAGAGTCAGACACGACTGAGCAACTGAACAACAAAGTCAAGGCAAAAATGCATTGATTAGCTTCATCAACTGGAATGCTAAAGAAGGCACTGCATAAATAAATTATAATTACAAGAATTGACTTCTGGTGGGAATGGATGCTAAAAACATATAAGGGTTAGAAATATCACAGTATGGAGGAATAACATTGTTGTTTATTGCAGGGAGGTCCTGGACAAACATCCACCCTTGCTTTCTAAGTTTCTCACTGCTAAAATTGGAGTGTTGTGGAGCTGATATAGAGACTAATGAAGCCTGAAGACTTGTAACCTTTGGGAATTCCCTGGTGATCCAGTGGTTAAGAATCTACCTTCTAATGCAGGGGACATGGGTTCTATCCCTGATCAGGGAAGCAGGACAGCTAAGCATGTATGCCACAGCTAGAGAGCCTGCTCACCATAATAGATCCAACGCAGCCAAATAACTTGTAAAATATCTTTTTCAAAACAAAATTGTATTTATTTGTAAATGACATGGTTGCCCATAGAAAAAATGTAAGAAAATATGCAAATGATTAGACTTAGAAAGGAGTCTCCTAGTCTGTTTAGAGAAACCTGAAAGTTTTGCAGGTGGTGGTGGTGGTGGTGGTTTCTTTACTAAGTTGTATCTGACTCTTCCACACCCACAAACCCAAGCCTGCCTGGCCCCTCTGTCCATGGGTCCTCCCAGGCAAGAACATTGGAGCAGATTGCCCTTTCCCACTCCATGGGATTCTCCCTAAAATATATTTTTTTGAGACTTTAACCTTCTATTATGGGTTTTATGCCTTGAAGGACTATTTTATTTACTAAATATTGCTTCATTCTGAGAAAAGGTTTTAAGAGTCTATATGAATTTTGGTGGGGGATATGCTGTGACATTTGCCAACGATAGTCAGAGATCTTGCTCATAAGAGAAGTGATAGCTAATTCAATAAGGACAAATGATCAGCATTTCCAGAACCTGGTACTCTCAGAGAAGGAACAAATAAAAGATGTGAAATGATCATTTAATTCCCCTAATTGGTTACTTTTATGACTACTTTCAAGTTTCTCGAATTACTTCCCTCTTTGGAGAAAAAGAAATTCCAGCATTATACTTCTCTTAGAAATCTCAGCCTAATGAATGGATAGGGGCAAAGAATCTAAGGAGAAAACAGGGTGTATCTTTCAACCAGCCTAAAAAAAAGGAAATGAGTTCAGAGACAGGAACTTCTTCAAGCTCATTAGAGATCTCCATTATCTGAAATTTTAGCTTTTGGGGCTGCTTTATAACAGCAAAGTTAGGCACCACAAGTGTGGTTCCAGTATCAATTAGGAATGGAAGAATTTCATCCCCATTCTGGAGAAATGTTTCTCCATGTCAATTAAGAAGGAGAATTAGATTTCTTTCCTTCTACTAACTCTGGGGTTCTCCATGTCTTCCTTTTCTAGTTGCTTTAGGTGTTCAGTTCAGTTCAGTTCAGTTGCTTTAGGTGTAGAGTTAGGTTATTTATTTGACTTTTTTCTTGTTTCTTGAGGTATGCCTGTATTGCTATGAACTTTCTCCTAACACTGCTTTTATAGTGTCCCACAGGTTTTGAGTTGTTGTGTTTTCATTTTCATTTGTTTCTATGCATATTTTGATTTCTTTTTTTATTTCTTCTGTGATTTGTTGGTTATTCAGAAGCATGTTGTTCAGCCTCCATATGTTGGAATTTTTAATAGTTTTTCTCTTGTAATTGAGATCTAATCTTAATGCATATGGTCAGAAAAGATGCTTGGAATGATTTCAATTTTTTTGAATTTATCAAGGTTAGATTTATAGCCCAGTATGTGATCTATCCTGGAGAAGTTTCTGTGAGCACTTGAGAAAAAGGTGAAGTTAATTGTTTTGGGGAGAAATGTCCTACAGATATCAATTAGGTCTAACTGGTTTTTTGTATCATTTAAAGTTTGCGTTTCTTTTGTTAATTTTCTGTTTAGTTGATCTATCTATAAGTGTGAGTGGGGTATTAAAGTCTACAACTATTATTGTGTTATTGTTAATTTCCCCTTTCATACTTGTTAGCATTTGTCTTACATATTGCAGTGCTCCTAAGTTGGGTACATATATATTTATAATTGTTATATCTTCTTCTTGGATTGATCCTTTGATCATTATGTAGGTGGCCTTCTTTGTCTCTTTTTGCAGCCTTTGTTTTAAAGTCTATTTTATCAGATATGAGTANTTAATTTCCCCTTTCATACTTGTTAGCATTTGTCTTACATATTGCAGTGCTCCTATGTTGGGTGCATATATATTTATAATTGTTATATCTTCTTCTTGGATTGATCCTTTGATCATTATGTAGTGGCCTTCTTTGTCTCTTTTCACAGCCTTTGTTTTAAAGTCTATTTTATCGGATATGAGTATTGCTACTCCTGCTTTCTTTTGGTCTCTATTTGCGTGGAATATCTTTTTCCAGCCCTTCACTTTCAGTCTACATGTGTCCCTTGTTTTGAGGTGAGTCTCTTGTAGGCAGCATATATAGGGATCTTGTTTTTGTATCAAACCCACAGCAAACATTATCCTCAATGGTGAAAAATTAAAAGCATTTCTCCTAAAGTCACGAACAAGACAAGGGTGCCCACTTTCACAACTACTATTCAACATAGTTCTGGAAGTTTTGGCTACAGCAATCAGAGCAGAAAAAGAAATAAAAGGAATCCAAATTGGAAAAGAAGAAGTAAAAACTCTCACTGTTTGCAGATGATGTGATCCTCTACATAGAAAACTCTAAAGACTCCACCAGAAAATTACTAGAGCTAATCAATGAATATAATAAAATTGCACAATATAAAATCAACACACAGAAATCCCTTGCATTCCTATACACTAGTTCAGAGAAGACAATGGCACCCCACTCCAGTACTCTTGCCTGGAAAATCCCATTGATGGAGGAGCCTGGTAGGCTGCAGTCCATGGGGTCTCGAAGAGTCGGACATGACTGAGTGGCTTCACTTTCACTTTTCACTTTCATGCATTGGAGAAGGAAATGGCAACCCACTCCAGCATTCTTGCCTGGAGAATCCCAGGGATGGGGGAGCCTGGTGGACTGCCATCTACGGGGTCGCGCAGAGTTGGACACGACTGAAGCAACTTAGCAGCAGCAGAAAAAGAAATTAAGGGAACAATTCCATTCTATGCTGGAGAGGGTGTGGAGAAAAGGGAACCCTCTTACACTGTTGGTGGGAATGCAAACTAGTACAGCCACTATGGAGAATAGTGTGGAGATTCCTTAAAAAACTGAAAATAGAACTGCCTTATGACCCAGCAATCCCACTGCTGGGCATACACACCAAGGAAACCAGAATTGAAAGAGACACGTGTACCCCAATGTTCATTGCAGCACTGTTTACAATAGCCAGGACATGGAAACAACCTAGATGTCCATCAGCAGACAAATGGATAAGAAAGCTGTGGTACATATGCACAATGGAGTATTACTCAGCCATTAAAAAGAATACATTTGAATCAGTTCTAAAAAGAGATGGATGAAACTGGATCCGATTATACAGAGTGAAGTAAGCCAGAAAGAAAAATACCAATACAGTATACTAACACATATTATTGGAATTTAGAAAGATGGTTATGATAACCCTGTATGCGAGACAGCAAAAGAGACACAGATATATAGAATGGACTTTTGGACTCTAAGGGAGAGGGAGAGGGTGGGATGATTTGGGAGAATGGCATTGAAACATGTATACTATCATGTAAGAAACGAATCACCAGTCTATGTTCAATACAGGATACAGAATGCTTGGGGCTGGTGCATGGGGATGATCCAGAGAGATGATATGGGGAGGAAGGTGGGAGGGGGGTTCAGGATTGGGAACTCATGTACACCCGTGGCAGATTCATGTCAATGCATGGCAAAAACAATACAGTATTGTAAAATAAAATAAAGTAAAAATAAAATTTAAAAAATTAGCAATTAAAAAAAAAAAAGAAGGAGAATTAGGGAGAGTCCCTGTAGTTCTTTGGATCCCCATCACTGAGAATTGAGAGAACATTGGAGAGGCTGGTTAGACGGCTAAAATGCTTACTTGTAACAATCTCTTTTCCAGTACCCTGGATCTTTGCAAAAATTGCAGAAAATTGAAGGGTTTGTGTTCATTTAAGAGCCTCATCTCAGAGAGTTGAAAATCAAGAATTTGGCAGTCTTCCTTTCAGGTGACTTGACTAGTAGAGAGCTGGTTTGGTAAACCTGGATTGGACATAGTTTAGCATTCTATCCTGGCCTCTTTATTAGAAGGGAAAGATGCTGTTTCAGCCCATGAATAAACAGAGAATTAAATGCTATCCAGGTTGGATCAACATCTGAAGGAAGACCAAAATTTTCTTTAAAAAAGAATCTGAAGTCAGTTGTAATAATCATGAACTGATTCATCAGATTTCTCTGTGCAAGGCTGAATTTTGTTCCAATTGACAAGTTTTGGAACAGCCTTAGGACTTGCTCTTTGAAGTTACCTCATAATATTTTAATAGGTCAGCATAATGTTCTCCCAGTTGTAAATCTAGAGACCTTTTAGGATTTTCTCAATTAGCAGCTTTCATCAAATACTGGACCTGGCCTTCATGAACTAGCTGGTATAAGTTAGAGAAACCAGGTTGATAAATTTGAATGACTATAGTAAATTCCTCACCAAATCTGTGAGGATCTTTGGTTATTTTGAAAGTCTTTGACCATGTCTTGCATTTAAAGGTTGTTCCAGGCAATACAGGTTAAGGGTTTAACCTCTAGATCCTCAGAAGGTTTAATTTCAAAGGGACAGATTCTGATAAGTTCAGAAGAAAAGGGAATGGAGAGAGCTTCAGAGAAAGAGGGAATTTTGGTGAAAGAATTAGAATGAGACAAAGATGCCAAGATTGCCTACAGGAATATTTTTATCTTTATATCATTCTGTCCTTACCTTGTTAATTTAAATTCTTTATTTATCTTTATTTCTTTGCAGAAAGCAATTTTAGACTTCTGAGAACCATTTGGAAGCCTCAAAATGCCAATTGAAATAAGCATTCCACCATTTTTAGAATCTTCTGAGCTATTGTAGTCCAATTCGATTGTAAGGAAATTAAGTTTGGAGCTTTCAACAGTTCCGCATACTGGTCATTAATATTCTTTGTTACCTTCAGTTCAGTTCAGTTCAGTCACTCAGTCGTGTCTGACTCTTTGTGATCCCATGAAGTGCAGCATGCCAGGCCTCCCTGTCCATCACCAACTCCAGGAGTTCACTCAAACTCATGTCCATTGACTCGATGATGCCATCCAGCCATCTCATCCTCTGTCGTCCCCTTCTTCTCTTGCCCCCAATCCCTCCCAGCATCAGAGTCTTTTCCAATGAGTCAACTCTTTGCATGAAGTGGCCAAAGTACTGGAGTTTCAGCTTTAGCATCAGTCTTTCCAAAGAACACCCAGGACTGATCTCATTCAGAATGGACTGGTTGGATCTCCTTGCAGTCCAAGGGACTCTCAAGAGTCTTCTCCAACATCACAGTTCAAAAGCATTAATTCTTCAGCACTCAGCTTTCTTCACAGTCCAAATCTCACATTCATACATGACTACTGGAAAAACCATAGCCTTGACTAGACGGACCTTTGTTGGCAAAGTAATGTCTCTGCTTTTCAATATGCTATCTAGGTTGGTCATAACTTTCCTTTCAAGGAGTAAGCATCTTTTAATTTCATGGCTGCAGTCACCATCTGCAGTGATTTTGGAGCCCCAAAAAATAAAGTCTGACACTTAGGTCAGGTCAATTCATTTGGTTAAAAGTACACAGGAGGAAGGACCTGAGTCCTTAAACATAAAATTGACTGGAGTCTCTGATGCAGGGCTTACATGCTTGCTAACTCACGTCAGTCATGTCCAGCTCTTTCCAACCCTGTGGACTGCAAACCACCAAGCTCCTCTGTCCATGGGATTCTCCAGGCAAGAATACTGGAGTGGGTTGACATTACCTCCTTCAGAGGATCTTCCCAACCCAGAGACTGAACCCATGTCTCATGTCTAACCTGCATTGGTAGGTGGGTTCTTCACCACCAGCAGCAGCACCCTGAAAATGCTTAGATAACCAGGATCTCATTTCCTAGCAGTGCTTTATACATAATAAAGTGCAACTTTCAAAGTGTTTGAGCAACTTACAACACAAACTGCTGAATTCAAATAGCTTGCAAAAGAATCCTGTCCAGTCCTACAGTACTAAGAAGACAGCCTCCTTTCTGAGAAGCTAGGCTAATTTTTTTTTTTTTCCCCAGTCTCCAGAGGGCAGTCCTTCCAAAGGAATAGACAAAAAACTGAGAAAGTCAGCACCGTTTCCAAGAAACAAACCTTATTTCTAAAAGAATGAGTTGAAAGTTATCCAGTTTCAGGAGAAGAAACCCCTGCTCTGAGGGGAATGGGCCAAAGGCTAGCTGATTTCAGTGGAATATTCTGATATTAAAATCAGATTGAGCTGCCAAATGACCACGTGCACATAGAACAAGATCTTAAAGAGAAACACAAACTTTTAAATAGATCCTGAGTAAAGCCTGAAAGTGCAAGTGTTAGTCACTCAGTGTTCATCTCTGAGACCCCATGGACTATACCTTGCCAGGATCCTCTGTCCATGGAATTCTCCAGGCAAGAATACTGGAGTGGGTTGCCATTCCCTTCTCCAGGGGATCTTCCTGACCCAACAATCAAACCCAGGCCTCCTGCACTGCAGGTCGATTACCATCTAAGTAAGTCAGTGTTAGTTGCTCAGTCGTGCCCGACTCTTTGCGACCCCGTGGACTGCAACCCACCAGGCTCCTCTGTCCATGAGATTTTCCAGGCAAGGATACTAGAGTGGGTTGCCATTTTCTTTTCCAGGGGATCTTCCCAACCCAGGGATAGAAACCGGGTCTCCTGTACTGCAGGCATATTCTTTACTGACTGAGCTACAAGTGAAGCCCTAGCCACCAAATAAAACCTGCAGAGCCTTAAATGGAAAAAAAGAGTGTGAGCTTGCATCCAGGAGAAAGAAGTAGCTTAGAAAAGCAGTGAGCAACCATGGGCTCAATTGTAGGTACCATACTTGTTTGCTTTGGTCACTCCTGGAGCTCTCAGGATTCCTCTCTGGTCCTGCCATGGGCCAACAAAATGCTGATCTTAAATAAGAAGCCAAATCATTCTTTAGCAAAGATTAGAGTTTATTTGGAATTAACAGAGACATCCATCTATTTGGATTCTGCAACCATGGGTAAGCCACTTGCAAATCCAGTCACAACAATGAGAGGAGAATGCTTTACAGAGAGGAAAATAAGTTGGGGAGGGCTCTAAGCAAATAAGGAGCCATGGCTTTCATTGGCTGAGTCCTTTTCAGGAGTGGAGTGTAGTCTTTCTTCCTGTTGGGCTGTGCAATTGTCAAAGGATGTTAGAGGTCCTGTTTCCAGTTTCAACTCTAGTTGAGGTTTCCATTGATTAATTCTTTACATTCAGTTCAGTTCAGTTCAGTCGCTCAGTCGTGTCCAACTCTTTGCGACCCCATGAATCGCAGAACTCCAGGCCTCCCTGTTCATTGCCATCTCCCGGAGTTCACTCAGACTCACGTCCATCGAGTCTGTGATGCCATCCAGCCATCTCATCCTCGGTCGTCCCCTTCTACTCCTGCCCCCAATCCCTCCCAGCATCACAGTCTTTTCCAATGAGTCAACTCTTCGCATGAGGTGGCCAAAGTACTGGAGTTTCAGCTTTAGTATCATTCCTTCCAAAGAAATCCCAGGGTTGATCTCCTTCAGAATGGACTGGTTGGATCTCCTTGCAGTCCAAGGGACTCTCAAGAGTCTTCTCCAACACCACACTTCAAAAGCATCAATTCTTCGACACTCAGCCTTCTTCACAGTCCAACTCTCACATCCATACATGACCACAGGAAAAACCATAGCCTTGACTAGACGACCTTAGTCGGCAAAGTAATGTCTCTGCTTTTGAAAATGCTATCTAGGTTGGACATAACTTTTCTTCCAAGGAGCAAGCGTCTTCTAATTTCATGGCTGCAGTCACCATCTGCAGTGATTTTGGAGCCCAAAAAAATAAAGTCTGACACTGTTTCCACTGTTTCCCCATCTATTTCCCATGTGTAAGCATAAACAATACTTTCAACAATAAAACTGATATTTTAATAATATTCATTAAAAATGGATCTGTTTGATTAAGCAATTAATAACTTGACTTGCCATTTAAACTTTTAATGATGTTATTAAACCAGAATCTATATGCATATATGTGCATACATACGTACATGTATACATATAATACCATTTCACATATAGTGAATTTAAAATAGTTAAAAGGTAGTAAATCCAGATGGTTCAGTATTTGAGAATAAGAGGTTCTGAGAGAACATACTAGATAAGATAAAATCTATGAACTAATTATGTCATAAAATATTCATAAATGAAGGAAACAAAATGGCTTAGAATTATAAGATAAATATCTGGGAGCCTGAAATTTAAAAGATGCATGTACATTTGTATGTGGAGAGAGGCAGACAGACATAAAGACAGGGAAAGAGAAAGTCACAAAATAAAATCAAGGAAGTCATACTAATACCATACTTTTCATCAGCAAAACTAGTTGCTGAAAGATGATAGGAAAGAATCATTATGGAATTGGAAGACAGAATATTTTTAAATTCTGCTACATCAGTCAAATATTCTCTTAAGTAATACAGTTACATGTATAATTTAATGACTTTTATAGATAAAATGATTCAAAAAAGATGGCTATCATTCATCCTTGTTGAGAAAATTAAATGTAATTGCAGTCCAACATTATTAACATTCACACTAAAAGAGGGAAAGTTTAGGATTTTAAAAAGTTGGAAATGAACAAGAACACTAACTTACTTAAAAAGCTATTATTTCAAATTAGATAGTGAGACAGTAAGATCTGAAAAAAAAATGTCTTCAGGAAGAAAAGAAAAACTTCACGTAACAAAGATGAAATGCATGGACTTTCTAACACTTCAATAAAAACACACTTAATTGCTCAATAAAAATAATTAGGGTCTCCAAAGGAAAGGTATTTGTAAAATAGAATAATGATAAAAGTACAAAACTGAAACATGACATTGTTTTAAGAGTTGGTGCACAAAAAAGCACAAGTAATTTGATCTTTGTACTAGACACTGATCACATAAATTTCTTTTGTTCCATTTGCTGCTGAGTCAATGATATTTGTGGGCTCTGAGCAAATCCACAGGTACATAACCTGACAGCTTCTTTCCTCAGAATGATACCGGCACCTCTTATCTCCTCCCCAGAGGTTGCCTGTTACCCCGTCACAGACAACTCTGTATTTGTGTTTGTGTATCTTACAACTGTTGGGGCCTTAATATCCCCTAAGCCTCATCTTTGACTGTGAGTTGGCAGCTGGTGGAGGGATTTTCCTTGTTTTGCCTCAAGTGAAGGTGCTGAACTGCAGTTTAAATAGCCCCTCTGAGAAAAGACTAACGGCATTGACAACTCAGGAGCAATTCCCAACTCCTAAACACCTTTCCTTATGGATCTCCACGTCATTCTTTTTAGCCCTGAACCTTGCAGTTATATTCCCTAATTAAAATAATTAAAAATATGCCCTCTGTTTATGCTCAGTTATTCTGGGAAACAGCTAAAAGAATGATCAATTTAGGATTTTTAAAATTTATTTTTAAAATTAGGAAATGAAATCATAGGAACATAGAGAAATAAAAAAGAATGATCACAAGTAAACACTGCTTGCTAAGTCACTTCTGTTGTGTCCGACTTTATGTGACCCTGTGGACTATAGTCTGCCAGGCTCCTCTGTCCATGGGATTCTCCAGGCAAGAATACTGGAGTGGGTTGTCATGCCCTCCTGCAGGGAATCTTCCCAACCCAGGGATCGAACCTGCATCTCTTGTATCTCCTGCATGAGCAGGCAGATTCTTTACCACTAGTGCCTGCAATAATCCAAATAAAAGTTATTGTGTTTAAGGTAGTAGAAATAAAAGATTATTGTCCAAACTGGAAGCCCAAACTGATATTAACTCTTTTATTAATCTGTAGAATATTTTTTAAAAATATTCATTTGGATATGAAAGTCTCAACATTGGTCATTGGTCACACACTAGGCAATCCATCATTATTTCCAGTTATGTTAAATGAGTGTCCATTTATATTTTGTCCACTACTATATGTTTTTTTCTATTTTATTAATTTTTAGATCTCTCTCTCTTTTTTTTTTTTTTCAGTTCATTCCTTCTATTTTCTTTGCTTTTACTCTTTATTTGTTATATTTTGGTTGTTTGGAGTTTTTTGCCCCTTGAGATGGATATTTATCTTCTTTTCTGTTTTGTTCTTTATTTTCTTTGTTAGGACTTTAATTTTCTAGAGAAGTTTTAGGTTCAAACCAATATTGAGAGGAAGGGAGATTTCCCATATAACCACTACATTTGTTTTCCATTGACCTCAACCCTTTAAATATCTGGTTTTGTAGCTCTGTGGCAATATGATTAAACAAAGTTACTGAACAGAGTGTGAATGTGGTTTATCTTGATAATTTAAAAGCAAACATACAATTGAGATACAGGTAAGTGGTCAAGAATAAAGGACAGTTGAATAAGTTCATAGAAGTATGAGGGTTACCCATGCTGAGAAATCTATAAATAATATTTAAATAAAACTTACAGATATTATTAAAACTTACAAAGGTAGCAAAAAAGTGTTTACTAATAATAAAACTCAAACATTTTTAAAACAGGAATGCTGACTTAGTACTATTTTGAGGATTTGAAATTTTAATTTTCAGAATGGGGTGTTGATATACAATGTCTAATCAATGATTTTCCATAGAGGTTATTTTATTCCCAACAGGATATTGGGCAATGTCTTGAACCATTTTTGATTGTCATTACTTGGGGTTATGGGGTGTGGAGAGGATGTGTGTGTGTGCAGGGAAGAACCTGCTCCAGGCAATGAGTGGAGAGAGATCAGAAATGTCAGATTCTCCTAGACATCCTATAGAGCTCTGTAATATCTTCTGCAGTGAAGAATTCCCTGATAGCTCAACTGGTAAAGAATCTGCCTGCAATGCAGCTGACCCTGGTTTGATTCCTGGATCGGGAAGTTCCCCTGGAGAAGGACTTACCCACTTCAGTATTCTTGAGCTATGATGGCTCATAAATGAAGAATTTGCCTGCAATGCAGGAGACCTGGGTTTGATCCCTGGGTTGGGAAGAGCCCCTGGAGGAGGACATGGCAACCCACTTCAGTTTTCTTGTGTGGAGAATCCCCGTGGACAGAGGAGCCTGGCAGGCTACAGTCTATAGGGTCACAAAGAGTCAGACACGCTGAACAACAAAGCACAATGAAGAATTACCCATGCAAAATGTCAATATTGCTGAGGTAATGCAATTTTGGTCTAAAGTTAGTATATCAAGAAACTTTTATTAAGCGATTTAGAGTTATGGAGTTTATCACAAGACACCCAAAACAGAAATAATTCAGTTTCTGCTTTTAATGAGTGGAATGGCTGTGGGAGTGCTAGGGTAGGAAATTGTTGCTTTTCATCTTAACTCATCTATAACATGATTTTTTTAAATTATGTAGTTTGGTCATTTAAAAATATTAATAGCAATTATGACTTTTAATTGTCAACTACCAGATTTTTTGGAATAATTGTGTGGATTTTAGTCCAAATTATTATCAAAAAATTGTAATAAACAGATGGTGCTTTTTGAACACGTTGAAAGTTTAGCATTAAGAAAACAATGTAAGTTGGCAAATATGTAACACTGACTATTATTATATACATGGATTTTATAAACTAGCATTAGTATAAAAAAAGCAGAGTTAACTAATGAGAATTGTTATATTTAAAATAACAGAAACAACTTATTCCAACCAAGTTGGAACAAGTTAAAGCAATGTAGTTCCAAGAGTTTTGGACTAAGACCAAGAAAATCAAACAGGAGATTATTGCAAGAACAATTATTTTTTGGTTTTGCAAAATGTCCACATCCAATTTAAAAACTGTGATTATGCTGATTATTTATTACACCAACTGCATTAAAAGTAAAAACTTATGTTTGGGTTTCCAGCAACTGAATGCATTAGTGAATTGCAATCTCTATGGACGCTTCTATAGTTTAGACATCTTGTAATATGAAAGTACAAATTTTAAAAAATGAAAGGAAAGACATTGTTGATTTATAAATTATGTCATAGTGTAGTCATTTATGTTTAACATAAGCTTCCTTGACTAATAAATTGGTGTAATAGTTTTTAAAATATTTCCTTTTTGAACCCTGAAAAATTAATATTTGAGTATCTCTGTTACATATATAAAAATTCTTATAAATAAAACTTTATTTAAGATG
>SJYT01080782.1:165389-198231 GCA_006410635.1 Cephalophus harveyi | reverse complement strand
TATAACCACAATGAATTTATATAAGATTTTTAATTTATACCTATAAACTTGGAGAATTTTACAGTATCAAAATAGAATGTATGTGGATATAAGCATGAGGAAACATTTATAAATCATATTCAAATTGATTCTAAAACAATTTATACAATATGTTCATTTAAAAAGCTATCTCTGAACTACAATTATAATTAAGGCACTATTCATGACAAAAAAGTAACATATAAATCATCAGTCTTGTTGTTGTTGAAGATGACTTCAAAAAGTGATTGTGGAGTGAGGAAGTGAAATATATAGAGAGAATAATAAGGAAAGCAAAGCAATAGAATGTTCATTTTATATTCAGTTCAGTTCAGTCGCTCAGTTGTGTCCGACTCTTTGTGACCCCACGGACGGCAGCACACCATGCTTCCCTGTCTATCACCAACTTCTGGAGTTTACCCAGACTCATGTACATCAAGTCAGTGATGCCATCCAACCATCTCATCCTCTGTTGTCCCCTTCTCTTCATGCCTTCAGCTTTACCCAGCATCAGGGTCTTTTCAAATGAGTCAGTTCTTCACATCAGGTGGCCAAAATGTTGGAGTTTCAGCTTCAGCGGCAGTCTTTCCAATGAATATTCAAGATNGATGCCATCCAACCATCTCATCCTCTGTTGTCCCCTTCTCTTCATGCCTTCAGCTTTACCCAGCATCAGGGTCTTTTCAAATGAGTCAGTTCTTCACATCAGGTGGCCAAAATGTTGGAGTTTCAGCTTCAGCGGCAGTCTTTCCAATGAATATTCAAGATTGATCTCCTTTAGGATGGACTGGTTGGATCTCCTTGCTGTCCAGGGGACTCTCAAGAGTCTTCTCCAACACCACAGTTCAAAAGCATCAGCTCTTTGATGCTCAGCTTTCTTTATAGTCTAACTCTCACATCCATACATGACTACTGGAGAAACCATAGCCTTGACTAGACGGGCCTTTGTTGGCAAAGTAATGTCTCTGCTTTTTAATATGCTGTCTAAGTTGGTCATAACTTTCCTTCCAAAGAGTAAGTGTCTTTTAATTTCATGGCTGCAATCACCATCTGCAGTGATTTTGGAGCCCCAAAAAATGTTCCCAAAAACTGTTTCCACTGTTTCCCCATCTATTTGCCAGGAAGTGATGGGATCATTTTATATTACTTATTTTTAACTTCCTCATGTTCCTGAAAACACGTGAGCTAATTTACTAAATACATAAAATATTCCTTAAAATATTTGCATTCCCCACAAATTTGCTAAAAACTTAGATAAATAAAACCAGATTTGAGAAACAAACTCTAGTCTCCTGTACCCAACATTCCCTCTTGGGAGTTTCAGGGGTTTCTAAATCTCTAGATGGTTAATGGAAATAACATCTATTTTACTCCTCATGCTTATATAGAAGGTAGGAAATCACAAATTAACTCCAATAAAGAAAATAAATTTATGAGAATAAGTTATCTGATTTATTAATATAGGAGAAATAGTAAGATTGCCATGCTGAGTGAACCTGTGTGTCCTCCTATTTTTGATACTACTTGATTGCAGCCATGAAATTAAGATTACTGATGCTAAAACTGAAACTCCAATACTTTGGCCACCTCATGCAAAGAGTTGACTCATTGGAAAAGATTCTGATGCTGGGAGGGATTGGGGGCAAAAGGAGAAGGGGACGACTGAGGATGAGATGGCTGGATGGCATCACTGATTCGATGGACATGAGTTTGGGTGAACTCAGGGAGTTGGTGATGGACAGGCTGAAGTTCATGGGATCGCAAAGTGTCTTTTAAATTTCATGGCTGCAATAACCACCTGCAGTAATTTTGGAGCACAGAAAAATAAAGTCAGCCACTGTTTCCACTGTTTCCCTATCTATTTGCCATGCAGTGATGGGACCAGATGCCATGATCTTCGTTTTCTGTATGTTGAGCTTTAAGCCAACTTTTTTACTCTCCTCTTTCACCTTCATCAAGAGACTTTTTAGTTCTACTTGACTTTCTGCCATAAGGGTGGTGCCATCTGCATATCTGAGGTTATTGATATTTCTCCCGGCAGTCTTGATTCCAGCTTGTGCTTCCTCCAGCCCAGCGTTTCTCTGCATAGAAGTTAAATATGCAGGGTGACAATATACAGCCTTGATGTACTCCTTTTCCTATTTGGAACCAGTCTGTTGTTCCATGTCCAGTTCTAACTGTTGCTTCCTGACCTGCATACAGGTTTCGCAAGAGGCAGATCAGGTGGTCTGGTATTCCCGACTCTTTCAGAATTTTCCACAGTTTATTGTGATCCACATAGTCAAAGTCTTTGGCATAGCCAATAAAGCAGAAATAGATGTCAGATAAAAATATCCTACAAAAGCAATTTTGAGAAGTCTTCCAAAATAAAGCTCTTTCAATAGTTGAATGGGCTCTATTTTCCAGTGCATTTTTTACTTGTACACACTAAATGAAGACAGCTTAGACAAACATTCCAAATTCATATGCAAAGCTCAGAAACCAGCTTCTACTTTTGGTCAAAAGTTAATAAGAAAGAGGGCCTTCCCTGGTAGCTCAGACTAAGGAAACTGCCTACAATGTGGGAGACCCAGGTTTGATCCTGGGTTGGGAAGTTTCCTTGGAGAAGGGAATGGCTATCCACTCCAATTTTCTTGCCTGGAGAATTCCATGGATAGAGGAGCCTGGTGGACTACAGTCCATGGAGTCGCAAAGACTTGGACACAACTCAGTGACTAACACTTTAGTAAGAAAGATAGTTGGGAAAACCAATACTAGGAATTTACCTATCATTTTAAATCAGCAGATGTTTGTGGAATAATATGAATTAAAATTTTAAAAAATAACTAATCAATAAATCAATAAGAGTGTCCCTGGTGGCTCAGAGGTAAAGAATCCACCTGCAATGCAGGAGACATTGGTCTGATTCCTGGTCAAAAAGCTCCCTTGGAGAAGGAAATGGCAACCAATTCCAGTACTCTTGCCTGGGAAATCCCAAGGACAGAGGAGCATGGTGGGCTACAGTCCATGAGGTTACAAAAGAGTAAGACACATCTTAGGGAGTGAACTACAATAAAACAACCAATAAACAGGTAAAGGCTGTACTAGCATACAGGTGTTCTGAAGGTAATATTAGAAAAATGGCACAACTAAATAATGCTTATTGGTATATTAAAATTAACTCAAGATAGCATTAAAGTTACAAAAATTTCAGTGTGCAGTAAAGTGGACAATCATGTATTCTTAAAAATGTTCAAGTACAAAGTTTAAATTTTAAACAAATTCAACTGCTAAGCAAAACAAGACTGATTCTTGGATTTAGCTTGAAAGTTTATTTCTCTGGCTTCTGCTTTATAAATATGTATTTTATAATTAAATAATAATATAGAATATTGGCAATATATGAATTATAAATCACACACATATGCATCTTTTTCAAATATCTGAATAATTTAAAGGATTCACAAGACTCTACAAATTGTACTCACATAAGATTTTATTTTTAATGCAGAGCAAGTATATGGTACAGCAGGAAAACAAAATCACAGATAAGAACCAGGAGCTTGAAACACTTGTTGCACAAAATATGGTCAAATTTGTATTGTAATACAAGATACATACAAGAAATCTTTTTTTTTTTTTTTTTTGTAGAACTTGAGCAAAATTTCTAGTGAAATTTTTATGTCCCACTGGTCACAGAGGCAAATTAGAATGTACAGCTGGGGGCTATCACCATGTAAACATCCCTTAACAGTAAAACCGCCTGGCACAAGGTCTTTCCAGAGTTTTAAGTATTGCATAGAGTACTATAGATTATTAATATTCTGCATTGTCCTTCAGTTTCCTAAATTGGTACCATTCTTCAAGTGCTCCTAAAGATCAGCATAGACCTGTGCCTGTCTAGATGTATGATGACTGTACTTTACACTATATATATTGGCAACTATACATAGTGACACATTGGAAAAGACCCTAATGCTAAGAAAGATTGAAGGCAGGAGGAGAAGGGGATGACAGAGGATGAGAAGGTTGAATGGCATCACCCACTCATTGGACTTGAGTTTGAGCAAGCTCCAGGTACTGGTGATGGACAGGGAAGCCTGGAATGCTGCAGTCCACTGGGGTCACAAAGAGTCAGATACAACTGAGCAACTGAACAGACTGACTGTTAATCAGTGAATATTATTTTTAATAACCTTACAAGATAGAATTTTACTTTTGCCAATGTGCAGAAAATGTGTCTGAATTGTTGCAAATAGTGTATTATTTTTTGCAGATTTATGAGTAAGAAAGATAACTCCAGCATGACTTGGAAATACAAAATATAAAAATTATTAGAAATCTCAATATCTATCAAGTAGAGCATTAAACAAAATTAATTTTAGTACAGTGTAGACATGACAAATGATGAGTGCTAACAGATATTGAAAGAAACAGGACAGAAAAAGAAATCCAAGTAATTCAATGAATTAAACATAAAGATGTGTGTTCATATGTATTCAGTGATATCCAGATAAAATAATTTTGTCCCTATGTATATATTACTTCCTTGGTGGCTCAGGCAGTAAAGAATCTGCCTGTAATGCAGGATATCCAGTTTCCATTCCTGGGTTGTGATCCCCTGGAGAAGCCAAAGGCTACCCACCCCAGTATTTTTGCCTGGAAAATTCCATGGACAGAGGAACCTGGCAGGCTACAGTCAGTGGTGTTTGTCTGACAAAGAGTCGACAAATTTTACACAATGGACACAACTGAGCAACTAACAATTTCACTTTCACTTTTTATGTATATTTTTATGCATATATGATTTCATGCATTGCATGTTCATATGCACATCATTTTAAAATGGTTTTAAAGAGTATACAACAAAATTTTTCTGTGATTACATTTAAAGAAAAGAGTATTTTGAGGTGACTAGATGAATGGAATTTCTTATTTTGTATACTTTTCATTCTGTAACAAATCTGTATAATCTTACAGTGTATATTTTGTATTGCTTGTTTTCAATCATTTTTATATGTTAAATGTCAAATTAGTTATAAATGATTGTAATTGTTAAAATTGTTGAACATACTCAAGTGTTGTTTTATAGATTTGGTCCAAATATGTGAGCAAGAAATATCAGTAAATGGATTTTTCAGGTACAATGAAAAGTAAGGAAAATCAAAAATTGGCTTTGTTTTATCTACATTTTTTTATTACTTGAATTTTAAATGACAAGAGTGAAGATTTGTTATACATTTATAGTAATTGTGGACTAAACTACAGGATTGATTTTGCAAGTAGAAATAGATAGCTTTAAGAGGAACAATGTGAGAGATAGTGTGCTGAAATTAAGCAAAGAAAATTGGAGAGTGGTATATTCTGTTTTGCAGATAATCTGTTTTTTCACAAAATTTTGTTTTTTAAGAATTAACCTACTAATTTGACCAACTGGCCACTTATATTCTGCTTTCTTAAAGCTCTTCTGTTGCTGTTTAGTTGCTAAGTCATGTCTGACTCTCCATGTCCCCATGAAATGCAGCACACCAGGCTCCCCTGTCCTTCACTATCTACTGGAGTTTGCTCAAACTCATGTGCATTAAATCAGTGATCCCATCCAACCATCTCACCCTATATTGCTCCCTTCTTCTCCTGCCTTCAATCCTTCTCAGAATCAGGGTCTTATCCAATGAGTTGGTTGTTCACATCAGGTGACCAATATATTGGAGCTTCAATTTCAGCATCAATTCTTCCAGTGAGTATTCAGGGAATTTCTGTATTAAATTACCCATTCAATTACTATATTTTAAGGACAAATTTTAAGTGACTAACATCAGTAAATAACTGATAAATTTTCAAAGTTTTTCAGATCTCTGTAGGAAAGATTAATATAGTTTCCAGTAATATATTAATAGTGAACACAGTTTATTTAAATTTTATTACAAATATATGTGTAGAAGTTTTGTACTTTATTATGTTCAGCTGTTTTACAGTCCTGAGAGGTGAGTGTTGTTATAGTCATTTTTTTCATGAAGACCAAAATCTTAAGGAAATTAAATAACTTGCTTCAAAACACACAGCTTATAAGTTATGGAACCTATACTTGAAGTCAGTTCTATCTACTTCCTGGACCTGAATTCTTGGGTATTAGAAGAAAAGATAGATATAATATTTTTGAAATATTGAGAAAAAACTAAATATGGAAACACCATTCAAGGACAGTTGCTAATTATTTAAAAATCTATTCAATATTAATGGACATGTGTAACTGATTAAGAGAGCAAGCTGTGCTATGTCACTGAATATTGCCATCATTTCCTATATATTTCAAGTTAATTCATATATTTAGATATGGGCAATATGAATAATTTTATCTTTGAGTAAAGAAAATATTTCATTATTATAGCCAGATGCTATAAATATATCTGAGTAATATGTTGTTGAAAACTGGACTTTATAATAATGAATACTTTTATTTCACCATGATTTCTTCAGTTTTTTAGCTTAAATAGGAATTGAATTAGGCATACGTAAACCAATCTTGGAGTTTCCCAAGTGGTGCTAGTGGAAAAGAACGTGTCTATCAGTGCAGGAGACATAAGATATGCTGATTCAATCACTGCATTGGGAAGATGCCCTGGAGGAGGGCATGGCAAGCACTCCATATTCTTGCCTAGAGAATTGCACAGAGGAAGGAGCCTTGTGGGCTACAGTCTAGGAGGTCACAAAGAGACAGACACAACTGAAGAGACTTAGATCTTACATTTTCTCCAATAGAAGTATCGTTTTGAAAACTTTATTTTCATTTTTCTAATGATTTTCTTTACAGAATTAAATAATCAGAAGGCTTTTCATGTAGTAAAGCATAACATATATATCTAAGAGACTAGATAGGGAGAATTTTAGAATCACCCAATTATATAATTTATTTGGCATTGCTTTTGTCTCAGGTTGGAATGAAAACCCAATAGAAAGTTTGAAGGTAGGGGGATGCAGAGGAGGCATGGGGTGACAGAGGATGAGAGAGTTGGATGGCATCACCAACTCAATGGACATGAGTCTGAGCAAACTCAGGGAGGTAGTGAAAGACAGGGAAGCCAAGCAACTTAGGGACTGATATTATATACCCTAATATTAGCAATAAATCTGTGATGAATACCATGCACAGGTTTTGGTATGAATATAAGAATTCATTTTCTTAGGGTAAATATCTAAGAGTGCAATGGCTAAGTGAATTTGTTGTTACATGATTAGTTTCTTAAGCAACTGCCAAACTGCCTTAGAGTGGCTATAATACCATACATTCCCACCAATAATACTTAAGTGATTTAATTTTCCCACATTTCCCCTGCATTTGGTGTTATCATTATTTTTTTCAGCCATTCTAATCAGTATGTAGCAATATCACAGTGCAGTTTAAATTTGCATTTCCTTAGTGAGCAACTTTGTTGAACGTTTTTCTTCCTTTTTTTTTTTTTTGCTATCTGTATATCATTCTCTGTGAAACAGTTCTTCATGTGCTTTGTCCATTTTCTAATGGACTTACTTGCTTTTTACTCTTAAGTATAAGATAATTGGATTATTTGCCATTTATATTATTGTTTTTATACTTTTTATTAATTAATTTACTTTAATTGGAGGCTAATTACCTTACAATATTGTGGTGGTTTTTGCCATCCATCAACATGAATCAGCCATGGGTGCACATGTGTCCTACATGTGACCCACCATCCTGAACACCCCTCCCACCTCCCTCCACACTCCATCCCTCCGGGTTGTCCCGGAGCACCAGCTTTAGGTGCTCTGCTTCATGCATCAAATTTACATTGCTCATCTATTTTACATATGGTAATATACATGTTTCAATGTTAATCTCTCATATCGTCCCACCCTCGCCTTCTCCCATGGAGCCCAAAAGTCTGTTCTTTACATAAGTGTGTCTTTTGCTATCTTACATATTGGGCCATCTTTACCATCTTTCTAAATTCCGTATATATGCATTAATACATTTGTGTTTCTCTTCCTGCCTACTTCACTCTGTATATCCTAGGCACTTGTCCTTTTAAATATGTGGTGTTCAAATATTTTATCCAGCTCTGTAATATTTTGATTCTTCTGAATAAGATCTTTCATATGCAAACTGCTTTTATTTTGATGAAGTTCAGTTGATCATGTTTTTATCTTTTGTATTGTTTTCTCTTTTTTTTGGCCATCAAATCTAAAGACTCTTTGCTTATACCCCTAGATCCTAAAGATATTTTTCTCCTATATTTTCTCCTAAGTTTTAGAAAGTTCTATAGTTTGTGTTTTAATCATGATTCACTTTGAGTTAATGTTTATATGATGTGAGACATTTAATTCATGAGATTAAAATAAAAAAAACAATAGATACTCAGTTACTCCTCCAACTCTTTGTTGGAAAGTTTACATTTCCTTTATTGAATTGCCTTTTCATCTTTGTCAAAAACCAACTAGACATATACATATAGGTCTATTTCTGAACTCTCTTTTCTGTCCCATTGTCTTAATTTGTCTGTTCCTCAACAAATACACAGCATCTTACTTATTGGAGCTATGTGACAAATTTTGAAGCTGGGTACGTGATTTCTTTTCTTTTTTTCCTTTTTTTTTTTAAACTATTCTAGTTCTTTTCTCTGTCCCTCTAAAATAACTTTGCCTATGACACAAAAGTTTTCTGGGATTTGGTTAAGAATTTCATTAAACCTGTATTCAAATATGGGGAGAATTAACATCTTCACTATATTGAACATTCTAGCCCCTGAACACAGAAACTTTCTCTGTTTATTTAAATCCTCTTTGATTTATTAATATTTCATCAGTACTATGGTGTTTCAGGCATATAGGTACATATTTTGTTCAATTTGCAGATAAATATTTTATATTTTGAGCTGCTGTAAATGGTAACGTGTGTTTAAAGTCACTGTCCAAATGTTCACTAATATAAAAATAAAACTAATTTCTGTATTTTTGTCTTGTATCATTTGACTCGCTAAATCACGTATTAGTTCTAAGTGTTTTTATTTGTTTGCTTGGTTGTGTTTTGAGATCCCTTGGCCTTTTCTGTGCACCCAACATGTTCAAAGTAAAAAAAGTTTGGTTTCATCTTTTCCAGTTGATGCTTTCATCTTGTTTTGTTGTTTTTTTTTTTAACTTAACTGCACTTGCTAGGATATCAAGCTCTATGTAGAATAGGAGCGATGAGAGTGGGCATGCCTGGTTCCTGATCTTGTCATTCACTGCTAAGCATAGTGTTAGCGATATATTTTCTGTAGACAATGCTATTATATGGAGGAATTTCCCCTTTATTCTTGTTTTTCTGATCATTTTTATCATGAGTGAATGTTAAATGTTCATTAAATATTGCATTTCTTGATAAGGTGAAGGATTTTCTTCTTTACATTGTTGGATTTTATTTCCACATTGCTTTTGACAGCTTTCACTTAGTTTAGGGTAGTGTACATTCTCTTCCCTCTACAACTACCTTCCTTAGTCTCTCAGTCATGTCCTACTCTTTGCAACCCCATGGACTACACAGTCCGTGGAATTCTCCAGGCCAGTATACTAGAATACTGCCACAGATCTTCCCAACCCAGGATTCAACCTGGGTCTTCCACATCGCAGCCAGATTCTTTACCAGCTGAGCCACCAGGGAAGCCTAAGAATACCAGAGTGGGTAGCCTATCCCTTCTCCAGTGGGTCTTCCTGACCCAGGAATGAAACTGGGATCTCCTGCATTACAGGCAGATTTTTTACCTGCTGAGCTACCAGGGAAGCCCTCCTTATAAACAATTTGAAGCAAAGTCTTTTCATTTGGGGACCTTGGTCTGCAGTATGTGAAGCCAGACTGTGAATGTTCTTGTCACTCTCTCTGTGTAGCCATCAAGCAGAGGTCCAGTTCTTTTCATAGGCTCTTCCTGTTGACAATTAAGCATGTTTTCCATTTGCTGAAAAAAAAAACCTTGCAATATTATTATCCCAACAGTATCTCCACTTATGACCTTCTTTTATCTTTCTGGACAAATTAGATAGCTATTTCTTGTTGTAACAATTGGTGCCTTTCCCCTTGTGTTAGATCTCTTGGGCATTCTGAAAAGGCTCTGTATTAACAGCAGTCATCTGATTTACACATTGCTGCTCCTTTATTAAATATTTCTGCTCTTCATTTATTTTTGTTATGTAATAAACATCTATCTGAAGATTTACATAATAACTTTAGAATATCACTTTAAGTTTAATTTTTAAAATCTATAAATAATTTAGTTTTATTGCACATAAGTGATAGGCAAAAATAGTCATTTTCAACTACATTAAAAAGCAGTTTGTTTGCTTATTTAGAGTATTACTTTTTCCAAGGAACCTCCAAAAGTTTGTGTGTTTGTGTGCATATGGGCTTTTATTAAAAAAATAGACCAAATCAAAATAAATTCAAAGATAAGGTGAGCAATGCCAGGAGTTAGCAATTATCAGCTTAATTTTAAGTGGTAAAGCCTCAACTCCATATGATATTCATCTAAGCAGCAATTTTAGCAAATTTCAGACAAAATGTTTCATATTCTGGCTAGTTCATCTTATTTTGAGTCCACCTGTGTTTTCTTTTTGAACATGTGTACGTGTGGGTTATCACCAGCGAAGTTTCAGGGTGATAAGGAACCCTGCTTCTCTTTGATTCACTCTGCTGCACAGTGTAAATAAATCTAACCAGTGATTTCCTCAGGCGTGTCGGTGTGTCTGCTTCCAATGGAAGTACATAGAAACACATCCATCTGAGAAGTAAATGAATCAGCCCACAAACCGTGTCAGAAAGTCGCAACAATGCTATCAAAACCTCAATTTTATGCTTACAAAGTACCAGCAGGTGATTTAAAATTAAATTTACTTGAATGTGTACATACTTTATGGTGTATCTTTTAGTATAAGTACATACATGCTAAATCGCTTCAGTTATGTCTGACTTTTTGCGACCCTATGGACTGTAGTCTGCCAGCCTCCTCTGCCCATGGAATTCTCCAGGCAAGAATATTGGAGTGGGCTGCCATGCCTTCCTCCAGGGGACCTTCCCCATCCAGGGATGGAACCCAAATCTCATGTCTCCTGCACTGGCAAGCAGGTTCTTTACCACTAGCGCCACCTTGAAAGCCCATTTTTTAGTGTAAATATTTATAAATAAAATAATGACCCAAATCTGAGAAGCAATGTATTTTTTGTCAATTATGGAGCCTAGTGAGATTGTTGATTCATATATCCTACTTTTCTCTGAAACAAATACTAACCCAGATCCATTTAGAATCCCTCACAGAATAATTTAAAATATGTAATTGATGAGAAAGATGGGTTTTCATTAGTAGGAATATATCTCAATATTCTCCTAATTCATAGTTGTGTAAGAATATCAGTACACCATTATTAATAGTGTACCTATTAAAATCCTCATAGTGAATAGCTCTATGTCACATATACAGTTACCAAATATCAATTTGAGTTTCATCTAACTTACTCCATAGAGGAATAGTGTTTTCTTAATTTACAATAATAAAATTTATTGTCATATTGAGTATGAAATAGACAGTAACATATTCACGTATGCTTGTAACTCTTTAGACTTACCGGATTGTGTATATTTGTCTTTAATTGAATGTATTGCATTCTATTGTGGTACTATAAATTTCATACCAAGCGTATTACTGGAATAACAAATTCTATTACTGGAATAACATTCTATTATTAATAAAAGCATTTTTTAGGATCCAAAGTTAACTGATTATATTGTAAAATATAAACTTAATGAGTTCTAAGTTTTGCCAAGCAGTGATTTTTGCCATGGTAGTCAATCACTAATTCAATAGAATTTCCTCTCTCTGATGTTACCTATGTGATAATGGGGTTGGGGATGGGACAAGGCAATGTTAAAAGGAATGGGTGAGATATGTAGAGAGAGGTATTTTTATTGATAGACTTTGTTCTAATTTTTAAGGACACCATATTTCATGTCATTGTACTGTGGTAGCTATCAATATACATACTTCATTGCTTGAACTGCAATAGTAAAGTCCGTCTAACCATTTTTCTTCATATTACCTGGCACCATGTTTTATCACTAGAGGGTACTGGAGGTTCACTGAAGGAATGAAGGGCCTGTCTTCTTTGTTCCAGAAGGGCTTGTGCTTCTGTTCCTCTTATTTCTCCTGTGGCTGTTCAGTTCAGTTCAGTTCAGCCGCTCAGTCGTGTCCGACTCTTTGCAACCCCATGAATCGCAGCACGCCAGGCCTCCCGGTCCATCACCAACTCCCGGAGTTCACTCAGACTCACATCCATCAAGTCAGTGATGCCATCCAGCCATCTCATCCTCGGTCGTCCCCTTCTCCTCCTGCCCCCAATCCCTCCCAGCATCAGAGTCTTTTCCAATGAGTCCACTCTTCACATTAGGTGGCCAAAGTACTGGAGTTTCAGCTTCAGCATCATTCCTTCCAAAGAAATCCCAGGGTTGATCTCCTTCAGAATGGACTGGTTGGATCTCCTTGCAGTCCAAGGGACTCTCAAGAGTCGTCTCCAACACCACAGTTCAAAAGCATCAATTCTTCAGCGCTCAGCCTTCTTCACAGTCTAACTCTCACGTCCATACATGACCACTGGAAAAACCGTAGCATTGACTAGACGGACCTTAGTCGGCAAAGTAATGTCTCTGCTTTTGAAAATGCTATCTAGGTTGGACATAACTTTTCTTCCAAGGAGTAAGCGTCTTCTAATTTCATGGCTGCAGTCACCACCTGCAGTGATTTTGGAGCCCCAAAAAATAAAGTCTGACACTGCTGCCACTGTTTCCCCACCTATTTCCCATGAAGTGATGGGACCAGATGCCATGATCTTTGTTTTCTGAATGTTGAGTTTTAAGCCAACTTTTTAGCTCTCCTCTTTCACTTTCATCAAGAGGCTTTTTAGCTCCTCTTCACTTTATGCCATAAGGGTGGTGTCATCTGCATATCTGAGGTTATTGATATTTCTCTTGGCAATCTTGATTCCAGCTTGTGTTTCTTCCAGTCCAGCGTTTCTCATGATGTACTCTGCATAGAAGTTAAATAAGCAGGGTGACAATATACAGCCTTGGTGTACTCCTTTTCCTATTTGGAACTAATCTATTGTTCCATGGGATATAAGGTGCCTATAATGAATCTTCAATAATCATAAACTTTTAATGGAAGGTAAATATGTAATTCATTTTATAGGCAAAGAAATAGGGGTTTAGAGTTTAGGTAGTATGTGAGAGGTCACATACTTCATAAGAGACAGAGCCATGATTTAAAATCAAGTTGAGTAGAAAAAAGATAACTAATGAGAACCTACTGTATATCACAGAGAACTCACATCTATATAGTGGGTTTGTAATATTTTTTAGTAAACAAATTCATATGGGTATAGAAAAGAATACACCAATTCATGGCTATGTTTACTCTTTAAAAATGTCTCATTAAATCTATTGATATATTCCTTCTTCTTATATTTCAAGATGTTTGTTACAAACTAGGTTACTAGCATTTTGCCAATTCGCTCAAAATGTTGAATACTTTTTCAAATATTTGTAAAAGGCCTAATTTACAAGTCCATAGCAACAAAATGAATAACTAACCAATAAAGTTCTCCCCCGATTTAAGTGCTATCAAATGCTAGGGCTGGAATTGAAAAGTACAATCCTTACCCTTTCAAACGTGCTTTGCTAAGACTGTTTTCATCAAGTTTAAGAGGAAGCAAGATCTGAATTTGAAATTAGATAGTCTAGCCAGACAGGCAAGATGAAAAGACCAAGGAGAGCAGAGGAAAGGGGACTCAGGAAGCCAGCAGTGTAAAGCAGGCGTTATCTGAGTCCTTTTTTCTGTGCAGGTTTGTGATTGGTGCCTTCACAGAAGGATTTCAGTCACATACTGAGAACTCTAATTAAGAGAGCTATCTTCATGTGTGCAGGCTTGAGGGGGCATTTCAATAAAGTAGAACCTGTTGAAGTGTGAATGAGAAGAGCAGGGGAAGTAAGAGTGTCATCTGGAGAAGTAAGTTGGCTGTCAAACAAGTGGCATCACAGGACAGCTTTGCTTCGGCAAAATGTCCACAATCTACTATGGAGACTTGAGACAGAAATTTCCTTTTCTCAGTACCCTGGACATAGATCTGCTCCTCTGGGGTATACTGATTAACTCTCACAGGCTGATATGCAAGCTCAAATGCCAATTTCTTATTTTGCAATGAGACACACTACTTATTTCCGGCCTGATTAACATATATACCCCATTGAAATGGATACACACTAGAAGTTGACACATTTCTTGAGAGTGGCTTGGTAGTCATGAAATCTGAATAAGGAGAGAATTTTAAACAATAATACCTTCTGATTGTCTCCTCAGCAGAAATAAACCTGTCCTTATAAATGGAGAGGTCAGACATCTTCTCTTACCACTGCTTGAAGAATGCTGGCATTTTTTCTTTTCCAACCTCATTCTTTTCTCAGTTTTGATATTTGACCAGTCCTTCCAATGAACCCATTTCAGAGAACCTGTTAGTGATACGAAGATGCATTCCTTCCAAGAAATTGGAGATACATTAGGCAATTCATTAAAAATGCTAAAGTAGACAAATCTGACACCACCAGAAATTAGTAGCAATCTGTGAAGTAACCAAGAGTTCATTTATCAAGGTATGCTAAGTAATTCTAGAAGACTCAGATTCCATCACATGAAGACTGATCCAAGAAATATATGGCTGTTGTTCAGCCTCTCAGTCATGTCTGACTCTTTATGGCTCCATGGACGGCAGCAAGCCAGCCTTCCCTGTCCTTCACCATCTCCTGGAGCTTGCGCAAACTCAGGTCCATTGAGTCAGTAATGCTATCCAACCATCTCATCCTCTTTTGTCCCCTTCTCCTACTGCCTTTGATCTTTCCCAGCATCAGGGCCTTTTCTAATGAGTCAGCTCTTTACATCAGGTGGTCAAAGTATTGGAGTCCTTCCAGTAAATTTCCAGGATTGATTTCCTTTGAGATTGACTGGTTTGATCTCCTTGCAGTCCAAGGGACTCTCAAGAGTCTACAGCAACACCACAATTCAAAAGCATCAATTCTTTGGCACTCAGCCTTCTTTATGGTCCAACTCTCACACCCCCATATGACTACGGAAAAAAGCCATAGATTTGACTATACAGACCTTTGTCGGCAAAGTAATGTCTCTGCTTTTTAATATTCTGTCCAGGTTTGTTACTGTTTTTCTTTCAAAGAACAAGCATCTTTTAATTTCATTGCTGCAGTAACCATCTACACTGACTTTGGAAACCAAGAAAATAGAGTCTGTCACTATTTCCATTGTTTCTACATCTATTTGCCCTGAAGTAATGGGACTGGGTGCCATGATCTTAGTTTTTGGAATGTAGAGTTCTAGGCCAGTTTTTTCACTCTCAGTTTCATCAAGAGGCTCCTTAGTTCCTCTTCACTTTTTGCCATAAGGGTGGTGTCATCTGCTTATCTGAGGTTATTGATATTTCACCTGGCAATCTTGTTTCTAGCTTGTGCTTCATCCAGCCTGGCATTTCGCGTGATGTACTCTTCACAGAAGATAAATAAGCAGGGTGACAATATACAGCCTTGACGTACTCCTTTCCTAATTTTGAACCAGTCCATTGTTCCATGTCCAGTTCTAACTGTTGCTTCTTGACCTGCATACTGGTATTCTCAACTCTTAAAGAATTTTCCACAGTTTGATTTGATCCACACTGTCAAGGGCTTTAGTATAGTCAATGAAGCAGATGTAGACATTTTTCTTGAATTTTCTTGTTTTTTCTATGATCCAACAGATGTTGGCAATTTGATCTCTGGTTCCTCTGCCTTTTCTAAATCCAGCTTGAACATTCTTAAATTCTCGGTTCACATACTGTCGAAGCCTCACTTGCAGAGTTTTGAGTGTTACTTTGCTGGCATGTGCAATGAGTGCAATTGTGTAGCAGTTCAAACATTCTTTGGCACTGCCTTTCTTTGGGATTGGAATGAAAACTGACCTTTTCCAATTCTGTGGCCTCTGCTGAGTTTTCCAAATTTGCTGATATATTGAGGGAAGCACTTTCAGGGCATTATCTTTTAGGATTTGAAATAGCTCAGTTGGAATCCGTCACCTGCACTAACTTTGTTCATAGCGATGCTTCCTTAGGCCCACTTCACTTCACATTGCAGGATGTATGGCTTTAGGTGAGTGATTACACTGTCGTGGTTATCTGGATCAGTAAGATCTTTTTTTGTATAGTTCTATGTATTCATGCCACCTCTTCTTAATATCTTCTACTTCTGTTAGGTCTATACCATTTTTGTCCTTTCTTGTGCCTATCTATACATGAAGACCCTTGGTATCTCTAATTTTCTTGAAGAGATCTCTAATCTTCCCCATTGTATTATTTTCCTCTCTTTCTTCACATTGTTTACTTAGGAAAGCTTTCTTATCTCTCTTTGCTATTTGTTGGGATTCTGCATCCGGATGAGTATATCTTTCCTTTTCTCTTTTGCTTTTCTCTTTTCATCTTTTCTCAGGTATTTGCAAGGCCTCATCAAACAATTATTTTGCTTTTTGCATTTCTTTTTTTGGAGATTATATCATGACTGTCTTTGTTAGCTAAAATGTAATTTCATTTTCCTTTTTTTTTCCCATTTTTTAACAGATAAGTTCACAGAATTAGATTAATTCTAATATATTTATCATTGTTTCTTACCAGCCTCTATCTATCTATGTCTATTTCTCTATACATTTCTATAGTAAAAGTATCATGCATTTGAATATTAGAAATGACCCAAACTTAGAAACACTTTTTTTGTCTTTCCTCATCTCCTCCTTTTCATTCCTCAATCACTGATATTTCTATTCTAAATTTATTATTCCCTTGTTTTTTATTTGTTGGCAAACGTAATTGCAGTTTTGGACCATGAATTTAAATCACTATAACTGAGCTCAAACACATCTTTACTAATCAAAATAGGATCCACTACAGTCAATGAAATTTCACCAGTGAGAAAGAAGTTTGTTCATTCCTATAGCGTGAAAATCCTTGCTTCAGGATTCCAAACTCCTGAAAAGCATTTTCTGCCTCTTGCTGATTGAGGAAGCATTTTCCCTGTAAAGAGCTGTTGAGATGCTTGAAGAACTGGTAGTCACTTGATGAGAGGTCAGGTGAATCTGGCAGATGAGCTGAAACTTCATAACCCAATTCATTCAACTTTTGAAGCGTTGGTTGTGGGACAGGTGGTTGAGCATTGTCATGGAGAATTGGGCCCTTTCGTTGACCAATGTCAGATGCAGGCATTACAGTTTTCAATGAATCTCATCAATTTGCTGAGTATACTTTTAAGATATAATGATTTCTCTGGGATTCAGAGAGCTGTAGTGGATCAGACTGGCAGCAGACTACCAAAATAGTGATCATGACCTTTTTTTTGGTACAAGTTTGGCTTTGGGAAGTGCTTTGGAGCTCCTTCTCAGTCCATCCACTGAGCTGGTGGTCACTGGTTGTCATCTAAAATCCACTTTTCATTGCACATCACAATCTGATAAAGAAATAGTTCATTGATGTTGCATAATAGGAGAAGATATTTCAAAATGATTATATATATATTTTTTCCAATCAGCTCATGAGGCACCCACTTATTGAGTTTTTCACCTCTCCAATTTACTTCAAATGCTGAATGACCATAGAATGGTCTACATTGGGTTCTTCGGCAACTTCTTGTATATTTGTAAGAGGATCAGCTTCATTGATTGTTCTCAATTGTTCGTTCTTAATTTCTTATGACTGGCCTTTTCACCATTATTTTAATGTATGATGAAAGGATGTGTGAGATATTTCAACCACAGCTATGAAGAAACCCCTGAAAGAGTGAAATGATCTCTAATGGTGAGAGAGAAAGAGGATGAGTGAGAAACTTGATAGTTATATAGTTCAGGTGAAAAAAAAAGTAAAAGTCACTCAGTCTTGTCTGACTCTTTGTGATTTCCCATGGATTGTAGTCACCAGGCTCCTCTGTCCATGAAATTCTCCAAGCAAGAAAATTAGAGTGGGTAGCCATCCCTTAATCCAGGAAAACTGCAGGCAGCTTCTTTACTATCTGAGTTACCAGGGAAACCCCTCAGCTGAAAAATCCTTTCTAAAGATCTTTGTTCTGATTTCAAGTTCACCTAACAATCTAATAAATACTTACTAGGCTACAAGAAAATTGCCTAGAGATAAAAATGCTCTAAGAACTTTACAAAATGTTTTGTCTAACTAAGAGTTTGCATTTTTCATAAATTTGATGGACATTGTGATTCTAATTTGCCTTGCCATAGAATCCCTGGGGGCAGAGAACACACAGATAGTTTGAATCTTTGAACATTCAACACCAGAGCTGCAATTGTTATGTTGAAAGATTGGTGTGAAATCAAAACATCTTGTGGAATATTTTGAGATAAAAATTAACAATCAAAAATCATCTTCCACAGTGGTGACAAAAATAGCAAGTAGCATTCAAAATATTTAAAAAGTATGGTCTTTGGACTTGTTCTCAATTCCAGATTGTGTCAATTAAAAACTCTGTATACACTCTGATTTTTGTATCAAAATCCTAATTGTAATAACCTCTTGGATTCTTCTCAAAGTTACTGAGTGTATGAGAAAGCACCTAGCACAGTCTCTGACACCTAAGAAGTACTCAGTCTATAATGGTTTTTTTGTTTTGTTTTGTTTTTTTCCTTGGCCTCCTCTTCTTCATTGCAAGGTAAGTTTTTCCTATGTTGGACCAACACAATAGTTTTTGATTTATTTCTTTACATCAATTTCAATTACATGGCTATAAAAAACAATTATTTTGGCCAAAACATTTTAAAAATGCATTCTTGAATAGGGCCAATATTGTGTCCAAGACAATGTAAAAATCATCTTCTTTTCTACTGTATCATTGAATTGAAAACTTGTGACAGACAAATTACTGACACAACTTGCTTCTGTGGAGTGCCAGCTCTTCAGATAGTTTATAACATGCTATGTGAAATCCCAAATATGTAACTTTTCAGTAATATTATCCAGAAATAAGCATCATCAGAACTAACCAAAAAGCTTTATAACACAATTTGGAATCTGCTGTGACTAAATGAAATAAGACTCTGTGCGTGCTTCCATGCATGCTAAGTCAGTTCAGTCCCATCCCATAGACTGTAGACCACCAGTCTTCTCTGTCCATGGGATTCTCTGGGCAAGAATACCGGAGTGGGTTGCCATTCCCTTCTTCAGGGAATCTTCCTGACAAAGAGATTGAACCTGAGTCTACTGCCTCATCTGCATAGCAGGCAGATTCTTTGCCACTGAGCCACTGGAGAAGCCCAGAATGTTGTATTGATCTCTTAGCCTAAGCACCTAATCAGTAGTACTAGTCAGACTAGGAGACATAATTAAGAACATAGATTTAAATGAATTATTTTTGATGGCTGAGTAATACTCCATTGTGTATATGTACCACAGCTTTCTTATCCATTCATCTCCTGATGGACATCTAGGTTGTTTCCATGTCCTGGCTATTATAAACAGTGCTGCAATGAACATTGGGGTACATGTGTCTCTTTCAATTCTGGTTTCCTCGGTGTGTGTGCCCAGCAGTGGGATTGCTGGGTCATAAGGCAGTTCTATTTGCAGTTTTTTAAGGAATCTCCACACTGTTCTCCATAGTGGCTGTACTAGTTTGCATTCCCACCAAAGTGTAAGAGGGTTCCCTTTTCTCCACACCCTCTCCAGCATTTATTGCTTGTAGACTTTTGGATCGTAGCCATTCTGACTGGTGTGAAATGGTATCTCATTGTGGTCTTGATTTGCATTTCCCTGATAATGAGTGATGTTGAGCATCTTTTCATGCGTTTGTTAGCCATCTGTATGTCTTCTTTGGAGAAATGTCTGTTTAGTTCTTTGGCCCATTTTTTGATTGGGTCGTTTATTTTTCTGGAATTGAGCTGCATGAGTTGCTTGTATATTTTTGATATTAGTTGTTTGTCAGTTGCTTCATTTGCTATTGTTTTCTCCCATTCAGAAGGCTGTCTTTTCACCTTGCTTATAGTTTCCTTTGTTGTGCAGAAGCTTTTAATTTTAATTAGATCCCATTTGTTTATTTTTGCTTTTATTTCGAGTATTCTGGGAGGTGGATCATAGAGGATCCTGCTTGTTCTAATGAGATGGATGAAACTGGAACCGATTATACAGAGTGAAGTAAGCCAGAAAGAAAAACACCAATACAGTATACTGACACATATATATGGAATTTAAAAAGATGGCAATGATGACCCTGTATGCGAGACAGCAAAAGAGACACAGATGTATAGAACGGACTTTTGGACTCTGTGGGAGAGGGAGAGGGCGGGATGATTTGGGAGAATGGCATTGAAACATGCATATTATCATGTAAGAATGAAGCACCAGCCTATGTTCAATACAGGATACAGGATGCTCGGGGCTGGTACACGGGGATGATCCAGAGAGAGGAAATGGGGTGGGATGTGGGAGGGGGATTCAGGATTGGGATCTCATATACACCCATGATGGATTCATGTCAATGTATGGCAAAACCAATATGGTATTGTAAAGTAAAATAAAGTAAAAATTTTAAAAAAATAATAATAATAAAAAAGCAACCCTAAAATAAATAAATAAATAAATAAATAAATAAAAATTGTCTACTAACCCGTGAAAAGCCCTGACTTTCCCTGGTCTACCAGGAGGTTGGCCTGCTGCACTCACAGTGCCCACATTCTCTCTGCTCTTTGTTCTTAATAAACACTCCTTTCTGCAAAAAAAAAAAAAAAAAATGAACGTAGATTTGTCCTTAGAAGATAATTCTTAAGGAAAAAAAACAGGGACACTGTATCAATACAAAGTACAAAACATCAGTAATATTGGCATTTGTGGGGTGACTTTCCAATACTGACCCTTGCAATATCATCACAAGTTTTACCTATTTAATCTGTATTTTAGAAACAAATTTTCTGAAAACAATGCTATTTGTGCCAAACTGCTCTATGGTATTTTATGTTTAAGGAAAATCTCCAAAATTGTTAGTATAAGAACAATCATAAATTAAAGAATGGGCAGGTAATGATAATGACTGTTTAAAAAAAATGAATGACCTTGTAGTTTTCCAGAAAATTAAAATTTCCAATCTCTCATTAGATTAACTGGTATGTAGACTCTAGGAAACTATACATGTTGGGATGCACAAATGATTCTTATGCATACTAAAATTTGAGACCAATATCCTAAGAAATTTTTCTTGGATAAGTGCCCTCAAACAAGTAGAGTTTTAACTGCAGAAACCATTAAAAAATGCTCTTTTAGACTAGCACCTTGCATGGACAGTCAGTTCAGATGAAGATGGACATTCCCAAGGCTTATTCCTGGAAAGACTATCATCACAAATAGAAATGCTTATAAAGATTGCTGATCTTCTCTCTATAAGAGAAATACATTGCTAATAAGAGATGAAACTGTGATAAATATTGCAATATCAGTTATAGATATTTTTGACCAGACTTTAAGGAAATAGTTATTTTTACATTTTACCATTTTGAATGCAAATGAAAGAGCCACATAGAAACAAACTTACAAATGGCTACCAGTATTACACATGCATTTACACATCAAATCACCAATCTACTTTTGAAATAAACCCTGTAATATATTTATTTACATGGTTACACACATATATAATCATCTACGTAGAGAGCTCTTCATAGCAACATCATTTATAATAGTGAAAGACTGAAAAAAATCAATGTGAAGTAATATGAGATTTGTTAAGTAAAATGTGCTGTGCTTATACAATGGAAAACTCTGCACAGAGAGCTATAGACTTACATAAAAGTAACACTACATACTGAGTTTAGAAAAATTGCCTAATAATGTATGCCATATACTAACATAGATAAAGAAGATAGAATGTAATGAAATATATCTATATTTATACTAAATCAGGTATATTTTATTGAAAAGTATTTAAAATCAATCTTTATAGGAAAGTGAAGGACCAGTTGGTGCTGGAACAGTGTTGAGACAAGATCTATCAATATATACATTTTTATGTCATTTGCTTTTTGACTTTGTTAGTATATTTTACATAAAAATAAACTTGATAAAATATATTTTATCTCCAAGTACATAAAAATCCTTGTGATACACAACTAGATACATTTCACAGTTCAGTTCAGTTCAGTTCAGTCGCTCAGTCGTGTCCGACTCTTTGCGACCCCGTGGACTGTAACCTACTAGGCTTCTCCGTCCGTGGGATTCTCCAGGCAAGAATACTGGAGTGGATTGCCATTTCCTTCTCCAGGGGATCTTCCCGACCCAGGGATCGAACCCGGGTCTCCCGCATTAGAGGCAGACGCTTTAACCTCTGAGCCATCAGGGACTTGCCACATTTCACATATTGCCTTGTCTTTTACCAGCATTTAATATATATCATCAAGATTGCTGGGAGAACTATCAATAACCTCAGATATGCAAATGACACCACCCTTAAGTCAGAAAGTAAAGAGGAACTAAATAGCCTCTTGATGAAAGTGAAAGAGGAGAGTGAAAAAATTGGCTTAAAGCTCAACATTCAGAAAATGAAGATCATGGCATCTGGTCCCGTCACTTCATGGCAAATAGATGGGGAAACAGGGGAAACAGTGTCAGACTTTATCTTTTTGGGCTCCAAAATCACTGCAGATGGTGACTGCAGCCATGAAATTAAAAGACGGTTACTCTTTGGAAGGAAAGTTATGACCAACCTAGATAACATATTCAAAGGCAGAGACATTACTTTACCAACAAAAGTCCATCTAGTCAAGGCTATAGCTTTTCCAGTGGTCATGTATGGATGTGAAAGTTGGACTGTGAAGAAATCTGAGCACCGATGAATTGATGCTTTTGAACTGTGGTGTTGGAGAAGACTCTTGAGAGTCCCTTGGACTGCAAGGAGATCCAACCAGTCCGTCCTAAAGGAGATCAGTCCTGGGTGTTCATTGGAAGCACTGATGCTGAAGCTGAAACTCCAATACTTTGGCCACCTCATGTGAAGAGTTGACTCATTGGAAAAGACCCTGATGCTGGGAGGGATTGGGGGCAGGAGGAGTAGGGGACGACAGAGGATGAGATGGCTGGATGGCATCACTGACTCAATGGAAGCAAGTCTGAGTAAACTCCAGGAGTTCGTGATGGACAGGGAGGCCTGGCATGCTGCGATTCATGGGGTCACAAAGAGTCAGACACGACTGAGTGACTGAACTGAACTGAATATACATCAAAGACTCTGTCAACAAAACAACATTTGTACAAGTAATAAACTGATCCACATGAGTGTTGAAGGAATTACCACTCAATACTCAAATTGCTTTCAATTTCATAATATTTTTATTTGCAAAATTTGTTTTTTGCCAATTCAATAAAAGCTTTGAATGATTCAGGTAAAGAAGCAACAGTCAGAACCAGATATGGAACAATGGACTGGTTCAAAATTGTGAAAGGAGTACATCAAGACTGCATATAGTCACCCTGCTTATTTTACTTCTATGCAGAGTATATCATGTGAAATGCCAGTCTGTATGAAGCACAAACTGGAATCAAGATGGCTGGGAGAAATATTAATAACCTCAGATATGCAGATGACACAATCCTAATGGCAGAAAACAAAGAGTAAATAAAGAGCCTCTTGATGAAGCCCTTGAGGAGAGTGAAAAACCTGGCTTAGAACTCTCAAAAAACTAAGATCATGGCATTCAGTCTCATCAATTCATGGCAAATAGATGGGAAAACAAATGAAACAGTAACAGACTTTATTTTCTTGGGCTAAAAAAATCACTGCAGATGGTGACTGCAGCCATTAAAAAAAAATTAAAAGACGCTTGTTCCTTGGAAGAAAAGCAATGACAAACCTAGACAGCATATTAAAAAGCAGAGACTTGTTTGTGGACAAAGGTCAGTATAATCAAAGCTATGGTTTTTCCAGTGGTCATGTATGGATGGGAGAGTTGGAACATAAAGAAGGCTGAGGGCTGAAGAACTGATGCTTTTGAACTGTGGTGTTAGAGAAGACTCTTGAGAGTCCCTTGGACTGCAAGGAGCTCAAACCAGTCAATCCTAAAGGAAATCAGTCCTGAATATTCATTGGAAGGACTGATGGTGAAGCCGAAGCTGCAGTACTTTGGCCACCTGATGAGAAGAGAAAAAGACCCTGAAACTGGAAAAGATTGAAGGCAGGAGAATATGACAGAGGATAAAATAGTTGAATGACATCACCAACTTAATGGACATGAGCTTGAGTAAACTCCAGGAGATGGTAAAGGACAGGGAAGCCTGGCTTACTGCAGTCCATAGGATCACAAAACATCAGACAAGATGGAGCTACTGAACAACTACAAAGAAAGCTTTAAATGATGACCCTCTATTTCAGATTAGTCTTGACAGTTTATAATCTACTCAATTTCCTTAGAAGTATAAAAGTTTTCAGATTATAAGGAAGCTTTTTCACATGGACAAAAGTTTGAAAATACAACGTTTAGCTGAAGCTGATAGTTACAAGAACAGAAATGTCTATGACTGTGCCAGTTCCCACTGGAATGAACTAGATTGAACCGTAATTTTCAATTTAGAATAATTCCTAGAGTTTAGTATAGGCGGTCAGAATCCAAATCTAAATCTGTCTCAATCATGTTTATAGAGAGCAGTCTGGCGACTGAAGAACTATACTTCAAAGCCCCAGTTGGCCATGCCTGCAACATCTATTTCAACTAAGATGGAAAAAGGGAAATTGAGAATAAACATATTTAAAGTACTTCCTTTGTAGATGGAGAATTGAGATATTTTAAATTATATATATATATATATATATATAACTGTTTTACTTATATGATACATATTTGAGTGAGTCTTCTGCTTTTCTGAAATGAATCAGTGAGTACACAAAACAGTTTTTGCAGGGGGTTAGCTTTCAGAAAGGTTCATTTTATCCTTTCTGTAACACTTAATAGTACTGTGACTTTGAAAAAAGTAAATGAAGCTACCAGAGCTTTAGTCTCCTTATTTACAAATTTAAAAGCTTAATTCAAATAATTTTCTCATTTATTTTCAACTTTTATGATGCACTGTGGTTCTTAAAGTTCTTCAATCATTTAGTCTTCATGATAAGCTAGAAATAATCATCATTTTAATTCACCAGTGATAAAACTTAAACAAATAGGAATTAAATAAGTTTTCTAACCCTATCAACAATATAATTCCTACTTTGTAGCCTTGGCATTTTGAATATAAAACATTTCCTTGAGGAGACAATTTGAAACTATTATTTACAAAAACAAAGACAATTTATATTAGTATTAAACTTCTATGTATTTTCTGCCTAGAGAAATAATAATATCTGTGTGCCTGGGTGTTACTTAAATGGATGTACAGATTTTAGCCTTTGACTTTAAATTGTGGCCTGTTATACATTCACAACTTATTTATTTGTCCTTATTTACTTTTGTATGCATGGCAACTTCTGAATAGAACCATCTATAAATTATTCATTGGATATCACATTCAAAATTTGTGGTTCAGGTCAGATTCCAAGATGTTCATGCTTAAAATTCAGACATCATCAGTGCTAAAGGGGATTGCAGTAGAGGAGTTAACATTTGGATTATGAATGCATATAAAGCTCTTTTTTTAATCTTCACCTTTCTTTGTAAATTTTAATCACACCATTGTATAAGACTTATCATGTAAAATGGACTATTTTTGTGCCCTCAGAGTTAATATAACTGATCTATCTCCTGGACATATTTTCATGAAGTCAATGGTCAGCAAGATTTTAAAAAACATTTTGATAAGCAAAACTTTTAGGCCTAATTAATTAGTTGTAACCTAGAAATCCATTCTATGGACAGAAATTCAGGAAGAGTATCTGTCCTGAAATGGACTAGAGAAATGATAAGCTAATCAAGGCATTCAAAATCGGACCAATTGTTCCAGGAGCTGCTGTTAGGAGACTGGAAAGACATATTTGTGCCTCTTATAGATTGTGTCCCCAGTGGCTCAGATGGTAAAGAATCTGCCTGCAATGCAGAAGACCCAGTTTCGATCCCTATGTTGGGAAGATACCCTGGAGAAGGGAATGGAAAGGCAATCCACTCCAGTATACTTGCCTAGAGAATTCTATGAACAGAGGAACCTGACGAACTACAGCCCATGGGTCGCAAAGAGTCGATAGGACTGTGTGGGCTACAAAACATGGAATTGCAAAGAGTCGGGCACGACCGAATGACTGACAGTTACACTATATATACAGAAAATACTCCAATATTAGAAGATTTTTTGCAGATTCTGATTGTCTTCTGCTGTGTGGCCATATTGAGAGATGTTAAAATTCTTATCTAATGCTTCTAGGGAGACAAATGAGCTTCTAGGGAGACAAATGTTCTGTTAATCCTTTGGGAAAGTATGTAATTAAATTTTATCAGTAAAGGAAAATTCTCTATCATTAAGGATTTCTCTTCACCCTTCTTCCACTCCTGTCCTTGAGGTGAGGAGCTGGGTTTGGGCTATACCCAGGGTGCCTTTGAAGGTTGCAACAGGAATAAAACTACCCCAAATAGTCTCTGAGGGAAAACTATTTAAAGCTTTATTGAGAAATGTTAGCTTTCGCCCAGGAGCTAGAAATTGCATAACAGCAAAAGGGAAGAGTGGGAGGTTGTACTAAAGCTATGGCAGCAGGGGGCTTCCCATGTGTTGCTAGTGGTAAAGAACCCGCCTGCCAGTTCAGGAGGCACAGGTTCAATCCCTAGGGTGGGAAGATCCCCTGAAAAAGGGCAGGGTAACCCATTCCAGTAGTCTTGCCTGAGAATCTCATGGACAGAGGAGCATGGCAGGTTACAGTCCACTGGGTCCCAAACAGTCAGAAACAATTGACTAAGCATAACATGCAGAGCTCTCCCGATAGTAGTCAGGACATGAGGCAGCACGATTACCAAAAGCTCCAGTTTATCTCAGAAGCTCTAATGGCACCAGAATTCTTGTTGATAACAAGGAATATCACAAAAGCTTTATGCTAATTAGTTTTGCTGGAATTATTGAGCTCACTGGTTGGAGTCAAATGAATGCAGGAGATGGACATCAGAGATAAAGAGCAGAAGTCACTACTATGTGAGAGAATTGTTGAATTGTTAGAAACAGGGCTGAGTAATCTCTACTTTTTATTAAGGTAAAATGTCAGTGAACAAATAATGATTTTTTTTTTTTATTTTAGTTCTTCGATTATGAATTGAGTTTGTTCCATGAAAACAGAAGTGCATTGGCAGGGCAATTAGGAAGAGGCAAGAGCTACAAAAGAATCTTTGCATTAGTGCATTTGAGCTTCTATAACAAAAATACCATAGATTGGGTGACTTAAAAACAACAAACATGCATTTCTCACAGTTCTGAGGCTGAATAGCCCAGAAAAATGTTCTGATAGCTTCCTGTGTCTGATGACAGTACACTTCCTAGTTTGTAGATGGGTCTTCTTGCTGGAATCTCTTTAATAAAGGCACTAGTTCCATTCATTGGAGCTCACCCTCATTATCAAATCACCTCCTAAAAGCCTCATCTGCAAATACCATCACACTGGGAAATGCATCAACATATGGATTTTGCGAAGGCATAAACATTTGCATGCTATAGCAGTCTCTGCTACTGCTGCTGCTGCTGCTAAGTCGTTTCAGTCGAGTCTGACTCTGTGCCACCCCAGAGACAGCAGCCCACCAGGCTCCGCTGTCCCTGAGATTCTCCAGGCAAGAACACTGGATTGGGTTGCCATTTCCTTCTCCAATGCCTGAAAGTGAAAAGTGAAAGGGAAGTCGCTCAGTTGTGTCCGACTCCTAGCGACCCGATGGACTGCAGCTTATGAGGCTCCTCCGTCCATGGGCTTTGCCAGGCAAGAGTACTGGAGTGGGTTGCCATGGCTTTCTCCCATAGCAGTCTCTATTAGCCCATAATGATGTAACAGATAACACTGAGCTGCAATTTTTGGAACTATTTAAGAAAAAACAAACTTCGAAATCAGGCTTAACCACTAGATGACTAACATTAGAGAGTGAGTTTTTCACAACTTTTCTTTATCCTTTTAACAAAGGAATATTTTTCATACAATTATTGGACATTTTGTCAATAAACAAAATAATAGCCAACATATATTGAATGTTTGTTGTGTATCAGGCAACTTTTTAAGCACTTCACTTAAATTAGCTCATTTAAACTTCACAGAAAATGTGTTGTAGGTTATAAGCTACTATTAAATACTTTTATTCTTAAATTAAAGGTAAGGAAACTGAATCAGAAAAAAGTAACTTGAAACGTTAATACAGCTACCAACTAGCAGCACTGACTAAATTCTATTCAATTAATCACTTAGTAATTGGATTTGGTCTATACTTACATGCTGTCTCTTACATATTATATTTAATAAGTTAATTTTTAGATATTGTTACTATAACAAAAGCAATCAGTACTTTAAATAACATATTACTGTCTATTGGAAATTAATCTATTTAGCCAAAATTCTTTTTAAAGACCTATATTTTCAAGTTGTATTTAGAGATATTTTCTAACAGTGGCTCTGAAATGAAAGATTATTGTTCCAACATAAGATAAGAGACTTTTAATAATTCATTTTCTATGAAAATTATCAAACAGATGATATGGTTGATCTACCTAACCTTGTAAATAAGAAACCCAAGGCCAGATGAGGCTACATGACTTGCACTAGTGAACTGTGGGTTTGTACAGAAGGAGCTTATAGAGAGATTTCAACCTGTCTCCTCATGTACAGGGTGATATGGACTAATTTCAGTCTTTTGGATTAATAAATATACAGAGAATAACCTAAGACATAGACCAAACTGTATTATAATTGTGAATATATATTAGGAATATTTTCCTAGAAATATTTTTCTTCAGTGAAAGCATGAATTTTCATGCATGCTCAGTTGCTTCAGTCCTGTCCCACTCCTTGCAACCCGATGGACTGTAGCCCACCAGGCTCCTCTCGTCTGTGGGATTCTCCTAGCAAGAACACAGGAGTGGGTTGTCATGCCCTCCTCCAAGGGATCTTTCCTACCCAGAAATCAAATCTGTGTCCCCTGAGTCGGCTGCATTGCAAGTAGATTCTTTACAGCTGAGCCACTGAGGAAGCCGTGAAAGTATAAATACATATCTCCTTTTGCAGGAAGGATACTGTCAAACCTCTGGATACAATGCTTCAGTTATTTTGCATTTATACAAGGAAGGTATAAATTTACCCATTTGACCACAAGTTCTCCAAAAGAATATGCTATCATTTTTTTTTCATCTGAAAGATAATTAATAGCATATTGTAATAGTTTCATATGCACATATTATGAGCAGGATTCAGCATAATTTCAGTATTAGGGACATTTACATTTCTCTATGTTCTTGTGTTCTTGCCTTCTTTGTTTAGATCTTAAGACCATTGTTCTGTTGAATAACTGGTCTTTTTCTTTTCCATTTTTTTTTAAATTTTAATTTGTAATGTAATTTGCAAGCATTTACCAGGATTTTTCTCACAATTTTCTTTGATATAGTAATATTTACCAATATTTTGAGTATAGGATAATATTTGACCAATAATTTTCCAATCTTCTCAAACATTAGCTCTTTACACAAATATTTTAAAACTCACCCTTATTCTATGCAACTTTTCTATATATTTCCAAGTAGATCTTAACCCCATTTCCCAGATGACTTTTAGAGTATGTTCTAAGTACTGGTAGTGTCAAAATAAAATATAGAGCTGCATTCCTCTAACTAAAATATCTATGTGTCAATACTTGTAAAATTATAAAATACTTACATAGTATATATATAATACATATATATGTACATTTATATAGCTGTTGTTTAAATATTAATACTTTAAATTTATTAACTAATTTCATATTATCTAGACTGTGTGCTATTGCCCAAGTCAAATCATGTACTTTATTATGTACTTTATTTGTTTGTGATATTTTAGAAATCTTATTCTGACCCTTACTGTCTTTATCATTAGATTTAACATCCTGAAATTTAAGTCTCTCTCATTCTTATGGATTGAAAAGCTCTATATGACAGTCTATACAGTAACTGTCAAGGGACATAATGTCACAGGAAAATTTTGGTAGTTGATAATTACAGTTGGTCAATGAATGCATTATTTACTTCATACCCTCAATCCTCACTTGAAACACTTGGGTTTAGAATTTTTTGGCTTTTCAAAAAGCAAGCAAGTTCATAACCATTCAATATGTGCAACCTACAACGATCTTTGGCATCGGCTCTATAGCAACACATTAACATTTCTACAGCTAAAAATGATCACACTAAGATGTATAAAGAATATAAATAGCCTGAGATCCATTCTTCTTAGATTTGCTATTAAATGCATTTATTATGATATTCAGAAATTTTGGATTTCAGAATTATGAAAAAGGTTATGTTTAAAAGTCATTAATTTAGATAGCTACTTATATAGAAGTTAAACTGAAGGCATTAGTGGACAAGAGAGTGAATACCAAACAAAAACTGCTATTTGGAGGGCAAAAAAAAACCCCAGAAAGTTGCTTTAGAAACATCAGAGCCTGTGGGCATATAAATATTTTCTTTTATTCTTTTCAAGACTGATGCTTAAGAAACCCTTTGGCAAATCTAGGTAAATAAATGGATCTTAACATGAAACATACAGAACATAAAGTAGCAGCCCAAATAGAGAGGTGGAAAGACAACAATGCCACATATGATAGCCATGCAACTAGCTAAGACCATGTGCTGTGCTTAGTCGCTCAGTCCTGTCCAACTCTTTGTGACCCCATGAACTGTAACCTGCCAGGCACCTCTGTCCATGGGGATTCTCCTGGCAAGAATACAGGAGTTGGTTGCCATGCCCTTCTTCAGGGGATCTTCCCAACCCAGGGATCAAACCCAGGTCTCCTGCATTGCAACTAGATTCTTTACCATCTGAGCCATCAGGGAAGCCCAAGAATACTGGAGTGGGTAGCCTATCCCTTCACCAGGGGATCTTCCCAAACTAAGAATTGAACCAAGATCTCCTGCATTGCAGGCAGATTCTTTACTAGCTAGACTCAATCTTCGGAGAGGGCAATGGCACCCCACTCCAGTACTCTTGCCTGGAAAATCCCATGGACGGAGGAGCCTGGAAGGCTGCAGTCCATGGGATTGCTGAGGGTCAGACACTACTGAACGACTTCACTTTTCACTTTTCACTTTCATTCATTGGAGATGGAAATGGGAACCCATTCCAGTGTTCTTGCCTGGAGAATCCCAGGGACTGGGGAGGCTGGTGGGCTGCCGTCTATGGGGTCGCACAGAGTCAGACACGACTGAAGTGACTTAGCAGACTAGATCTTAATTATTCAAACAACGAAAAAGGATGATAAGTCAGTTCAGTTCAGTCCCTCAGTCATGGGAATCTTTGCAACCCCATGAACTGCAGCATGCCAGGCCTCCCTGTTCATCACCAACTCCCGGAATCCACCCAAACCCATGTCCATTGAGTCAGTGATGCCATCCAACCATCTCATCCTCTATTGTCCCCTTCTCCTGCCCTCAATCTTTCCCAGCATCAAGGTCTTTTCAAATGAGTCAGCTCTTTGTAGCAGGTGGACAAAGTATTGGAGTTTCACCTTCAACATCAGTCCTTCCAATGAATACCCAGTACTGATCTCCTTTAGTATGGACTGGTTGGATATCCTTGCAGTCCAAGGGACTCTCAGGAGTCTTCTCCAACTCCACAGTTCAAAAGCATCAATTCTTCTATGCTCAGCTTTCCTTATAGTCCAACTCTCACATCCATGCATGACTACTGGAGAAACCATAACCTTGACTAGATGGACCTTTGTTGACAAAGTAATGTCTCTGCTTTTTAATATGCTGTCTAGGTTGGTCATAACTTTCCTTCCAAGGAGTGCTAACATTACTACAATTTTATGTGATGTGATAAAGGTGCTAACATTGTTACAATCGCAATCATACTACAATAAAAAAATGTACTAAATTCACATGTTGAGCAACAAATTTACCTATTTTATGATGTTTTATATCAAGTATATTTCAATAATAAAAAAGGAACTGCATAAACTATCATATGTGTGCCTTGATTAAAGAATATAGACCTAAAAAAAACTGTGGAAAATTCTGAAATAGATGGGAATACCAGATCACCTGACCTGCCTCTTGAGAAATCTGTATGCAGGTCAGGAAGCAACAGTTAGAACTGGACATGGAACAACAGACTGGTTCCAAATAGGAAAAGGAGTATGTCAAGGCTGTATATTGTCACCCTGCTTATTTAACTTCTATGCAGAGTACATCATGAGAAACGCTGGACTGGAAAAAACACAAGCTGGAATCAAGATTGCCGGGAGAAATATCAATACCCTCAGATATGCAGATGACACCACCCTTATGGCAGAACGTGAAGAGGAGCTAAAATGCCTCTTGATGAAAGTGAAAGAGGAGAGTGAAAAAGTTGGCTTAAAGCTCAACATTCAGAAAACGAAGATCATGGCATCTGGTCCCATCACTTCATGGGAAATAAATGGGGAAACAGTGGAAACAGTGCCAGACTTTATTTTTTGGGGCTCCAAAATCACTGCTGATGGTGACTGCAGCCATGAAATTAGAAGACGCTTACTCCTTGGAAGAAAAGTTATGTCCAACCTAGATAGCATTTTCAAAAGCAGAGACATTACTTTGCCGACTAAGGTCCGTCTAGTCAAGGCTATGGTTTTTCCTGTGGTCATGTATG
>SJYT01080782.1:34375-159806 GCA_006410635.1 Cephalophus harveyi | reverse complement strand
GTCATTGTGGTGCACATATATCGATTATTGCTTTATCTTCTTGATGTGCTATTTGTCTTATTAATAGATAACATCCATACTTGTTCCTTATATTGTATATCTTTGAAAATATATTGTATTTCATATTGAATGTGCTACGATTGATCTATTTTATTTGACACTTGACAATTATTTTCATTGTGATCAAACTTCCCATCCAAAGTATGTCAACTATGAATAAAAATATCTTAAGCTAATTAAAATTTAGAAATGTGTTGATTTACTGGCATTTTGATTTACTTTATATGAAGAATATTTAATCTTTTAGTAGCTAAAAGATGTCCGACTTGATGGACATGAGTTTGGGTGGACTCTGGGAGTTGGTGATGGACAGGGAGGCCTGGTGTGCTGCAATTCATGGAGTAGCAAAGAGTTGGACACAACTGAGCGACTGAACTGAACTGAACTGATTGGTATATTTACAAAGTTGACACTTCCTAGTACTAAATTAATGACCTTATAGTTTGTTGTTGGGGAGTGCACAAATTTTATCCAAATCTTCTTCCAGAAGTTATTGTTTCTTCACATCCCCAGTAGTGAACAAATTGGCTAGATATATCTTTATTATAATTAAAGAATATTTTTACTAAACATGCAAGTTTTTGTTAAAAAAAATTCACAAGATGACCAAATATAAAAATGGAAATTTCAATAGAAAACCTATGAAATTAGCACATCACATTTTTTACAGCAGAACTATTATATTACAAATGATAAGACTCAAAATTTAATACAATGGTTTCGTAGTCTTCCAAGCTCACTGACAGTCTCTTGGTAGTTGTTTTATTCATCTACAATTGCCATACCATGAACATTCACCCTTTTAGAGTGTAGTTTCATTGGTCTCTAGTACATTCACAAAGTTATGAAAGCATCACCACTGATTTGGGAATATTTTCATCACTCTCTGCAAAATTATGTAACTAACCATTTAGCTGTCACTCCCCATTTACTTTTTATCCCAACCCCTTAAAAAACCATTCCACTTTATGTCTTTACAGATTTGGCTATTGTGCATATTTTGTGTAAATGGAATCATTCAATATATGATTGGGAACTGGCTTGTTTATCATAAAGATTTCATGTTTATTATTCTTTTAGCATGTCAGTAATGCATCTGAATAATATTTTGTTGTATGGATATGTCACATGTGGTTTACTCATTAGTGTAAAAATAGAGAAAGAATGAAATTTTATATAAAAATATTCTAAATCAATCACAATCAGGTAAATAAGAAATAAATGTATAAATATTTTGATGACAGTTAATTTCAAGAACAGAAAGAAATCTACAATTACTAGGTCAGAAAATAAGTTGTAGAAATAAGAAAAATAATACATTGTCCTGAGAACTGTGAACATTTTTAAAATTTGAATACATTAAATCAGTGGTTCCATCTTCATTTATCAACTTTCTGACAATGTAATGCAGTAGAAGTAAGAGATGTGGGCTTGATCCCTGGGTCAGGAAGATCCCCTGGAGGAGGGCATGGAAACCCACTCTGGTGTTCTTGCCTGAAGAATCCCATGGACAGAGGAGCCTTGTAGGTTACAGTCCATAGGGTCACAAAGAGTACAGCACAACTGAAGTGACTTAGCAAGCATGCACACCTGTATAACTTAAATATTAGAAAAAATGAATTATTGTAAAGCTAGAAGCTAAATTCAAAATTATTTAGTTAATATAAAAATACAAAAGAGAAGAAATTTTAAAAAATCAAGTGTATTTTTATAAAAAATACCACATTAGACACACAGAAATGTGCATTCAATTAATTTCAAACAGCATATATTTGAATACCCCTTCTTCAAAGTAGGCTTCCCTGGTGGCTCAGACGGTAAACCATCTGCCTGCAATGCAGAAGACCTTGGTTCAATCCCTGGGTCAGGAAGATCCCCTGGAGAAGGAAATAGCAACCACTCCAGTACTCTTGCCTGGAAAATTCCATGGACAGAGGAGCCTTGTAGGCTACAGTCCATGGGGTCACAAAGAGTTGGAAACGACTGAGTGACTTCACTTCACTTCACTTCACTTCTTCAAAGTAAGCAAAGCTTTGAAACAACTTTAGTGTAAAAGGGCTAAAATTACACCAATTTGTTATATTTTTGCTTAATAGGCACTCGATAGCTATCATCTTTTAGCACAATATAGTTTGATTTCTATACAATACTACCTTGGCTTACTTCCTTGACTAATAAAAAGTTGCTAGAAGCTACCATTTGTGAAAATATTACTATGACTCTTCTTACTTTATTTTCAATTTGTATAGCATGTTAATTTTTCTATGTGCCTACCTTATGAATTTTAAATATGTTTTATTTTTATTACATTTAATTTGTTCACTAAAGCATATCTGACAGGTGCTATCCAATATTGTATTTGCTTAGTCAATTTGAGACAAGCTGCTATATTTATATCTATTTTGTTCTGCCTAAAAATGTTTTGCAGAATAGAATACTGACATTTTAAAGTAACAGAGATCATTAAAAAAAATTATACCCCACACTAGAAATACGAAGGGGAAAAGAGATGTCAAGTCAAGGAAGACATATTATTTAAAAAGCAGTTCAAAATGGTAATATGCAAATAAATAGTTGATAAAGTCACTACTGGATTGGCCCAAATCAAAGGCAGAAATGATGATTATCCTTTAGTTGAAGCTTTAATGTTAATAAAGTATTCATCTTTAATGCTACTACAGTATACATAGGTAATCTACATTTATGGTTTCTCTATATGCATATATAATATACATGTGTATATATATATCAATATTAATATATTATATTGTGTATATGGACTTCCTTGGTAGCTCAGATGGTAAAGAATCTGCCTGTAATGCAGGAAACTTGGGCTCAATCCTTGGATTGGGATTATATCCTGGAGGAAGGCATGGCAACCCACTCCAATATTCTTGCCTGGAGAAACCCCATAGTCAGAGGAGCCTGGCAGATTACAGTCCAAAGGGTCACAAAGAGTTGTATGTGACTGAGCAAGTAAACACACATGAGCACATGCTATATAATATCATTATACTGAGACTATGATAATGACCAAGGTAAGATTGTGATAGAACATTGCAATTCTATGAGAGCAGAGAGAATGCCTAGTCTCTTATATTCCTTGAAAGTTAAAGAGATCTTGAAAACTGCATGTAAGATTGAACCAATCCTGGAGGATCCTGTCTGTTACAGAGTCTACTACAAACCCAATCTGGAACCAGGAGGCAGTAAAGATTGTCTGGTTTTAGGGAGGGAATTTTTTGAATCTTTGTTTTACCTCAATTAGAATTATATGATCCATAGTGTCAGAGAGTACTCATGTTTTTTTCCAAATGCCTGAATGAATGGAGGGGGAAGTTCTGGCCCAACTTCAATTTATAAGATCTGGACTTTAATCATTATACACCACAGATTAGGGTTTCCCAGATTAGTGGTAAAGAATTCACTTGCCAATGAAAGTGATGCCAGAGACATGGGTTTGATCCCTGGGTCAGGAAGATCCTCTAGAGTAGGAAATGGCAACCCACTCTAGTATGCTTGCCTGGAAATAAAGACTAACAGACATAGCTTCAGCCTATCTTGTCTTAGTGGAAGGGCTTTGCTCTGTTTCTTAGTCAGGAGTTTATTTTTAATTTAAGAGTGTCTATAACATGGTATTTAAAAATATTTGATTTGTTATAATTAGATTTATAAGAGAGAGGATTAGTTTATAATATTAACACATAGTGCTTTACAAAATTGGAAATTATCTACTTACCAATATTTTTGAGTGAGAAGTCAATTTTGAAATTACAGAGTTATGCAATTATAGCTCTAATATTTTTCAGATATAGAATTATTTTATTGTGTGTCAATGATAATTTTGAAATTCTTTTTTCATGTTTATGTATAACACATTTTTCTAGTGATACTTTATCATGTGAAGATAGTAGATTTTGACACAACCTCAACTATTTCTACATACCAAGAAATTTTCACTATTAACAATATACCATTTTATTTGTAAAGACAGTAAAACATAAGTTTTTTCACACATACACACATATTCAGATGTCAGCCACTGTTTCAGTATCTAGAGCAATTTCTATAATAGCTGCTCAGACCTCTATTCTTAGAACTATGTAAGTCAAAGCTGTTTTCAAGTGTCTTTGAATTCAGTGGAAAAGGCCATAATAATAATTCCCCCTGAAAGCTGGATTCTGATTTTGAACATACTTTATCTTCAATGGAATACATCAATCCAGTAGCCATATAAAATGAATGACAAACAAAATATAATAATTCATTAACTGAAAATTAGGAGAGTTTATGAGGAAAAGTTTTTATTGAAGCCAAGAAATTCTCCTCAGAATCATTCTAAAAGTTAACTCCTTTCTATGTGATATCCCTGGCTTCTGACATTCACTCTCTTAAGATCAACTCCAAAATTATCCTCTTCTTCCATCATGATAAATTACTGTGGATCCTGCTGGTTCTGTGTCCTCTTAATTTCACTTTCTACCTCAGGAAGTTCCATATTTTGTCAAAATATAATAAAAATTCTCATGTCAGTTCTTAACGTATTGATGTTTTCCTCATTATATATAGAGGATGAATAAAGGATAAATACTTGTTATAATCAGTTTTTGTCAAGACTCTACCAATTCTTGCATCCTAAGGCAGTTTTTACCTTCCCTGTAAAACAAGTCCTGAAAATCTCAGTTGGAAATGTTGTTTTCATATTTTCTTAACTTCAATAAATCTTTGTTACACCACATGTTCCTATATTTTAACGAGGTTTTTTGTATTTACTTTGCGTCCACAAGTTCATGAATCCCATGAGGATTAAATTCATAGTTTCCACCTAACTTTTAGCCCTCCATGTCTCATTTTTTTAATTATTGCAAGTACAGGAACATATCCCAAGGAAGCAAATTATATATCAGCATTTTAAATGTAGGAAAAAAGGTGATTTTCACATTGAGAAGAAAAACAAAGTTAAAAGTCATAAACACATGGCACTTTTGCAATGTAACATTTGGCAAGTTAAATAATGTGGGCAAATGCAATAAACTTTGGAACCTCAATTCTTCCTATAAAAGAAAAGGCAGAAAATAAATTTCTGTTAAATTTGATCCTTTCTGAATCAATATTGCCACAAAGTGTCCTAGATCATTTATATTGATAAAGATATAAATCAATATATCATTTATATCAATACTTTTTAGGAACCCAAGAGTATCTTGAATTCTTTAAACTACTGAATTAAGAGAACTAAAAATAATGTTTTAGGACATTTTCCATAGGAAACATCCTTGTTACTCAGCAACTCTCACATCACAAAGACATTAACAGAAGATTTAATAGTCATATATTATGTCATACAAACATTTAACATACTACTGCTTGTATGAATTTTTTAATTTAATAACCTATAGTTTCAAAAAACATATTATTGAACATTGGTGTTATATAATTTTTGAAAGCTGCAAAACATACTATTCAATAAAGCTAGCTACTACCACTTGAATAGAGAAGCAACGTAAAAGAGAAATAATGAAAAGTATTTAATGTAAATAACACCAAGTATCCTGTTGTGCTGCTCCTGTAATTAAATTAGAATTTCATTAAGGATTTTCCCTCCTTGTATTGGTAAAATGCATACCTCTCCAATTTCACTTATAAAGAATAGAATTAAAAGTGCTTGTTCTATCCCAGTAACAAATATTATTTGTGCTAAACTGATCTTTGCATTTAAAACAAAAAAGGAAGTACCAATGTTGTTTATTTGTATAAATGTGCTTCAAGGACGCCCAATTCCCTTTACACACCTCACAAATGTCAACCTTTCTAATGGAAAATATTATTTTCTATGAGAGCTGATGCCTTTATGCAGTGTCATTTCCCATCTTCCTGTGGAGTAACTGATGCCTTTACTACACATGAGTCACCCATTTACAATTACTGTTGCCGAAGACAGCCTGTCCACTGCTGTTTCTCCACACCCCATTGCTGTGTCATGTTGTGTGAAGTTGTGCCTCGGTGAGCGCTTGCAGCATTTCTCCTGCACGCTGTGCACGGGTGGTTTCCCTCCTCACCTCACCATATAGCAGCTGTCATCTCGGTGTCATCTATCTTGCTGGATGTCTTCCCCAGCAGTGCTGTGTTACAATATGCATTGCCTCATTGCTTAGGATGTGGCAGAGATCCAGGAACTCAAATTTGGCAATCCTTATGAATGAAAGCTTCTGCCAGTGAGCTTACTCATTGTAAATAGATGGAAATTTTGCATGCAGGATACAGATAAATTTTATTCAGGCCTACATAAATGACTGAAAAGAAAGTTGGTAAATTGAGAATTTCAATGCTAATTTACACTGGGTAGAAAAATAAGTAGAGTCTGTTTTTAGTGTGTTCTCCAGAGAAGCTTCCCTGGTGGCTCAGAGGTTAAAGCGTCTGCCTCTAATGTGGGAGACCTGGGTTCGATCCCTGGGTCGGGAAGATCCCCTGGAGAAGGAAATGGCAACCCACTCCAGGATTCCTGCCTGGAGAATCCCATGGACGGAGGAGCCTGATGGGCTACAGTCCATGGGGTTGCAAAGAGTCGGACACGACTGAGCAACTTAACTAACTTAACCAGAGAAACAGAACCATTAAACATATATATATGCATATATATATATATATATATATGCATATATAAATCATATGTAAGAGGTGTGTGTGTGTGTGCTCAGTGTGTCTGACTCTTTGTGATCCCATGGACTGTAGCTTGCCAGGTTCCTTTCTCCATGGGATTTTCCAGGCAAGAATACTGAAGTGGGTGACCATTTCCTACCGCAGGGGATCTTCTCGATTATAGGGATCAAAGTTGTGTCTCTTGTATTGGTAAGTGGATTCTTTACCACTGAGCCACATGGGATATGTTGCTTAGCTGCTCAGTCATGCGCAACTCTTTGCAACCCTTTGGACTCTAGCCTGTCAGGTTCCTTTGTCCGTGGGATTTCCCAGGCAAGTATACTGGAGTGGATTGCCATTTCCCTCTCCAGGGAATCTTCATAATGGAGGGATCAAACTAGTGTCTTTGGTGTCTCCTGCACTGTAGGTGAATTCTTTACCATCTGAGCCACTAGGGAAGCCCAAGCCACCTGAGAAGCCCTATGTAAAAGGTAATATGATTTATAAATATCTTCATATATATATGTTATATTTATGTATTATATATAATATTTAGATATTTATGTATTTTACATACATATTTACATCTATATGATGAATTATAAGGAATTGACACACATGATTATTGAGACTAGCAATTCCAATTCTGTAGTATAGGACAGCAGGTTTGAGACCCTGGAGAGGAGATGGTACAGATGATACCTATGGGTAGTTTACTGAAGAGTTCCCTCTTACTCAGGGAGGCAGATCGTTTTATTTTACCCAGTCCTTCAGATAATTATTTGAGGCTCACTCACACTATGGAAAACTCCCCTCCCTACTGAACTTCCCTCAAATGTTAAACTTTTTAGCTTATATGCTCCTTTAAGTCTCGTCATAAGATTTGTGCTACGTTACTTACATTCATTGCATTAATTCTATCAGTAATTAATATGCTCATTCTTCTAATATTTGTGTGGTTCAGGGAAGATCTATAGAAGTAATTATAACTTTTCTTTATCACTGTGGAGAAAGTTGAGAGCCAAAGGGTCTGAGAAAATGCACACTATGAAATCTCTATAGAAACACTAAGTGAGTGAAAATAATCTTTAAATAACATATCTTGGTAGCACACTGACATCTGGATTTAAGTGCAATATGGGGCCCCCTGTTTCTCTGCATTAGAGCACAAAATTAGCAATCAACTAGTTCATTGTGGAATCAACTGCTGTTTCCAAACAAAGAATGCCAGCAGCCAATGTCAGGGTTGCTAAGTGCCTGATTACATTAAGACAATGATGGCCTGCCAAAGATCTCCCTCAATCCAGCTTTAACATTGAGGCCAAGAGACATTTGGTATGCAGAGTGGAATGTCATCAAACTGGGTAATTGAATGACTTAAATTAGGTTTTGTCTATGTATCCCCTTTTTCTTACAGTCACATTCTTATACTCTCCCTGGCTGTGTAAAGGATCTGTTTGGATCTATATGGAAAAGGTGTAAAGATCCACTAAAATAACAAATGATCTATCTTTATACTTGCTCTATCTTTATCATTTTTGAAGTGTTTTTCAGATTTGTGAACATTCAGTTCTATTTAACCTCCTGGCATGTGTCACTGTAATTAAGGGCCTAACAATCAATTCCATAAAATTATATTAGATGTTCTCAGTGAAAAATTATCCAGAGGCATATTCTCAACCGGGATTTCACACACAGCACAGTCCTGACCATGTTAGCCTTGGTGTTAGTAATCACTAATAGATCTCCCTGAATGTAAACAACTTGACAGATGACTTTGAAAAAACAGGAAATTTAAGGTTATTCACTTTGAAAAATATGAAACATGTCTGGAATGTTTGATTGCTGAATGAAATAGTCTCTTAATCATTTCCTAAGTTGCATAGACTCTGTTCCTCAAATTTTATTTTTTCCCTTTATTGATACACCCAACTTCCATAGCTACCAATATAATAGTCATAAAGACACTTTAGATTCTCACATTCATGTATACTTATATAATTCCAAACTTAAATCCCTTACTCATATATCCAACTTCCTGCTGTTATTTCTACCTGGAATATTTTTTTACTTTTACTGTTCCTATTAAACTGACTACTACAAAGTTCTCCTTTCTGGTTATGATATTACAATATAAACCTTATTTCACAAGTTAGGAATTTGTTGTTTATTTTTTCATCCTTTTTTTTCCTGCAATATCCTTCGTGCATTTAGAGTCCCAACATTCTTTGCATTCTAAATGCTTTATCTCTCTCCAGTATTATCCCAGGAGGTATAGATGGGACAATCCCCTATCACTTTCTTAAATAACTAACCTTCAATTGTAGGATAAAGATAAAGCTCCCTGCCTGGTAGGCTGCAGTCCATGGGGTCGCTAACAACTGAGCGACTTCACTTTCACTTTTCACTTGGATGCACTGGAGAAGGAAATGGCAACCCACTCCAGTGTTCTTGCCTGGAGAATCCCAGGGACAGCAGAGCCTGGTGGGCCGCCGTCTATGGGGTCGCACAGAGTCGGACACGACTGAAGTGACTTAGCAGCAGCAGCAGCAGCAAGAAGACACTACATCATTTGAGTCTTGTCCATTGTGCAAAACTCATCTTTTATCCTTCCTGGCACTTCATGACCCAGCACACTTGATTTCTTATAGTTTCCAGAGAAATTATGTTGTTTTGTGCAGCATTCATTTATTTATTTACTGTGTCAGAAAATACTAAGAGCTTTGCTGGATCTTTGCTGGATCTTTGCTTACTCTTTTTTCCAGAAGATTCTTCCTCCTACTTCAGCTAGCTAATACTTATCTTTATTTAACTCATATCCATGCTGTGATGGTTTGTTTTATGTCTAAACTTGAATGGTTCAGGGGTGCCCAAGTTAAACATTATTTCTTGTCGGGTCTGTGAAGGTGTTTCCAGATGAGATTAGCATTTGAATCAGTGGGCTCACTAAAATAAATCAGCCTCCACAATGTGAGTGGGCCTCATCCAATCTGTTGAGACCTTGAATAGAACCAAAACATGGAAGAAAGAGGAATTTGCCCCCTCTTCCTTCCTGCCTGCCCAACTGAGCTAGAACACAGGTCTTCTCCTGTCCTTGGACTGGGATTTACACATCTGGCTCCCCTGGATCTCAGGTTTTCTGAATTGGACCAGAATGAAACCAGTGGCTTTCCTGGGAGTCCAGACTGAGAACAGCAGATCATGGGAGTTCTCAGGACCCAATCACAGGTGCCATTTCTTCACAGGAAACTGTTCAAATGTGTGTATATACACATATATACTATTTATTTTGTTTTTCTGGAGAATTTTAATACAAATGTCACATTGTTCAGAAAGTTAATCTTAACAACCTCAGAAGTTTCTAGTTACTCACACTTTGACTTTTTTCTTTGTGGTTTAGCCTCAAAGTCATGTCCAACTCTTTGTGACTCTATGGACTATAGCCCTGGGATTTCCTAGGCAAGAATACTGGAGTGGGTTGCCATTTCCTTCTCCATGGAATCTTCATGATCCAGGGATTGAACCCGTCTTTAGCACTGCAGACATATTCTTTACCATTAAGCCAAGAGGGAAGCCTTGACTTTCCTACAAATCTACAGCTATCTCCAACTCTAGCTCTCTGCCCACTGGGCAGTGCACCTCTTTCTCAGTTGTAGGAGATTCCACTTATCCAGCTTATAAAGGATATTGCAATATGCCTTACACAGTAAAAAGTATGATTAAATTATTTACTAAGATTCTATTATTTTTTCAAAATGTTTTCAATACATACACTTAAATATCTGGAAAAGAATACAAACTTCAAATGATCACATAAGCTTGACAAACTTAGAATCTTTTTTTAAACCTCATTATTTTTTTGAAAACTCATTATTTGAAAGTTTGTAGCTGCAAGTTGAAAAAAACAAACTTTTACATGAAGACAACTTGATACCTGAGTCATTATCAGACTAAAGTTATGGAATTAACAAGAAGAAAAATATGGTATGCTTGTATTATTGGGCACATTCTATTCATTTTGAAGAGTCTTGGAAGTTGTTTTTCAAAATTGAGTTGAAATATGATAGAAAATAGAGTTAAATGCCTGGACATGAATGAGTTGAAGAATTTGTAAAATGCAGGTGCTATTCAGTTCTAGAATTTCTGTTAGAGCACTTGTACTCCTTGTGTAAGACTGTATTTGAATTCAGGTCCTTCAGAAATACTCAGCTTTTAAATTCATGTTTATAGAAAAAAAGTCATTTTTTTAACATTTTAGTATTTCTACAGTATCTTAGGATCTATGTAAAATATGTATGTAAAACAATTTCTTCTCTCTGCCTGATCATTTATAAGTTAAAGCTACTTAGACTAACATTTCCTGTTGTGGCAATGACTGCAAAATCTGAAGTTATACCAAACTGAGTTTCACTCCTGGCTGTGTCACTTAATAATTGTGTGATTATTAGCCAGATTTTAACTGTCTAGTCCTCAGTCACATCATTTGAAAAGCAGAAGCAATAATAATACCTACCTCAACTATTATGAGGATTAAATAAGATGACAGGCATCTGGAAGTAATAACATGCCAGTACATCTGTTTATCACTAATGTCATGTGTCTCCTCTAATATCTGCAGTGTTACTTCCAATTCTCTTCTAAAAATTAAAATTCTGTATACCTACCTTGCCAACTAAGGTCCGTCTAGTCAAGGCTATGGTTTTTCCAGTGGTCATGTATGGATGTGAGAGTTGGACTGTGAAGAAGGCTGAGCGCTGAAGAATTGATGCTTTTGAAGTGTGGTGTTGGAGAAGACTCTTGAGAGTCCCTTGGACTGCAAGGAGATCCAACCAGTCCATTCTGAAGGAGATCAACCCTGGGATTTCTTTGGAAGGAATGATGCTAAAGCTGAAACTCCAGTACTTTGGCCACCTCATGTGAAGAGTTGATTCACTGGAAAAGACTCTGATGCTGGGAGTGATTGGGGGCAGGAGGAGAAGGGGACAACAGAGGATGAGATGGCTGGATGGCATCACGGACTCGATGGACGTGAGTCTGAGTAAACTCCAAGAGATGGTAATGAACAGGGAGGCCTGGCATGCTGCGATTCATGGGGTTGAAAAGAGTCGGACACAACTGAGTGACTGAACTGAACTGAACTGAACAAAGGAAGTGACAGTCATACTGACTAAATTATAACTAGCACACACACTTCTAGTTTACTACCAGTGGTCAACTACATGTAGCATAACAAAATATGACTGAAGTATGTTTTACCATAATGTCCAAAATTACTGCACATGGTGATTGCAGCCATGAAATTAAAAGACGCTTACACCTTGGAAGAAAAGTTATGACCAACCTAGATGGCATATTCAAAAGCGGAGACATTACTTTGCCAACAAAGGTCCGTCTAGTCAAGGCTATGGTTTTTGCAGTAGTCATGTATGGATGTGAGAGTTGGACTGTGAAGAAAGCTGAGCACTGAAGAATGGATGCTTTTGAACTGTGGTGTTGGAGGAGACTCTTGAGAGTCCCTTGGACTGCAAGGAGATCCAACCAGTCCATTCTGAAGGAGATCAGCCCTGGGATTTCTTTGGAGGGAATGATGTTGAAGCTGAAACTCCAGTACTTTGGCCACCTCATGAGAAGAGTTGGCTCATTGAAAAAGACTCTGATGCTGGGAGGAATTGGGGACAGGAGGAGAAGGGGACGACAGAGGATGAGATGGCTGGATGGCATCTCTGACTCAATGGACGTGAATTTGAGTGAACTCTGGGAGTTGGTGATGGACAGGGAGGCCTGGCGTGCTGTGATTCATGGAGTCGCAAAGAATCGGACATGACTGAGTGACTGAACTGAACTGAACAAATGACTACTAAATTTGGATATTTAAGGTATTTGGACCCATTATATATAATGGAAACTTGTCTTAAGCAAATATGGAGAATGAAAAATCCAAAATGTGCAGCTTTTAATAGAAAGACCCAGGAGAATGAATGATATAACTCCAATCTGAGTTCCAAAGCAGGAAAACAGATGGTGTAATTTCCAGTCCTAGTCTAAGAGTCTGAGAGCTAGGAGAGATGAGGGTGTGAATCCAAGTATGGAGGCAGATGAAAACCTACATCCTATCTCAAAGACAGTCAGGAAGAAATAATTTTTTTTATCAGCTTTTATTTAATTCAGGTCTTGTGGATTGAATGGTGATCACCCATATTGGGAAGAGCAATATGCTTTACTCAGTCTACTTATTTTCATGCAGAAATGCCATTACATACACACTCAGAAATAATGTTTAACTGACTTTCTAGGCCCCTGGTGGCTCAATTAGATTCATGGTATTAATTATCACAATATCATGGAAGAGAGATTAATAACAAAACGATTGAGTGCATGCATTGAGTCACATTGTACATTGAAATCAGGTAGTTACATGACTTAAGTTTATTAAGCTCTGGGATATAAAACAGGAAGGGGTTCACAAATATATTAATATATTCTTACAGTTGGTGTTTATAACAAACAGTTTTGGTGATTTCAATAGCATAAGAAAACTAATAAACTTAAAATTCAGAAATAGGCATTCATAATTCAAACTCTACAACCAATTTATACCTCCATTAGTGAGCTTGTAATAAATACAAGTCCTTTCATCATGTGTGTGCAAAGTCACCTCAGTCATGTCTGACTCTTTGCAACCCTATGGACTGTAGCTATCCAGGCTCCCCTGTCTATGGAGATTCTCCAGGCAAGAATACTGGAATGGTTTGCCATGCCCTCCTCCAGGAGATCTTCCTGACCTAGGGATCAAACCTGTGTCTCTTTTGTCTCCTGCATTAGTAGAAAAGTTCTTTACCACTAGTGCCACCTGCAAAGACTTTTATCATAAACAACTAAATAACTGGGCAGGAGCACAAAATAAATGGGTATTGATGTTGAGCAGTAGATAGCTCAGAAATATAATCTGTGATATAAGGTGCTAAATGAGATGATCTCCATGATGATCCTAACCCTTTGCCTAGTCACATTTTCTAAACCACAGCATATGTAGGGTTTCCCAGATGGTGCCATGGTAAGGAATCCACCTACTAATGCAGGACACACTGGTTCCATCCCTGAGTCAGGAAGATCCCTTGGAGTAGGAAACAGCAACTCACTCCAGTATTCTTGCCTGGAAAATTCCATGGACAGAGGAGCTTGGCAGGCTACAGTCCATTGGGCCACAAAGAATTGGACACAACTGAATACACATACTATGAGACAGTAGAAGCGCATAGAACATGTGCTTAGCCTTGTTAAACTAAGATCAGAGTTGGAGTGACTAAGATGTTCAAACATTGCAGGATGAAGTACTAAAGAAGAAGCAGATGGGCAGAGGAAAAGATTCATCAGTAAGTAACAGTCTTCCCTTGAGTTTTGGGCTGTATCCCATACTTGCCTACTTTTTGCATGAGGCTAAAAAGAGAACAACTATTGGGGAAAATGAAACAAAACAAATACTGGCATAAGAACCATCATCCAGGGACTGTGAGATGTGTACCTCTGGAACTCATAAAAGGCTAGAAGATAATTGTGTTTGAAATAATCTGATTGGAGAGGCACTTTGAACACCCCTCAGCAATCAGCAGGGAATCCAGAATTCACAGAAAGCTCTCTCCATATTAAAGGCTAAACTAATTCAAAGTAACCTCAAAAAGTTCTCTCCATAGTATTACGGGTAAACTAGATCAAAAGCAAACACCATGCACAAGTGAGCACTATATGTCTAATGAAATCTAAAATAATCCTCAAAACGAGCAAGCCCATTTTCATGTAAGATGAACATAAATAAAATCAAATTGAAAAGTCATTTCAAAAAAGGCTGGTAACTAAAGATAAAGATCACTTAAAATTAGAGGAGTGAAAATATAGATCATTGAGTTAAAACTAACATGAACTACAAAAATTCCCATAAGAAACTAAACAGAAAACACTGAAATGATAATCTTAAGAAGCTGATACAAAACAAAACAACAGTAACAAAACCAAACTTTTGATCTAGAATTGTTTTTCAAGTAAAAAATTCTTCTCATTGAAAAAGAACTGTTTACATTTTCAGACAAAAATTAGAAGAATATCTATTAGCAGACCTACACAATAAAACTGTTAAAGTAAGTTCTTCAGGTGGAAGCTAAAGGATTTCAGACAAAATCTGAGCCTCCACAAAGAAATGGAAAAGAGAAATGGTAAATAAGTGAAAAATGCAAAAATACTGAGCACTGTTTATTTCTTAATCAGGTGTTAGTATACTCTATTACAGAAATTAAAACATATGTAAAATTAAGTGTGTGTTTTCCAGTATATAATATAATGTAAAAAAAAAAAAAATAGGAAAGATGACAGGAATAAACTTTTGAAGCTCACAAAGATGTTTATGGCATAGAATGAAGTGATGGTTTCATAGATATATACTTATCTCCAAGCTTATCAAGTTGTATACATTAAATATGAAAAGCTTTTTATATGTCAGTTCAGTTCAGTCGTTCAGTCATGTTTGACTCTTTGCCAATTATACCTCAATAAATGGATTTTCCAGTGTCATACCTTTTTGCTTTTCCATACCTTTCATGGGGTTCTGAAGGCAAGAATACTAAAGTGGTTTGCCATTCCCTTCTCCAGTGGACCACATTTTGTCAGAATTCTCCTCCATGACCCGTCCATCTTGGGTGGCCCTACAGGGCATGGCTCATAGTTTCATTGAGCTAGACAAGACTGTGGTCCACATAATCACTTTGGTTAGTTTTCTGTGACTGTGGTTTTCATTCTGTCTTCCCTCTGATGGATAAGGATAAGAGGCTTATGGAAGCTTCCTGATGGGAGAGACTGACTGAGGAACCAGATATCAAATTACCAACATCTGAAAAAGCAAAAGATTTCCAGAAAAGCACCTACTTTTGATTTTTTGACTATGCCAAAGCCTTTGCCTGTGTGGATCACAATAAACTGTGAAAAATTCTTAAAGAGATGGGGAATTTATATCCATTCAAGAAGCAACAGTTAGAACTGGACATGGAACAATAGACTGGTTCAAAATCTGAAAAGGAGTATGTTAAGGCTGTGTATTGTCACCCTGCTTGTTTAACTTATATGCAGAATATATCATGCAAAATGCCAGGTTGGATGAAGCACAAGCTAGAATCAAATTTTCTGGGAGAAATATCAATAACTTCAGAAATGCAGATGACCACCCTTATGGCAGAAAGGGAAGAAGAGCTAAAAAGCCTCTTGATGAAAGTTAAAGAGGAAAGTGAAAAAGTTGGCTTAAAACTCAACATTCAGAAACCTAAGATCATGGCATCCAGTCCAATCACTCCTTGGCAAATAGATGGGTAAACAATGGAAACAATGAGAAACTTTATTTTGAGGGGCTCCAAAAAATCTCTGCAGATGGTAACTGCAGCCATGAAATTAAAAGACTCTTGCTCCTTGGAAGAAAAGCTATGACCAACTTAGACAGCATATTAAAAAGCAGAGACATTACCCACAAAAGTCCGTCTAGTCAAAGCTATGGTTTTTCCAGTAGTTATATGTACGTGAGAGTTAGACTATAAAGAAAGCTTAGTGCAGAAGAATTGATGCTTTTGAACTGTGGTGTTGGAGAAGACTCTTGAGAATCCCTTGGACTGCAAGGAGATCAAACCAGTCCATCTTAAAGGAAATCGGTCCTGAATATTCATTGGAAGGACTGATGCTGAAGCTGAAACTCCAATACTTTGGCCACCTGATGGGAAAAACCAACTCATTGGAAAAGACCCTAATGCTGGGAAAGTTTGAAGACAGGAGGAGAAGGGGACAACAGAAGCTGAGACGGTTGGATGGTATCACCGACTTGATGGACATGAGTTTAAGTAAATTCCGGGAGTTGGTGATGGACAGGGAAGCCTGGTGTGCTGCAATCCATTGGGTCACAAATGGTCAGACACGACTGAGTGACTGAACTGACAATGGGCTCAGGGCTGGTACATGGGGATGATCCAGAGAGAGGAAATGGGGTGGGAGGTGGGAGGGGGATTCAGGATTGGGATCTCATATACACCCATGGTGGATTCATGTCAATGTATGGCAAAACCAATACGGTATTGTAAAGTAAAATAAAGTAAAAATTAAAAAAAAATAAATAAAATAAAAAAATAAATTAAAAAAAAAGCTTAAAATGTATGATAATAGCACAAAGAATGGGGGATGGAAAAATAATAATTTAATATTCTTACAACAAATATGGAATAATTATTTTGAGGTAAATGTTAATAAACCAATGGTTACTGTAAACACTAAAAGGATCACTACAAATTTAAAACAAGATATATATTCAATAAGTCAATGCAGTAAAAAGTATTTAGTGTATCAAACACTATCTAGAAAAAGAGAAAAATGTCACCAAGGACAAATTGGATACATAGGGAAAAAACAGCTTGAATAGAATTAAGTATGATGTGGTGCTGATTTAGTTGCTAAGTTGTGTCTGACTCTTGTGACCTCATTGACTGTAACCTGCCAGGCTCCTAGGTCCATGGGATTTTCCAGGCAAGAATACTGGAATAGATTGCCATTTCCTTCTCCAGGGGACCTTCCCGACCCAGAGACCAAACTTGGGTCTACTGCATGGCAGGCAGATTCTTTACTGATTGAGTTACCAGGGAAGCTTCCAAGTATAGCTATGTAGATAATTGCATTAAATGTAATTCAACAACACAGAACAATTAAAATAAAAGACAAATTACAGACTGCATTTTTTCAAAAATCAAGATTTAACTATACAGTTTACAATAGAAACAGGTAAAACTCAAGAAAACTAGAGTGTCTACCTTATCATGGGACAATGAAGAATTGATCTTGCATCTATGCACATAAAAAGTGCTTTGTTATTAGTCATTAAAGAAGTGCAAATTGAAACCATATTGAGATACCATCACACTGACTACAGTGGTAAAATCTTTTAAATTATGACAACAATATACACTGGTGAAAATGTAGTAGAGATGGATATTGGTAGAGATGGATACTGGTAGGACTGGCAGGCAGATAAAATTGTATGGTCATTTTAAATATTATTCTGACATTCTTTTTCTATAAATTTACACAAACTTCATGACTCAGAATTTCCATATCTAGGTATTCCCAAAATAAATCATGAGCTCACAGACATACACATAAATCTTCAAACCTGCTTTTTTTTTCATAATAGCTCCAAATAGGAAACAACCAAATGTCCAATGATATGAGAACATATAGGCAAGTTTTTGTTTGTTCACATGAAAGAATACTATCCAGCAATAAGTGTATGAACTAGGGAAGTATGTAGCAACATGGATTAAATTCAAAAGAAAAATCTGTTGAGTAAAAAAGTAAGATGCAAAAGTGTATACCCAGTGATTCTTTCATATAATATTCCAGAAATGACAAATCTAGTCATAGTGAAAAATGTCAGAACAATGGTTGGAAAGACAGCAGGGTCAGAGGGGATGACAATTGACTGGAAAGTGTGCAAGTGATGTTTGTGAGTGACGGAAACATTCTATAACTTATTTGGGGCACAGAGTACATGAGTATACACATTTGAAAACTCATAAATAGACATCCATGCCTAAGCTTTGTGTGTGATACTGCATATAAATGATACTTTGCTAATTCTGTTCAGTAGCTCAGTCATGTCTGACTCTTTGAGACCCCATGAACTGCAGCACGCCAGGCCTTCCTGTCCATCACCAACTCCCAGAGTCCCCCCAAACCCATGTCCATTGAGGTGGTGATGCCATCCAACCATCTCATCCTCTGTCACCCCCTTCACCTCCTGCTCTCAATCTTTCCCAGCATCAGGGTTTTTTCAAATAAGTCAGCTCTTCGCATCCGGTGGCCAAAGTATTGGAGTTTCAGCTGCAACATCAGTCCTTCCAAAGAACACCCAGGACTGATCTCCTTTAGAATGGACTGGTTGGATCTCCTTGCAGTCCAAGGGACTCTCCAGAGTCTTCTCCAACACCACAGTTCAAAAGTATCAATTCTTCAGGGCTCAGTTTTCTTTATAAACCAACTCTCACATCCATACATGACCATTGAAAAACCATAGCCTTGACTAGACGGACCTTTGCAGACAAAGTAATGCCCCTGCTTTTTAATATGCTATCTAGGTTGGTCATAACTTCCCTTCCAAGGAGTAAGCATCTTTTAATTTTATGTTGCAATCACCATCTGCAGTGATTTTGGAGCCCAGAAAAATAAAGGCAGCCACTCTCTCCACTGTTTTCCCACTATTTGCCACGAAGGAAATGGCAACCCACTCCAGTGTTCTTGCCTGGAGAATCCCAGGGACGGGGGAGCCTGGTGGGCTACCGTCTATGGGGTCGCACAGAGTTGGACACGACTGAAGCGACTTAGCAGTAGCAGCAGCAGCAGCCATGAAGTGATGGAACCAGATGCCATGATCTTCGTTTTCTGAATGTTGAGCTTTAGGTCAACTTTTTCACTCTCTTCTTTCACTTTTATCAAGAGGCTCTTTAGTTCTTCTTAACTTTCTGCCATAAGGGTGGTGTCATCTACATATCTGAGGTTTTTGATATTTCTCCTGGCAAATACCTTAATAAAATAAACAATTTTAGTGAAAAAAACAGAATTTCTGAAAGATATAGCTTTTATACTTTCTCCTTCCTGTCTTACTTTTTCTCTTCCTTCTCTTCCCCCTACCAACCCCTGATACCTGGGAAATTAAGACTAGTTGGAAAGCATACTAAATTTCACAGAAACTTTGATAATTGCCTAGTTTATTTCAAAAGCAATTGAATAATATTCTTTATCACTTATACAAAAAGATTTCTGGAAGTGATAAAGCTATAACCTCATTGCCTATTACATTCACACAGTTATGCTCTCCTTGAATAAGCATTAGCTCCAAAAAAAAAATCATTATTGTAGAAATAAAACTTGACATTGAGTTTTAGGACATTATTGTAATTTCCTGCACAAACACAGGGGTTTATAGTGTTGTTAATACAAGTTTTCATTTACTCTGCTGGCCAGGGTACTGGCAATTTCCCTTAATTATAAAAAGTCCTTATGTTTAGAGCATAATGCACATAAGGACAAGGCAAAATGTTAGCAATTAATTCTTAAGTAGGAAGTCATGTGGGTACAATGCAGCATGAGTTATTCTACCCTATTTCAAATCCCACAAAGGGACACTATCAACAAGAGTTTCACAATAACTGGCTTCAAACATATAGTTAAAATTAATACAACGTGTTCTGCCTTTGGAACTCAGTGTGAGCTGCATGAACAGTTTTAGAAAATGCTTACCCTAATCTCAAACCAACTGCAAATCGTGAACTTTTCTCTTTTAAACTCTAATAACCTGTGGCTTGATTTTCTAGTGAGCAATTCTAGCATTCTTGTAATTAAATTTCTAAAGAAATCGCATGCTAGTCTAAAGAAGATCAAAACATTTGTTAAATTATTGCTAATCTGTTTTCTGTGCCAATCTGTTATTGGTCTGACACTTTGGATGGAACTTAGGGTTGATTGATTCTCTTTTTAAGACTGGTCCTTCTTTATTCATTGGAATGACAGTTTCTTTTTCAGAGGTTCCAAGAGCAGAATTTCATACCCTATACACAATTTACATGCAATATTTATTGTATTATTAATGAAATATTTTTAATATAAAGCTAAAATAAAATTTTTATGAACATATACTTCTGTAAATGTAATACAATATGAGAGAATGTCACAGGGAAGAACAACGTGACTGCATCTTGAATCTATTCCCTTAGCTGTAAGTTGTGCTCTGTTGCCTGTGCTTAGTCATACTGGCTCTGTGACTTGTCTCCTCAAACAAAAGGATGTTGCCTATAGCCTATAATAAATATAATAGCTCTTCCTTCAGGCTTTGCCTCCCAGGCTTGACCTTTAATGGCATAACACTTTTCATTCATATAGAGATTAAAAACTTGCAGAACAAAAAATAACATTTGTCTTGTTTAAAGTTTACAAGACCGTTATGACAAGACCTAGTGGACAGCTTCAAAAACAAAAGAAACTCATATCCCCTCTGGGGTCTGGCCAAGCACCAAGAAGTCTACAACAACCAGCCATACTACCTCTCATTTTAGAATAAAAGAAGCTTGAATTCTGGATTCAGGGAAGATGGTTCTTGGGGACACTCATCTATCATCTTCTCAGTCTGGTAGTTTTCTGAATAAAGTCATTACGGTATTCTTTGTCACAATACCTCTTCTCTCAATTTATTGTCTGGTCTGTTTTTCAGAGAATAGAATGAAGTTGAACTCTATATCAGGCATAGTATATATGACAAAGGTTTTAAGAATCAGAGGTGAGACTGAGAGAATAGTATATATAAGGGGAATATACTTGAAATGCATATTTAGTGACTTAAAAAATAATAAATAAAGAGACAATTGAATTAAGAATGTAATCATCATTTCATGTGTACTTTTTAAAAAATTCTTGACCATTGTATTAGATTTCTAGGTCTGCTATAACAATGTACTGCAGAGGGGTGGCCTATAGCAATAGAAATTTATTCTATTACTGTCGTGGTGCTGAGAAAAGCCATTTCTAACTCCATCTTGGAACTGTTCCTTGGACTTACCTTTCATTGCTTTTCTTATTATAATTATACAAAATGGCTTGCCTCAGAGAATCCTGCTCCTCTGCCTGACTGTTAAACTAAAGTGCCTTTGTACATAATCCTATATACATGTAAATGGCAGGATGGAAAAAATTAATACATCCCCTGCCTGAGGTTTGCCATTCTAGTTGATATTGCAAGATTAATGGCATTTTACTTTGTTTCCTCATCTCTCCAACATCTCTGTTCTATAAAAGAATCTGGCATCAGTACCCCAATAAGATGGTTATTTTTGAGACATTAGTCTTCAATCTTCTTGGTCTGACAGCTATCCAAATAAAGCCATATTCTTTGCCTTAATGCCTTGTCCTTCCAATTCATTGGACTGTTGTGCAGCAGGAAAAGCAAGTTAGATTCAATAACACTGGAAGCTAGAGGACCAAAATCAGTAAATACCAAGCTCTCTCTAGAATCCAGGGAATAATATTTTCCATGCTTCATTCCACTTCTGCGTGTTTTACTGGAGAAACAAAAACACTAATTTGAAAAGATATTTACACCTCAATGGGCTTCCCAGCTGGCACTATTGGTAAAAAACTTTCCTGCCAATGTAGGAGACACCAGTTTGATTCATGGGTTGGGAAGATCCCCTGGAGAAGGGCATGGCAACCAACTCCAGTATTCTTGCCTGGAAAATCCAATGGACAGAGGAGCTTTGTGGGCTACAGGCCATAGGGTTTCAAAGAGTAAGACACGATTTAAGTGACTTAGCATGCATACACTCACGCATACCCTCCTATATTCACTACAGCACTCTTCACGATAGCCAAGATATGGAAGCAACCTAACTTCCCATTAGATGAATTGTCATTAGATGAGTAGATAAGAAATATATTGTATATATACACAATGCAATATTAGTTATAAAAGATGAATGAAATCTTGCCATTTTCAACAACATGTATGGCCATTGTGGGCATTATGCTAAATGAAACAATTTAGACAGAAAAAGACAAATACAGTATGACTTTACTTTTATGGGTAATATACAAAAATTGTTTTGAAGTGAAAAAGAATAAAAAAACATATACAGAATGATACAGAGAACAAACACCTGGTGCCAGAGTGAAAAGGATTGGGGAGGATGACTGAAATAAGTAAGGGACATCAAGAGATATTAACTTCCAGTTATAATATAAAGTAAGTCATTAGAATGAAATATACAGAGCATTGGGAATATAGTCAAAAGTACAATAATGACTATGTACGGTGACAGGTGGTTGTTAGGCCTATTTTGGTTATTTTGTAGTGTATAAAAATATTGAATGACACTGTTGTACACCTGCAAATAACATAATATTTAAGTTAATTATGAGAGGAAATACCCCACGTCCAAGGAAGGAGCAGCGGCTGCACTTTGCTGGAGCAGCTGTGAAGAGAGAGCCCACGTCCAAGGTAAAGGAAACCCAAGTAAGATGGTACGGACTGAGAGAGGGCCTCAGAGGGCAGACAGACTGAAACCAAATTCACAGACAACTAGCCAATCTGATCACACAGAACACAGCATTGTCTAACTCAATGAATCTAAACCATGGCATATGGGGCCACCCAAGACAGACAGGTCATGGTGCAGAGGTCTGACAGAATGTGGTCCACTGGAGAAGGGAATGGCAAACTACTTCAGTATTCTTGCCTTGAGAACCCCATGAACAGTATGCAAAGGCAAAAAGATAGGACAGTGAAAGATGAACTCCCCAAGTCGGTAGGTGCCCAATATGCTACTGGAGATCAGTGGGGAAATAACTCCAAAAAGAATGAAGGGATGGAGCCAAAGCAAAAACAACACCCAGCTGGGGATGGGACTGGTGATAGAAGCAAGGTTCGATGTTGTAAAGGCAATATTACACTGGAACCTGAAATGTTAGGTCCATGAATCAAGGCAAATTGGAAGTAGTCTAACAGGAGATGACAAGAGTGAACATCGACATTCGAGGAATCAGCAAACTAAGATGGACTGGCATGGGTGAACTTAACTCAGATGGCCAAAATATCTACTACTGTGGGCAGGAATCCCTTAGAAGAAATGGAGTAGCCATCATAGTCAACAAAAGAGTCCAAAATGCAGTACTTGGATGCAATCTCAAAAACGACAGAATGATCTCTGTTCGTTTCCAAGGCAAACCATTCAATGTCACAATAATCTAAGTCTATGCCCCAACCAGTAATGCTGAAGAAGCTGAAGTTGAATAGTTCTATGAAGACCTACAGGAACTTTTAGAACTAACACCCCAAAAGATATCCTTTTCATTATAGGGGACTGGAGTGCAAAAGTAGGAAGTCAAGAAATACCAGGAGTAACAGGCAAATTTGTTCTTGCAGTACAGAATGAAGCAAGGCAAAGGCTAACAGAATTCTGCCAAGAGAACGCACTGGTCATAGCAAACACCCTCTTCCAACAACAGAAGAGAAGACTCTACACATGGACATCACCAGATGGTCAACACTGAAATCAGATTGATTATATTATTTGCAGCCAAAAGAAGGAAAAGCTCTATACAGTCAGCAAAAACAAGACAGGGAGCTGACTGTGGCTCAGAACATGGACTCCTTATATCTGAATTCAGACTGAAATTGAAGAAACAGGAGAAAACCACTAGACCATTCAGGTATGACCTAAATCAAATGCCATATGACTATACAGTGGAAGTGAGAAATAGATTCAAGGGACAAGATCTGATAGACAGAGTGCCTGATGAACTATGGATAGAGGTTCTTGGCAATGTACAGGAGACAGGAATTAAGAACATCCCCAAGAAAATGAAATGCAAAAAAGCAAAATGGCTGTCTGAGGAGGCCTTACAAATAGCTGTGAAAGAAGAGAAGTGAAAAGCAAAGGAGAAAAGAAAAGCTATACCCATTTGAATGCAGAGTTCTAACGAACAGCAATGAGAGATAAGAAAGCCTTCCTCCTCGATCAATGCAAAGAAATAGAGGAAAACAATAGAATGGGAAAGATTAGAGATCACTTCAAGAAAATTAGAGATACCAAGGGAACATATCATGCAAAGATGGACTCAATAAAGGACAGAAATGGTAGGGACCTAACAGAAGCAGAAGATATTAAGAAGAGGTAGCGAGAATACACAGAAGAATTGTACCAAAAAGATCTTCATGACCCAGATAATCAGGGTGGTGTGATCACTCACCTAGAGCCAGACATCCTGGAATGTGAAGTCAAGTGGACCTTAGAAAGCATCACCACGAACAAACTAGTGGAGGTGATGGAATTCCAGTGGCGCTATTTCAAATTCTGAAAGATGATGCTGTGAAAGTGTTGCACTCAATATGCCAGCAAATTTGGAAAACTTAGTAATGGCCACAGGACTGGAAAAGGTCAGTTTTCATTCCAATCCCAAAGAAAGGCAATGCCAAACAATGCTCAAACTACCACACAATTTCACTCATCTCACATGCTAGCAAAGTAATGCTCAAAATTCTCCAAGCCAGGCTTCATTAATACATGAACTGTGAACTTTCAGATGTTCAAGCTGGTTTTAGAAAAGGCAGAGGAACCAGAGATCAAATTCCAACATCCATTGGATCATGGAAAAAGCAAGAGAGTTCCAGAAAAAACCTACTTCTGCTTTATTGACCATGCCAAAGCCTTTGACTGTGTGGATCACAAGAAACTGTGGAAAATTCTGAAAGAGATGGAGATTCCAGACCACCTGACCTGCCTCTTTAGAAACCTATATGCAGGTCAGGAAGCAACAGAACTGGACATGGAACAACAGACTGGTTCCAAATAGGAAAAGGAGTACATCAAGGCTGTATATTGTCACTCTGCTTATTTAATATATATGCAGAGTCCATCATGAGAAACGCTGGGCTGGAGTAATCACAAACTGGAATCAAGATTGCCGGAGGAAATATCAATAACCTCAGATATACAGATGACACCACGCTTATGGCAGAAAGTGAAGAGGAACTAAAAAGCCACTTGATGAAAGTGAAAGAGGAGAGTGAAAAAGTTGGCTTACAGCTCAACATTCAGAAAACTAAGAGCATGGCATCTGGTCCCACCATTTCATGAGAAATAGATGGGGAAACAGTGGAAACAGTGTCAAACTTTATTTTTTCAGGCTCCAAAATCACTACAGATGGTGACTGCAGCCATGAAATTAAAGCTAACTCCTGGGAAGGAAAGCTATGACCAACATAGACAGCATATTAAAAAGCAGAGACATTCTTTTGTCAACAAAGGTCTATCTAGTCAAAGCTATGGTTTTTCCAGTGGTCATGTGTGGATGTGAGAGTTAGACTGTAAGGACAGCTGAGTGCTGAAGAATTTATGCTTTTGAACTGTGATGTTGGAAAAGAAACTTGAGATCCCTTGGACTGCAAGAAGATCGAACCAGTCCATCCTGAAGGAGATCAGTCCTCCTGGGTATTCATTGGAAGGAATGATGCTAAAGCTGAAACTCCAATATTTTGGCCACCTGATGCGAAGAGCTGACCTATTGGAAAAAACCCTGATGCTGGGAAAGATTGAAGGCAGGAGGACAAGGGACAACAGGGGATGAGATGGTTGGATGGCATCACCGACTTAATAGACATGGGTTTGGGTGAAATCCAGGAGTTGGTGACGGACAGGGAGGTCTGGCATGCTGCGGTTCATGCGGTCGCAAAGAGTCAGACACGACTGAGCCACTGAACTGAATTGAACTGAGAGGACATGAATTTTTAAGGAGATATTATTCAACCAAATACAGTAATAATTAATAGAAAATATTTTAACGTCAGTCTCCTTTGCTGCTGCTGCTGCTAAGTCACTTCAGTCGTTTAGGGAGTCAATATAATTTAACTAAACAATGGAATTATGATATTGCATCATTTACTAATTTATTTATTTGTTCATTCACAGACACTTACAGAACACCTATACAGTAATAGTCCCTGTGGTGGCTGTTACTGCGGAGGAAAGAAAGAATAAGTAAAAAAAGAAAGGAAGAGAATGAGAGGGAAGAAGGAAGGGAAAGAAGGAAGGAGATACAAAAATAGAGACAAAACCTAAAAATACAAAATTTATTACTATTTTAAGTTGAGTAGGTAATTTTTTCCTTTGAAAAATGTATCTGATGCAAAATCACTAAACAGAAAATGTCCTGTGATGATACTAATGTGATTTCTAAAAGGTGATGTCACGTGCCATATAATTTACATAATATATTTAACTCCCAAATGTTAATTGCCCAGATTCAGTCACTGGAAAAAGTAATGAATAGAACCATAACCATCACGTCCTAGAGATACTAATTATTTGGTAACCAGAAAAACAAGATTACACAAAATTTTCCCTAAAACAACGCTCCATGGACACTGTAAGCAAGATATACAAAGAAAGCAATATAAAACTCTATTATCTGCTAGATTTTCAACCTCAAACTCTAAAAATGAAATATCTACTGCTAACTAGGTTAATTTTCAACCTATTTCTGACCCATCATACACTAATCTCAAAATATGCTCTGGAAATCACTGTATTCAAATTATCTGCAATGACTATTAAATACATACACTCTTTGGCGTAAAACTACTAACTTTTTCAGAATCTTTATTGATAAGTACTAGAATTTGCATTTAAATTAGTTCTTTAGCAGATTCTAACATTAAAATTTAAGAAACCATTGCTGTAACTCATAAACAATCCTGTATGTGCTTAGTCACTCAATAGTGTCTGACTCTTTGTGACCCCATGGACTATAGCCCACCAGGCTCCTGTGTCAATGGCATTCTTCAGGAAAGAATACTGAAGTGGGTACCCATTCCCTTTTCTAGGGGATCTACCTGAACCACAGATCAAATCTGGGTGTCCTGCATTACAGGCAGATTCTTTACCATCTGAGCTACCACAGAAATGCAGCCCATTAAAAACATTACTAAAAAGGCAAAAAGAAAAATAATGTCCTTACAACAAGAAATGTTATAGTATGGAAAAACTAAAATGAGACAGGAAAAATAAGAAAGAACCACTGCTGATGCTATGAAGAGAAAATAGTTCTGGGGTGGGTGAGTAGAATTGACAAGGCGGGGCATCTGCAGTCTTTGTTGATGAGATAAAATGCATGAAACATAGTCAACAATTGCTGAAATGTTGATCTTATCTATGGTCAAACCCCAGAAGCCTACAATTTTTTTTTTTAAACTAGCATTCTAATTCAGTTCCTTGAAATCTAATTTTCTCTCCAAGTGAAGTGATCTCACCTATCTAAGGAAAGCATTAAAGATGTAAAATATATAAAAATTTCAAGTGGTCCTAGCCCATTGAATGGAGTGAAGAAAGAAAAAAATATTTTAGTTGAAACATTGGTAACTCTTGGTAATTCTTACCTCACTTATATTGTTCAGTAATTCATGATCTGGGAAGAACTATTTGAAAATTAATATTCTAAAACATAGTTAAATTCAGTCTGTAAACATGTGTTAAGATTCTTTGTTTTGTTATGTTATAAAAATATATGAATTTGCACGTTTCTGTCAGAAATAGTTATTTAGATAATATCATAAGTGAGGGCTTCCCAGGTGGCTCAGCAGTAAGAATCCGGCTGTCAACACAGCAGACACTGGTTTGATCCCTAGGTCAGGAAGGTCACCTGGCGAAGGAAATGGCAACCCAATCCCATATCCTTGCCTGGGAAATTCCAGGGACAGATGAGCCTGGTGGGCTACAGTCCATGGGGTCACAAAAGAGTCGGACTTGATTTTACGACTAAACAACAAAAGCAGCAAAACATAATACCATAAATCCTTTTGATGTTAGTAGATTGGACTAGATTCTTGATCATAAAACCAAAATTTTATTCTAATTGAAGCATCCCTGAGTTCAGGTTTTTATTTCTTTTTTATTTTTTTTCCCCAGCTCTTTTATTTTTTTATTTTTATTTTTTGAACGGAACTGAGAGTTTTATTTTTTAATTTTAATTTTAATTTTATTTTTACTTTATTTTACTTTACAATACTATATTGGTTTTGCCATACATTGATATGAATCCACCACGGGTGTATACGAGCTCCTGATCCTGAACCCCCTCCCACCTCCCACCTCATATCATCTCTCTGGATCATCCCCATGCACCAGCCCCAAGCATCTTGTATCCTGTATCGAACATAGGCTGGCGCTTCGTTTCTTACATGATAGTATACATGTTTCAATGCCATTCTCCCAAATCATCCCACCCTCTCCCTCTCCCTCAAAGTCCAAAAGTCCGTTCTATACATCTGTGTCTCTTTTGCTGACTCGCATACAGGGTCATCATTACCATCTTTCTAAATTCCATATATATGTGTCAGTATACTGTATTGGTGTTTTTCTTTCTGGCTTACTTCACTCTGTATAATAGGTTCCAGTTTCATCCATCTCATTAGAACTGATTCAAATGAATTCTTTTTGATGGCTGAGTAATACTCCATTGTGTATATGTACCACAGCTTTCTTATCCATTCATCTGCTGATGGACATCTAGGTTGTTTCCATGTCCTGGCTATTATAAACAGTGCTGCAATGAACATTGGGGTACATGTGTCTCTTTCAATTCTGGTTTCCTCGGTGTGTATGCCCAGCAGTGGGATTGCTGGGTCATAAGGCAGTTCTATTTGCAGTTTTTTAAGGAATCTCCACACTGTTCTCCATAGTGGCTGTACTAGTTTGCATTCCCACCAACAGTGTAAGAGGGTTCCCTTTTCTCCACACCCTCTCCAGCATTTATTGCTTGTAGACTTTTGGATCGCAGCCATTCTGACTGGTGTGAAATGGTACCTCATTGTGGTCTTGATTTGCATTTCTCTGATAATGAGTGATGTTGAGCATCTTTTCATGTGTTTGTTAGCCATCCGTATGTCTTCTTTGGAGAAATGTCTGTTTAGTTCTTTGGCCCATTTTTTGATTGGGTCGTTTATTTTTCTGGAATTGAGCTGCATGAGTTGCTTGTATATTTTTGAGATTAGTTGTTTGTCAGTTGCTTCATTTGCTATTGTTTTCTCCCATTCAGAAGGCTGTCTTTTTACCTTGCTTATAGTTTCCTTTGTTGTGCAGAAGCTTTTAATTTTAATTAGATCCCATTTGTTTATTTTTGCTTTTATTTCCAGTATTCTGGGAGGTGGATCATAGAGGATCCTGCTGTGATTTATGTCGGAAAGTGTTTTGCCTATGTTCTCCTCTAGGAGTTTTATAGTTTCTGGTCTTACGTTTAGATCTTTAATCCATTTTGAGTTTATTTTTGTGTGTGGTGTTAGAAAGTGATCTAGTTTCATTCTTCTACAAGTGGTTGACCAGTTTTCCCAGCACCACTTGTTAAAGAGATTGTCTTTACTCCATTGTATATTCTTGCCTCCTTTGTCGAAGATAAGGTGTCCATAGGTGTGTGGATTTATCTCTGGGCTTTCTATTTTGTTCCATTGATCTATATTTCTGTCTTTGTGCCAGTACCATACTGTCTTGATGACTGTGGCTTTGTAGTAGAGCCTGAAGTCAGGCAGGTTGATTCCTCCAGTTCCATTCTTCTTTCTCAAGATTGCTTTGGCTATTCGAGGTTTTTTGTATTTCCATACAAATCTTGAAATTATTTGTTCTAGTTCTGTGAAAAATACCGCTGGTAGCTTGATAGGGATTGCATTGAATCTGTAGATTGCTTTGGGTAGTATACTCATTTTCACTATATTGATTCTTCCGATCCATGAACACGGTATATTTCTCCATCTATTAGTGTCCTCTTTGATTTCTTTCATCAGTGTTTTATAGTTTTCCATATATAGGTCTTTAGTTTCTTTAGGTAGATATATTCCTAAGTATTTTATTCTTTTCGTTGCAATGGTGAATGGAATTGTTTCCTTAATTTCTTTTTCTACTTTCTCATTATTAGTGTATAGGAATGCAAGGGATTTTTGTGTGCTGATTTTATATCCTGCAACTTTACTATATTCATTGATTAGCTCTAGTAATTTTCTGATGGAGTCTTTAGGAAGATCATACACCATGACCAAGTGGGCTTTATCCCAGGAATGCAAGGATTCTTCAATATCTGCAAATCAATCAGTGTAATTCACCACACTAACAAATTGAAAAATAAAAGCCATATGATTATCTCAATAGATGCAGCGAAGGCCTTTGACAAAATTCAACATCCATTTATGATAAAAACTCTCCAGAAGCAGGAATAGAAGGAACATACTTCAACATAATAAAAGCTATATATGACAAACCCACAGCAAACATTATCCTCAATGGTGAAAAATTGAAAGCATTTCCCCTAAAGTCAGGAACAAGACAAGGGTGCCCACTTTCACTGCTACTATTCGACATGGTTCTGGAAGTTTTGGCCACAGCAATCAGAGCAGAAAAAGAAATAAAAGGAATTCAAATTGGAAAAGAAGAAATAAAACTCTCACTGTTTGCAGATGACATGATCCTCTACATAGAAAATCCTAAAGGTTTTTAAAACTATGTAAAATTCCACAGATTAAAGAACATTAGACCATATTCTTTTCACTTTCTTGCTAAAATGTAGTCTAAAACCCTGATGTTCCAGACCGGGCTGATCTAAAGTTTTATTTTTCTTAGGCTCAAGGCCAACCTCAGTTTCTTCTCCTTTTGCCAGTAGTACCACATCAATTTGATAAGAACTGTAACAGTAGTCACAAAGGGGCATATGCCCAATAACAGCTGTAAAGAAAATCAAAAGAGGAACTGGAGATTCACCTTCAACTCAGAGAATGGCTGACCTAATTTTCCCAGTGCAGGCCTTTCTAAAATAAGGATTTGTTTCAAGAAAAACTAGGCATAATCCTTTTTTTAACAGTACATCCATTCAGGACCAAGAGCAAAAAAAGAAAGAGTACATTTCAACAAGAATTCATTATCACATGCAAAGTCTAACCCATGGCATATTGATCCAATTAATAGCCTTGAATGTCATCTACTCCTAGAAGTATTTTATTTTTGTCTTGTGTGTTATTTATTTGTGTTGTTTATTTGTGTGCATGTTAGGGAGGAGGAGTTGTGGGCTCCCTTAAAAGCAAATAACACATGAAGCTCCACTTCATAGATCAAATAACTTAATTTTTTACTAGATCAAAAGATAGACTGTAAATAGCATTTTATAGATTTAAAAAGCTATGGCATAGGCAGATAATCTTGCTTAAGTTTTATAACAGTGACCTTACAATAAGTTGTCATCACAGACTGGGAAATCAATAGTTTTAACCAAGTATTCAACTTTCAAGTATTCATTTTGTTTTATATTCTATCATTACAATTATACTGAAACACTAAATGGGTACTGACAAAAAAAAAATTTGCTTAAACGAAAAGGTACAGCTCAATGAGCTTTCAGGAACTGAATCACAATCAACATCAAGAAACAGAACCACTTAGAAGCAACCACCCTCATGGCTCCTCTTCATCAAATACCTTTCCCCAAAAGTAACCACTATCTGGATTCATAGCACCATGGATGAGTTCTGCCTGCTTTTGAAAGCATGTAAATGAGATGATACAATTTTAATTTATGTCTGGTTACTTTTTCTCACTAGGGCTTCCTTACTGGCTCAGATGGTAAAAAATCTGTCTGCAGTATAGGAGACCAGGTTCAATTCCTGCATCGAGAATATCTCCTGAAGAAGGGAATGGCAACACACCCCAGTATTCTTGCTTGGAGGAGTCCATGGACAGAGGCTTCTGGTGGGTTACAGTCCATAGGGTCAAAAAGAGTTAGACACGACTGAGGGACCAACTATTTCACTTTCACTTTTTATCAAATTCTATTTTAAAAATAGAGCCCTGATGTTGCTTGTTAAGTTCAGTTCAATCGCTCAGTCACATCTGACTCTTTGTGACCCTGGACTGTAGCACACCAGGCCTCCCTGTCCATCACCAACTCCCAGAGCTGGCTCAAACTCATGTCCATCAAGTTAGTGACGCCATCCAGCCATCTTACCTTCTGTTGCCCCCTTCTCCTGCTTTCAATCTTTCTCAGCGTTAGGGGTTTTTTTCCAAAGAGTCAGTTCTTCGCATCAGATAGCCAAAATATTGGAGGTTTAACTTCAGCATCAGTCCTTTCAGTTAATATTCAGGACCTTTAGGATTGACTGGTTGGATCTCCTTGCAGTCCAAGGGACTCTCAAGAGTCTTGTCCAACACCACAGTTCAAAGCATCAATTCTTTAGTGCACAGTTTTCTTTATAGTCCAACTCACATCCATAAATGAATACTGAAAAAGCCATAGCTTTGACTATGAACTCCAAAATTGCAACTCACTGCTGAACAACCATTGACAGGAGAATGTTGGATCCCACCGAAAAAGATACCCTAATGTCCAAGGGCAAATGAGAAGCCCCAGCAAGATCGGAGGAGAGGTGTAATCACATTTAGAATCAAATCCTATACCTGCCAGAGATGCATGGAAGTCTCAAACAAAACCTTGTGTGCACCAGGACCCACATCCCACAGAGACTGAGTGAGACCTGCTTTTGAGTGTTTGAGTGTCTCCTGCAGAGGTACAGGTCAGCAGTGGCCAGTTGCAGGGCCGGGGCTCTGGGTGCAGCAGACCTGGGTCACACATCATGTGGCATAAGCCCTCTTGAAGGAGGTCGCCATTAACCCCACCATAGAGCCACTGAGTAGACGACCCACAAACTGCAGAACAATTGTACAAAATAAATTATTGCACAATTAAGAAAGTTTTAGGACCCACAACAGATTTCCCAACGTGGGGATTTAGCAAAGGGACAGAGAACCCCAAGGGAATTTGACTTTGGAGGCCAGTGGGATTTGATTATAGAACTTACACAGGACTGGGGAAACAGACTTTTGGAGGGCACAAATAAAACCTTGTGTGCACCCGGACCCAGGAGAAAGGAGCAGTGACCCTACGAGAGACTGACCCAGACTTGCCTGTCAGTGTACAGGAGTCTCTGGTGGAGGTGCGGGTCGGAGGTGGCCTGCTGCAGTGTTGGGGGCACTGAGTGCAGCAGTGTGTGCATGGGACCTTTTGAAGGAGGTCACCATTATCTTCATTGAGTGCTGGGAGCCAGCATGAGGAACTCTGCCCATGGCAAAGGTCATGAGGAAGGAGGCTTTGGCATATACAAAGGTGGGATCGAGCCTCAGGAAACACCCTGTTCCCGAGCATCTACCCCCCAAAACCAGAGTCCTACTTTACTGTTTTATGCTCTCACCTATACCTTTGACTTTACAGGGCGCTGACGCCCTACCATCTCGCTCGGAGAAGGTGTTAACCTACAGCTCCAGTTAATAAAAATTCCTGGGCGTGACAAGAGTGTCTCAACTTATGAACTCCTCTGAAGGTTACCTAGCCTGCCTGTACAGGTTCGTCTGGCCACATGTGATTGTTTACAGCCTTCCACCCATGAGAAGCACGAGATGTTTTGGACTTACTAAAGGCAGATTCTTTTAGGAAGTTAGAAATCATTAGTATAGTGGGTTGATTAGGAATTATATTGGTGAAGAGTTTTTCATTTGTTGAGCCCATATTTGCTGCTAAATACCCTGCCCTTATATATGTTAATAAATATATAACTAGCATATAGGAGAAATAAGTATTAACCTTTAAGATCAATCATGTTAACCTTCAATTCAGTTCAGTTCAGTTGTTAGGTTAAATAAATTCCTTTCTTAGTTGTAACCCACTACACCCTCACCCTATAGGAATGCAACTTTATCTGGTACCTTCAGAGGGTGGCGCCTGGTTTAAGAAAAAGCACCCTTGGAAAAAATAAGTTTTTTGGTTATCAGAAAGAAAGGATCATAAAATGTCAGCAGGCCTCATGGCCAGAAGATGATGTAAAACTCCTAAGACCTTTTTTTTATAAATTTATGTGAAGCACCTGATTTTGATAAAGGTCAGGACTGCTGACCCCTGCATGACTTTAAAATTTCTATTTGTCTCTATGTGTAACAAAGGGTATATAAGCAAACCTAAAAAATAAAGAAATTGGATCAGTTTCTGGAAAAACTGATTCCCCCGTGTCTTTCTTTCTTTCCCTTCTGGCTGAATTCCCATCTGGAGCATGGGTACTCACCACATCTACTTACTTACCCTGGCTTCTAAGATCTGTGAGAGAGGGAGCCTAAGGTGGGGCACCCTCCGATATTCAAATGGGCACTGGTGGCCCAACGTAGATGGTGCAAACTCCTTGTGTTGGAGTTTTATTGGTGTCCCACGTAAACCAAGTTATTCAGCCTGTTTTTCTCCACTAATTTTCCTACTATGTTATTTCTTTCTAATCACCCTCTATATCTTTAATTAAGCAATTAATTCCTAAGATGTTGACTCCTTCTTTGCTTCAAGTTACCCTGGATCCACCGGGGCTGGACTCTGGCAATTGAGAGTGAAAGTAAAGTTGCTCAGTCATGTCCGACTCTGCGACTCCATGAACTGTAGCCCACCAGGCTCCTCCATCCATGGAGTTTTCCAGGCAAGAGTACTGGAATGGGTTGCCATTTCCTTCTCCAGGGCATCTTGCTGACCCAGGGATCGGACCTGGGTCTCCCAAATTGCAGGCTTTACCATCTGAGCCACCAAGGAAACCCATTATCTTCATTACCTCCTTCCTTCTGTAGCACCCTTGAAGGCCACCCATGATGGGGTAACACAAGATGGTAGAACCTCCAGATGCCTAGGGTCCTGTGTCGTGAAGTTAACCCCACTGACAGTGAGCATGTAAAATGAGTATAGAATTCACCTCAAGTAGTGGATGTAACAAGAGCAAAATAACTGATAAATATGGCAGTGATTTAGCAGTCAGCTTGTAAATAGTAAGAAACTGATATGTGTATGCTTAGTCTCTCATTTGTGTCTGACTTTGCCAACCCATGGACTGTAACTCGCCAGGGTCTTCTATCCATGGGATTTCCCAGACAAGAATACTGGAAGGGATTGCCATTCCCTTCTGCATGAGATCTTCTTGGCCCAGGAATCAAACCTGGGTCTCCTGCATTGCAAGCAGATTCTTTACCATTTGAGCCACCAGAGAAGTCGACAAGAATCTGATATGGGAAGTAAGAAATAAATCCATATACATTATATGAGGATAACTTATTTGGTTACCTTGCTGCCTACTTATCTTGACATGACAATCAAAATCCCAATGAACTTGTAACTATATGGAACGATCTTAAGAAAAAAATGAGGTTAATAGTGTATATTGGTTATTACAATAGTGTATATTGGTTAATACATAGAGGATATATTTGGCAAAATGCTATAAAACAACATTGAGCTTATAAAGAATGGGCTAGTCCATTAGAAGAAGTGAAACATGAAGAGAGAATCCAGAATCTGTGTGAATTGTGAACACTGATTGCTTTTAGTAAGAGATGAAATTGAGGAAGCTGTTGAAAAAGATTGATTTAATGTGAATGGCCCATGCAATGCAGTATTAGTTTATGGGAAAAAGTGAGCACCCATTTTTGAAATAAATAGTTTGATAAATATCTGACATAGGCTGTCTTGTTATAAAGGTACCATGAAATCAATTAGGGAAACAGAGTAGATGGTAAGATCCTCACATTTCATATTCCTATCAGCCCTTACATTTTCAATTTTCACTTGTACAGTCAGACATATCCTTTCAAATTCTCCCAAAATGTTGCAATTTTTAGAGATCGAATTTTACAAGAACATTTCTCACACCTACATTAACATTCTGTCATTAAGGTCTGGCAGCACACTAAGATGTCCCCTAAGATTTTCCTCCTTCTGGTGTATGTGCCTTGCATAATCCTCTGTGAAGATGAAAATGTCAATCCATGATTAGGTTATGTTATACTGCACTGCTGCTGCTGCTAAGTCGCTTCAGTCATGTCCAACTCTGTGTGACCCCAGAGACGGCAGCCCACCAGGCTCCCCCCGCCCTTGGGATTCTCCAAGCAAGAACTCTGGAGTAGGTTGCCATTTCCTTCTCCAATGCATGAAAGTGAAAAGTGAAAGTGAAGTCACTCAGTCATGCCTGACTCCTAGCAACCCCATGGACTGCAGTGTATGAGGCTCCTCCATCCATGGGATTTTCCAGGCAAGAGTATTGGAGTGGGTTGCCATTGCCTTCTCCAGTACAGTTGATCTTAAAATAAGATGATTATCCAGTGGGTGTCATCACATTAGTCCTTTAAAATGTGTTTTCTCTTACTAGTAGAAAAAATGGACATCTGAGAGACAAATCCCAGCTGACCTGGAAGAAAACAAAAACCCATAGAAGTGGGATGCTCTTTAAAAGCTTACCGTGATCCTAGCACACAGTTAGCAGGAAAGGGATGACTTTGGTCTCACAGTGGCAAAGAAATTAAGCTGCAACCATCTAAATAAAAGTGGATAAGTTATTTTTTTTCCAAATAAACTTTTACAGGACTAAACTAGAATAGAATTGAAGCAAAATGTTAAATTTATCCATGGTCAGAATATCCCTATGCTTTATGTGACATCCAAGTTTGATTTAAGACAAATAAATGTCTGAATATGAATGGCACATTAATGAATGTCATCTAGTAACTAAGGGGATGATGCTTTTTAGTAAAGCTGAGAGTTTCCCAATCTTCATAAACCCTAGATATACAGTGGGCTTGTGAATTTTTCTTTCAAAGATAGATATTCTGCCATAGTGCAGAATAAACATATTCTAAGTGGAGAACACTATTTTGGACACTAATTACTTTGAAAAAAGAGAAAAATATATTATTTTAAAAAGAGAATGTGCAGAAAACCATCATAAGTTTATTTACACATATGCTAATATGCACATATAAATTTTGAATATACATGTAAACACTTAAGTTGAATGTAAGAGAGAGCTTTCTGTGATGGTACAATAGAATGAATAAATATTTGGTAAAATGGAAAAATGCTGTTACATTATCTATTTATCGAATAAATGGCTTATTTTGAATAAAAGTCTTGCCAGTAATTAGGAGCAATGAAAGGCACTTTTTAATGATATATATATGTATATAGATAAAAGTCTTTAATTTTTATTTTGCGTGAAATTAGAGTAACAAAGCAGTAGATGAGGCTTTTCTTTTTTATTTTGAAGAACTGCTAATAGCATAGTTACTAGGTGCACAGAGAACAAAACACTTGATAGTTATTTTTAGAGACTATTTGTCATCTATGAGGATTATTTTAAAAAGACAGGAGACATAATAAATTACAATACTCAGTTTGTCTATTGATTATATGCTTGATTTAAGATAGACATTTTTGTGGTAAAAATCACTTAAGCCAATGTTCATTTAGTTGTGTCAGTTTTATTCATATGACATTCAGACTCATCAGAAGCAAAAGTAAAGTTATATTGTAGGCACTGGAAGCTTCCATTCAAACTTGAGTTATATATGAACAGCTTTAGTCACATCCACTTTTGACTTGAAGGAAATCTGAAAAGACAAACAAGGGTATCTTTCCAAGAGAATGAATCCAACATTCAAGTATCAACATTTGTTTAACAACTCTAGTCAGGACTAGCTGGTTTTTGTGTGTACAGAAGCTTGTGCATGTATATAAACATATATATAATTTGTAACTCACATATATAGTGTAGTTAACTATAATGATTTGCACAGATTTAGCCAGAATTTATTATCAGAATAAAAAAACACCTTTGCAGGGCAGCATCTTCATTCCAGGAAAGAGTCTAGGATCATATTTTGCTGTTGGCACCAGGATATGTCCACACTGACTTATCTATGCATTGTTCTGCTAAAGGTAGACATGCCTTCAGGCAGCTCTTACTGAGCTGTCTGGATACTCAGTGTCCTCTGTTCTTTGATCCATGCATTCTGTACTCTTCATGTCTAAATCCCAAGGATAATATGATCATCTGACTTCCTGACATGCTGACACTTCTCTCTAGGTAGCAAAATGAGCTAATGCACTTATGAATAAACAAGCAGACAAATGAAATTGGTGTGTCTATTAATTTCTCCACACCTTCAGTACAATCTTGGGCATGAGTCTTGCTTATGGCAGTGAGGCATTTGTCAATGTGACCCAGGCAGATGCTTGAGAAACATATTCCCTTGAGGATTAGTCTCATCTTGCTGTTCTTTGCAAAGCACACAAACATCAAGAGATTTAATACAACCAAGCCTGCTTAAGAAAGACACATGACCTGATGTTGGCTGACATGTGAATGAGGTCTCAAAAGCTAAGCAGCCAGCCAACCACTAAATCTGAAAAACAGCATACATCATGCTGTAGTTCCATGGTATAATGGTAAGTACTCTGAATTCTGAATGCACTGAGTTCAAGTCTCAGGGGGACCTTTCCCTATAGGCTATGCCCAGTGTCTTTGGGCTTCCCACGTGGCTCAGATAGTAAAAAGAATGCCTGCAATTCAGGAGAACCGGATTCGATCCCTGGGTTGGGAAGATCCCCTGGAAAAGGGAATGGCTACCCACTCTAGTATTCTTGCCTGGAGAATTCCATGGACAGAGCAGCCTGGTGGGTTATAGTCCATAGGGTCGCAAAGAGTCAGACACAACTGGGCAACTAACATTTGAACATTCTTTGGCATTGCCTTTCTTTGGGAATGGAATAAAAACTGACTTTTTTCCCAGTCCTGTGGCCAATGCTGTTTTCCCAATTTGCTGGCATGTTGAATGCAGCACTTTAATAGCATCATCTTTTAGGGTTTTAAATAGCTCAGCTGAAATTCCATCCTAAGTATATAATGTTTACTATTTCTGTAGTCCTTCATGTTTTATTTTAAAGATACTTGGTGAAGCATATTCAGTTCAGTTCAGTTTAGTCACTCAGTCGTGTCCGACTGGGAAACAGAAATGGTTAAAATACAACTTTTAATTATACCTGACAGAAATTTCTGAGTTACAAACAAAACATCCTTAAATTATTATTTACAAAACTAGTTTTTGGCTATCAACCAATAATTTGCCTTTTCAAAATTATTGTCAAATTATTAATAGTTAAAAAACTAAAGTAAAGAAACTAGAGAAGCTTCAATGTTATGGTCAAATTAAAACCAATAATAAAACAGGTATTATTATTTTGAACTACCCAATGTTTTATTCATGACATATTAAGCATCAATTCAAGAAATTAAGGATAATGTGAGGAAAAATAATAAATAAGGGAAAATTGGGCCAACTCTTCCTCAATTTTTGATGAGAAAATTTGAAGTTAGCTTTTTTTTTATCCAATGTTTAACTACAAATTGGGTGAAAGGAAGAGAAAGAGGAAGAAAGGTTTGAAAGAAAAAGGGGAGGACAGTGTGAGCAGTAGAGAAGTTATAGAAAGCCACAACAAAGATAAGGAGGGAAGAATTTTTTTTTTTTTTTTCATGAACTGTCTAAAGAACTTGGGTATAACTCTAGGTGTCACTTACTGTAAAAGGATGAAGTGCAAGTAAATGACAAAGTACTCTGGGAGGTTACAGGAAATAGTAGAACAATTACAAACACAATAACTGAAATGAGCAAGACTTGGGTATAAATCCTTGCTTTACTTTCCAGATGGAACTATTAAGTAGAAATTACGAAAGCTTTATTAGCATAACTTATTTTGTATAAAGTGTTGATCTCTAAATTCCATCCAACATAGTAATTAATAACTTGTTATTTTTGTCATTTACAACAGAAGTAAGCCACCGGCAAAGAATCTGCCTGCCAATGCAGGAGACACAGGTTTGATCTCTGGGTCAGGAAAACCCCTTGGTGAAGGACACAGCAGCCCACTCCTGTATTCTTGCCTTGGAAATTCCTTGGACAGAGGAGCCTGATGGTTTACAGTCCATGAGGTTGCAAAACAGTTGGACACAGCATAGCGACTAAACAACAGCAAGTCAGGGATCTATAACTTAAGAGGGTTGCATTTAACTTCAGAAGTTCAAGAATGGTTAAAAACATTAAATTCAGAGGATTTCATCAGTTTTCATTGGAAAGATGAGAAAAATTTATGGTGAATATGGCACAACTAATAATGAGGCTCTTGCACTAGATACAGCTTCTCAGTTGGTCAACATCTTAGTCAGAGTTGAGTCTTAGGAAATTTTATCTGACAAGAGGGAATGGGATGAATAGAAATAGGAAGAAGATGGAAGAAAGAGGAACTATGAAACAGCATTATCAATGTTAAGTCATTAGTGAGATTCTACTTCAGATATTTGAAAAAAATCTGAGCTCAACTATAAATCATTTTGGAGAAGGAAATGGCAACCCACTCCAGTACTCTTGCCTGGAGAATCCCATGGAGAAAGAAGCCTGTCAGGCTACAGTCCATGAGGTTGCAGAGTCAGACACGATTGAGCAACTAACACACATAAATCATTTAAAAATTCATAGTTAACCACACCAATTGAAAATCTAGTGATTAATGAACTGGAGTCCCCTAACAGGATTCATCATTACATAAATATCAGTTCATTGTCACTAAATATTGCTAGACTCTGGGAATACAAAGAAAGAGATCAATTTAGTGAATCTCTCTCCTCAACTTTCTCTTTTCAAAAAAAAAAAATTGGATTTAGGAAGACATTGTTTAAATTGGCAGATGGCACAAGCCCAGAGAAAATAACTAATATAGTAAGTATGACAAGTTGATAAAATTTTTTCAAAAACCTGAAATTTAGTAAAAACATATAGTTTTAAAAATTGTACAGCTATTGGATGGAACAGTTCATATAAAGTACAATTTAAAGGCTCACCATTATGATCTGATTGCAAAAACAATAACAGAAATTTAAGCCTAATAGCTGTAGAGAATGCAAAACACAGGCAAGCAGTACATTTGGTTCTTTTTAGAGAGAGAGAAAGATAAATAGATTAATCATGATAACACCATTAAAGGTAAACATTTTTCACACAATTCTAATGTATCTGCTCTTTGTCTGATTCTCAGACTTCAATTGAACTGTCACACATAGTACTCATAAGCATGATTTAACAAGAATATTGTTAAGCTGGATTTCTTCCAAGTGATAGCAGTAAGGATAGAGAGGAAAGAAACCTTGTCATAGGAGTTCTAAGGGAGAAGATTCTTATTAGACTGAAATTTCAGACAAATATGATATTTCAGATATTCAAAATGCTTCCTTTGCAAATAGAATTTAGATATTTTACCTATGGCTCTGGAGAGTAGAGATTTTGCAAAGCAGGTGTGTGTAATGTCATAAAAGCTTTGTAATAATTAGAACTGCTACCCTGTAATAGCTTCAGAAGGTTACCTCCAGGGTGAGAATGGTAGGATACTTATCACTGAGTTGTTAAACAGATAATGAAGAAAAACTCTGGTGGGTGTCAAAGTATGGAGAATTGGCTAGTGCAGATAATCTTTTGTTTTCATTCTTTTCCAGTAAATGCATGGTTCTATAAAAAGGAAACACTTGAAATCAATACAGTGGATCAAAATTAACATTATTTTGTCATATTTTATGATTGTGTATTTTGCTTTATATGTATTGCTCATCTTTTGAGTGTACATAGGAAAGGATTTCAGCCTTTAAAAAAATTCTGGAAAATCTTTTCTCAGGTGTTAATTTGCTCCAGATATTCACGTCTGCCTTTAGTGTGTCTCAATCATTTTTAACATTTGAAAGTATAATCTTCATTAGATTGGCTATGGACGTCAAGCAAATAAATTAGCATTACCTAGAGTGTTCTTGCCTGGAGAATCCCAGAGACGGCGGAGCCTGGTGGGCTGTCATCTATGGGGTCGCACAGAGTCGGACACGACTGAAGGGACTTAGCAGCAGCAGCAGCAGCAGAGAACAAAAGGGAAAAAGCCCTGGACTCAGGTTAAAGTCAGAGTCAGGGCAAGACTGAAATATCTTTCTCTTTCTGGCCCAGTAGGCATGGAGATCACAGTTGACTATTTCCAGACAAGGTGAAGTTTCTCATCTGTGGAAACAGCGCTTACCTGCAGTCTGTCAACAACAGCCAAGTGAAGAAAAAGGCAGGACCCTATCCTCTCTCCCTGAATCAGGAGAGACCTGAAGAAGCACACTTACTCATCTAATCTTATCTTCTTGAACACTGGCCATGGTCCACACAGAACAGAAAGTTTTGTTTTTATGCTGCTGCTGTATATATATTGATAAATCACACATAGCCTTTATTTGTGTGTTTATGTGTGTTTAAACTTGGCCTGTGTGTTTTCACATATACATATCCTGACAATTTATTGATTCTTCGATTAACATTTTGCTTTAATATTAATAATATTAAAATATGTGGTATGGTTATGTTCTATTCTTTAGCTGCCATATAGCATTCTACTTTAAAATGTCCTATAATTTAATGATCTTGTCCCATATTGGTGGACGTCATGTTTTTCCAAATTTTACTGCTATAAACAGTATCACACGTATCCCAACATGTGTGTGCAAGAGATTCTTTAGACAATATGGCTAAAAGCAAAATTTCTGGTAAATAGAAGTATTTTCAAGATTACTAAATATTGCTGATTCACTCTATAAGCTTCCCAGTAGTTAGACTTCCTCAAATACCTGATATTCGATAGGAAATCTGGTTTATTGTTCAAACTAGTATTGATAAAAATCCTTAGATTTTTGTTGATTTAACAGATAAATTTAAAATTTGCTATTGAGTATAATGCTTTATTTAGTATTTTTTAAAGTTTTTAAAATCTAAGTAGTCTACAATGTGCTTAGTCACTCAGGCATGTATGACTCTCTGTGACCCCATGGACTGCAGCACACCAGGCCCCTCTGTCCATGGGGATTTTCCAGGCAAGAATACTGGAGTGGTTTGCCATGCCCTCGTCCAGGGGGTCTTCCCAACTCAGGGATCAAACCCAGGTCTCCTGCATTGCAGGCAAATTCTTTACCATCTGAGCCATATGGGAAGCCTACAATAGTTCATGATATTTCATTTTATTTTAATATTGTTGATTTTTACCAAAAATTAGCATCAGAATTCATTGACATTCTTCAGTATCTAATTTGATAATCATAGCAAATCAGAGCTTTAGTTTTTTAGTGTTTAATTTATAATATACAATGCTGAAATAGCTTCATTCTTCAATTAAATGCTGCCTAGCAATTTTCTATTTTTATTTGTCATATATTATAGAATATGAGTTGCTTGCAATTTATTTACAAATATTGCAACTCTTTGATTAATGACAGATTTTTTAAATTTTCTTCTGTTACCTCCAACCAGTTTCAAGATTTTACTAGCAATACAAAGTGATTTTATTTGTTTACTCTTTATGTGATATTTCTATTTTAAATAGCTATTCTATTTATGCTCTTTTGGTCACTGATTTCTCTTTTTCCTTCTTCATTAATATCCACTAAACTATTCATTGATCTTTCTTTTTTCCCTCTTCATTTCATGGGATTTTATTGTTTTCCAAGTTCATAGACTCCAGTTTGTCTTATTTCTCAGATGCCAACTCTTAACATACATCTGGTTCCCATAACCCCATCGTCTTCTAGTGTCCTCTTAAATTGAGTTGATTCTTAATTGGTATAATGTGGAGGTTTCAGTTATTTAAATTGCAGCTACAATGTATGTTTTAAATGTTATTGTATACCCAGTATAATAGTGGGGTTACATTAAGGGGTTAGGTCTTGTAGGCTTGAGTTGGGGTTCAGTCAGACCAACTCAGTTCACCATATTTATACTTTTATGAATCAAAATTAAACACAAAATTATATATATAAATATATATATTCACACATACACACATATCTATGTGATCTTTATATTTATTATTGCTTTTTAATGACTCTCTTTCATAGACAGTAAGATAGATGTATGTAGGAATCATGTCAACACAGAATCTAGACACTGTTGAATTTGTATGGCCCAGCTATGTTAATGTCTGGTACACTTCAGCAATCAACATTTTCTATTTGATTACAAGTGACAAAATGACTGGAACAGGAAATAAAAGTGAATAGTACAGTATTCTTTAAAATGCATATGGTAATCTGGGGAAAATTAAAAAAAATTCCATTCAGAAACTTATTTAGAAACACAAGCACATGAGCCTACCAGGCTCCTCTGTCAATGGGGATTCTCCAGGCAAGCATACTAGAGTGGGTTGCCATTCCCTCCTCCAGGGAATCTTCCCAACCCAGTAATTGAACTGGGGTCTCAGCATTGTGGGCAGTTTCTTTACCAGTTCAGCTCCTAGGGAAGCCCCTAATTAAATGTCTAGGATTTATTAACCTGGATAAAATCAATACTATGTATGTGGGCATGTGTACTCAATCACTTTAGTTGTGTCCACCTCAACACAAGTTGAGTCCATTGTGTCCCTATGGACTGTAGCCCACCAGGCTTCTCTGTCCATGGAATTCCTCAGGGAAAAATACTGTACTGGGTTGCCAGGACCTCCTTCAGGGGATCTTCCCAACACAGGAGTTGAAACCATGTCTCCTGCATTACAGGCAGATTCTTTACTGGTGAGCCTCTTCAGAAGCCCAGATGAACACTACAGGTGACATTTATTTAAGTAAATGTTCTAGTTGTCAGAGATAAATAACTGGGCTTAATGTACAAATAAAATAATTTGAAAAATTTCTTCCTCTGTCAAAAATAATTTCAACAATATCTCCAAAATATAGTGTTAAAATTCTAGTCATTGAATTTTGTATACAAATGATGTCATGAGTAGTTTACAATTCCGCATAAGGTGAAACATGAACCAAATAACCTCTTAGATGTTTCTTTATATTTAGTAAGCAATTTATTTCCAGACTTACATACCAAATGGAGCTTCCCTGGTGGCTCTGATGGTAAAGAATTCCCCTGCATAGCAGGCAGATTCTTTGCTGTCTGAGCCACCAGGGAAGCCCAACTGCACAGTATAACAATTTGAATTTCCTAAACAGAATTCCTTTCCTTTAATGTAGCACTGATTTTGGGGGGTGTATCTTGCTCTTCTTCTCATCACATTGTAGGAGCTTAGGTTCAGAGAGTTGACACAAGAAAGTGTTGGTGTTCTGCAACTTGTCTTGCTCTGAGTAATAAATGCCTTGTCTCTGACACAGCTTTTCATGCCTTTCTCCAGTATATATGAGAAACTGTCACAAGCTAACTTGTTAGCTTGCAAATAGGATAAAACCTTCATATCTATTAGTTGTTAACAAGCACTAAATAAGATGGAGTTAATTTGTTTATAAATACAATCACATAACCAGATACAAATTCATATATGAATGCACACATAAAGCTGTGTTTTTCTTTTGTCGTGTGTTTCAGAGTGTACTCAAGGAAATAAAACAGTTGATGAATATACTTCCTTAGAAAATGTCTATGCCAAGTCTTAAGGCAAAATGTTAGTGAAAAATCTTGAACTGAATTGTTATATAGTGACTTTGAACACACTGCTGTGATAATGATTGTCTTTTAACATAACATGACCCTTAGAAATTTTTATAACCTATTATTTAGTTTGTTTGACATCTAGACACCTCAAATAGTGCTAAAGCAAAGCATTTTAAACATGTAGGTACATATTCTATGCCTTTAAAAATATGTTTTAGATACAGGTTTCTTTGATCTTATAATAAAATTCCTTAGTTACAAAATCACAGACTGAATGGTCTGAGAGTAATGGAAACTAATAGAATCTACTTACATAGTCTCTAATATATGTACAAGAAAATAGCAGAGCACAAATAAATGGGGCACATCTAAGCTAATAGCCTGAAGAATTCATTTAAGGGAGTGTTTCCACCCCAATGGTTGAAACCATAGAAAACCAAGTCAAATGGCTCTGAACTTTTCAGAAGCAATGGAGGGAAAAGTGTAAAGTTCAAATGAGATTATGTTTGATGTTAGCTCTGAATAATTAATTATAAAACATCTTTCTCTCCTTATGTTTTAAAAATTGCTACACCATAGAAACAATTACAATCATCACAATATGAAGGCGACTGAGAAGAACTTTACATGTTTAGTATAGGGTTATTTGAGAAATGACACTTGATTCAATTTTCATCAGATTTCTTATCATGGAGTATTTGGTGAATTGGAAAATGTTTATCTTTCACTTGTTTGATTCAAATAATACTTATGGCCAACTAAACTTTTCAGGACTACTAGTTCTAAGTTAAGAGAAGAATAAACAGTATTCTCTGTAAGTAAGAAAGATTTTCAGTTTTTCCTAATCTTTCATGTTTATCAAAGTGAAATCATGAGGGTCTGAATATATCATAGATGCTTTAAAATGTAATTTTCTTTTCCTGTAATTAAGCAAAAGAAAAACAACTCTTCTTCTTAAATACAGTGGAATGCAACTTTAATTTATAGCTGTATTTTGCTTAATTTGTCAAGTTCATTTGAAAATCAATATGCATATCTGTAACCACATGTGTCTCTAAATGCAAATACAATATATACCTCAATCTAAATTGTATTGTTCATTATTAGAAAATGCATTTATACATCAACATGAGTAAACTATAGTGTAATAGTTTAAGAATTAATTACCTGTGAAATAAAATGATGATCTCACTCTGTAGAGGTCATCTACTTTATAAAAACCAATTTATTAAATTTCTAGAACTGACTTAAAGAAGTACAGGTTTCCCCAATATTCAAAAGTAGAACAGTCTTATGATATCTTTCTTAAGTTGAAATGGCATACAGGAAATAGAAGAAACAACTACCTTTGGTCATATCTTACTAACTGATGCACAAAATAAAAGGAGATAAAGCACAAGTGCACACAGACACACTTTAAAGCCATGTCAATTTGAAATTATGATGCTGGGTGTAGTTTCCAGGTCAGGAGATTGGCAGTGCCAGTCTTTGCTGCTGTGACACTTGTTGCTCAGGATGCATCTTGCCTCAGTAACTGCTGACTACAAAACCGAAGCTGAGCATTGTTTTCGCTTTTCACCTTTATTTGTGAAAATTCTCTTCGAATCCTTTTTTAGTTAGTGAAAACAGGTACTAGTGCAGATCTTTTGTAAAAGTGAAGTAAAGTGAACATTTGAAAAGAGGAGGATGACTGCATCTCAAGCTGGGCAGTTTAAACCACAGATATTTGTTGTTTCGGAATGTAAGTTAAAAGTGCAAAATCAAGATGTACTTTCTGAGGTCTAAGAGGGAAGGATCTGACCCACACCTTTCTTCTTGGCTCATAGAAAGCTAAATTCTTATGTTTCTTTTTATCATCTTCATCATGAGAATGGCTCTGTGTCCAAATTTTCCCTCTTAATAGAGATACCAGTCATATTGGATTAATATCCACTATAATGACCTGTTTTAACTTATCTCTGTAAGGATCCTAACTTCCAGGAGGTTACATTCTGAAGTATTGGGGGCTGGGTCTCCAACCTATGCATTTTGGAGGAAAACTTGTAACAACTCATAGCATCAACTCATAACAACCATTTTGTACCATGTAAATCTGGGAAATCAAGGATAGTATATAGATTTATTACAAGCTATTTTAAATTATTATTGAAGTAAATTACATGATTTTTACATGGGGCAAACTGACATTTTAAAATAGTGATTTATTATAATTTTTAACACACTGACTCAACCATATTTTGAGATTTTAACATGATAAATTATGAGAATATTCCTTATTCTTTATTTTTTTGTTTCTAATTTAAAAATCATTTCAAGGCCCAGGGCCAGATGGTTTCACTAGTGAATTATATCAAACATATAAAGAATAATCATACCAGTGCTTCTGAAATGCTTCCAAAAACTTGAAAAGGGAAGAACATTCCATAAAGCCAGAATTGCCATGATTAAAAAAAAAAAATCCAGAAAAACACACTGTAAGAGATTAAAACTACAGACATTTATCCCCAATGAACAACAAGGATAATGCAATTGCTAATATCAGCAAAATAAATATTATGTTTGATGTTAAATGCAATGATAACAGCATTGGTTATAAAATTAGCCAATTAGTCATGTCCTATTTTAATGACAATTAATCAGGAAAAAAATGTAATCTTCAATGTCTGCTAGACTTGTCTTATACTTGAATTTTAACAATCTTATTAGGATATGTCTAGGGAAAATAATCTAAGTATAGAACACTTTGGATATTACTCCTTTTAAAATAATATATACAGGTATGCATACTAAGTCACTTCAGTCATGTCCAACTCTTTTTCACCCCATGAACTGTAGTCTGCCAGGCTCCTCTGTCCATGGGAATTCTCTGGGCAAGAATACTGGAGTTGGTTGCATGCCTTCCTTCAGGGGATCTCCCCAAGCTAGGGACCAAACCCGTGTCTCTTATGTATCCTTCATTGGCAGGCAGATTCTTTACCACTAGTGCCACCAGGGAAGCCCACATACATGTATATACAATTTTATATTTATAATCATAAAATATTATCAAGGAAATATTTAGAGATACCAAGTAAATCTGACCACAGTAATAGAAACACAAAACAATTTTCATTAATATTACTAAAACAACATTTACATTGTTGTTTCTTGCTGTAAACTTTTATTAAATTACTAGAACTGCCACAACAGTGTATGACATACTGGATGGCTTAAAAGGAAAATTAATTTTCCCATAGTTCTGCAGGCTAGAAGTCAGAGATAACCCTTTTTGCCTCCTAGTCATGTCTTCAAAAACCGCAGGTAAATGAGTGTATCTTCCTGTAGATAAATAAACAAAAATACAAATGCTTAAAAACTATTCTTTCTTCTTTTCAATGCCAGAGTGAATATGTGTGTTTTTGTTTTGATATTCTTTTCTTTACCTACTTACGTGATATAAGTCGACTGAAACATTACATGAGAATTAGTGCTTGATGTAAGATCATTTGGTATGCTTTCAGTCAATAAAATTTTGGTTATGTTCCATGAAAATGTATTGTTTATTCTCCTTTTCAAACACAATAATTAGTTTATGAGCACTCATTATTATTTTTTGTTTAATTTTGGTTCATAATATCCATCACTTCAAGTGTGGAAGTTTTACTTAGAGGCACAAAGGATGTTTCATTCGTCACACCATTGTGTTTGAAATAGAATACAGCATAACACATCTCAGACCACAACTGAAGAGTGCCGGGAGCCAGCACAGGAGATCCCACCCATGACAAGTCATGCAGAGAGACCTGTCAGGCAAGGTGAGTCAGGTCTCAAGGGTTCCTCTGCCTGAGCATCTACCCCGAAACCAAAATCTATCTGTTTACTGTCTGCTATACTATACTCCTCTGACATTACAGGGGGCTATCCTCGACCACCTTTCTCTGGAAAAAGTTAACTTAGAGCTTCAACTGGTCTCCTGCATATGAAAGGAATGTTTCAGCTCAAATCCCTCTGATGGCTCTCTAACTTGCCTGACAGGTTCCTCTGTACTTTTACAACTTGTTTGTTTACAGCCCCCAACCGTGAGAGGCACGAAGCTTAAAACATCTTAAAGATATAGAGCCTTTTTGAGCTAAGAATTAGTTTGATTGTTGAGTTAATATTTGCCACCAGACCTCCATATCCTTTATCTTTTAGGCACCTGGGAGGATATTAATCAATGTAAACAGGATGCAGAAATAGGAATATAGTAGTTTTGATGTTAGCAATACTAGACTTTTGAGTTAATGAATTTTCTCTTTGTTATAAATCACTGTACTCCTCTTTCTTTGTTATAAATTGTTGTGTCCTTGCTATGTAAGAATGTAACTTTATTTAGTGCTTTCTGAGAGTGGCACCAGACTTTTGGAAGAGCAACACTATTACCCTTATGAGAAAAGGGCTGTAAAATGTTAATTGGCCTTCTGGCCATAGGATGATGTAAATCACCTAAAACTTGTGTATACAGCTAGATATGCAGAGAGAAAGCCTGGTCTCGATAAGAGTCAGGGCTGCTGACACTGCATAATTTTGTATTATTCATTGATCTCTATGTACAACCAAAAGTATAAAAAGCCTTTCTGGACAATAAAAGATGGGCCAGTCACTGGAAAGCCTGTTTTCCCCCGTATGGACTATCTCTCTCTCTTTCTCCCTCTCCCTCCCTCTCCTTTTCAGGCTGAATTCCCATCTGGAGCACGGAGGCTCTCTGAGTCTACTTACTTGCCTGGGCTTCTCAGACCCACATGAGAGGGAGCCCAAGGCAGGGCACCCTTCGCTATTCAAGCGGGCACCTGTGGCCTAACGTAGACAGTGCAAACCTCTTGTCTCGTGGTTTTATTAGTTTTCCACGAAAACCAAGTTATTCAGCATCTTTTCTCCACTAAATTTTCCTACTACACTATTTTTTCCTAATCTCTCTTTATATTTCTAAATAAGTAAGTTTTTCCTCGCCACACCATCCCCCCTTCAAATTACCCTGGATCCTCCAGGGCTGGACCTCGGCAGAAGAGGCTTAATATTTTTTTTCCTCAAACTAAACTGATCTTCATTTTTTTAAAAGTACATATGCATACCAAAACATCAAAATTTGTCATGAATTAAATGTACATTAAATGTAAATAATGGTGGTTAGAAACAACAGCTTCTGACTGCTGCTCTTGCAATTTCCTGAACAATCCATGGATTCCTCCTTCCCATGCCTGGGTTGTTAAATTCCTCCTCCTACCTCAAAAAACCCATTGTCTCTTTAAAAAAAAATTTTTTTTTCCCTTGGCTTAAACTAGCCAGAAAAAAACTAACCAGAATTGGTTTGTGTTGCTTGCAACAAAAAGAACGTTAACCAACTCATTCACTAACAGGGTATTTTTAAACCTCATACCCAATTGATAGCTGCCTTCCATTATCTGAAGAGCAATGTGGAAAATAGACTAAATTTATTCTCTGTAGCTCCAAATGACCCATAAGTGGAAGTTGCATGGAAATTAGATTTCATCTCAATATGGGAAGAAATTTCAAACAGTTGGGGTTGCCTAGGTGAGGTAGTGTGGAGAAGACAATGGCACCCCACTCCAGTCCTCTTGCCTTGGAAATCCCATGAACAGAGGAGCCTGGCAGGCTGCAGTCCATGGGGTAGCTAAGAGTCAGACACGATTGAGCAACTTCACTTTCACTTTTCACTTTCATGCTTTAGAGAAGGAAATGGCAACCCACTCCAGTGTTCTTGCCTGGAGAATCCCAGGGACAGCAGAGCCTGGTGGGCTGCCATCTATGGGGTCGCACAGAGCCGGACATGACTGAAGTAACTTAACAGTAGCAGGTGAGGTAGTGAGTGTTCTGTTCCTGTCAGGAGTTTTGTAAAAGGAACTCTCATGCTAATACCTGTGGTTCAAGAAGAATTTTACCAGGTCTTATTTTCTGCATTTGTTTATAAAAACTATATGTATGTGAGGGATTCCTAGGTGGTACAAGTGGTAAAGAACTCACCTGCCAATGCAGGAGATATAAGAGACATGGACTCAAACTCTGGTTTAGGAAGATCCCCTGGAAGAGGGAAGAGGGCAATCCGTGCCAGTAGTCTTGCCTGGAGAATTCCATGGACAGCGGAGCCTGTTGGGCGACAGTCTACTGGGTCGCAAAGAGTGGGATACGACTAAAGTGACTTAACACAAATGTATCAGATATTAATAGTGACCTGGAATGATATCACAATCTGATTAGGATACCTACCTAGATAAATTATGTATTCTCAGTGAAATATTAGATGATTCATTAACATTTGAAGAATAGTTTCTAGATAACTTTCTGCACTGGGATGTCCACTTGCTTCTTGTCTCTAGCAGTTTCCATAGCTGAGAATCTGCCTAGATTTTACATGGCAGTCCAGACAACTTGCCAGAGTGCTGCACTACATATCAGCTAATTGGACTACTAATGAGCTGAGTGACTTTTTAATACCAACTGCCTGCAAACCACCCAGTGTGATTGCAGATGGCCTCTTAAAAGTGAGCCACTTCAGAATTAACATGCCTTGTTTCTTAAGTGTCAACAATGTAAAGCACAAGATCTGAATTTAAACATTTGAATAGCAATCCATCACTCTTCAACACAGCTGGAAACTTGATCTTTTTCTTTCAAGTAATATACAATTAAAATAGCCAGAATTACCATGAAATCAAAAAATTCATATAGAAAATTTTATTTTCTCTGTGCTAGTAAGAATTATTTCTACACTAAAGCCGAATGAGCTTCATAATTTTCAGTTATCTCAGTTAAAGCACAGCTTTTACTTGCAGACATACACCTTTGACATTTTAAAATTAAGGCACAGATTAAGAAAAGCAACCTCATGCTAAAACCATTAGATGTAATTTTCATAGATATTTTCTACTTCCTTTACCAAATGGCTGCATCTAGGCTTATATACGTAAAATAAATAAAGCTGGCACAACTTGGCTTGGGTGCATCTCTTTAATATTAAAGAAAAAAAGAACAAAACCAAAAACTTAAGTTTAAATCCATGGGGCTTTGTTTGCTTGTTTTTTTTTTTTTTTATAGGTAACTATTTGGGACCTCCAACTATCGTAATCTGCTTTCTCTGAGAATGCTCTACTAATATTGTGGTGCAGTGGTAAAGAATACCCCTGCCAATGCAGAAGAGGAGAGGCAAGCAACGCAGGTTTGATCCATGTGTTGGGAAGATCCCTTGGAGAATGAAAGATCAACTCACTTCAGTATTCTCACCTGAAAAATTCCATGGACAGAGAGCCCTAGCGGGCTAGTCCATGGGGTCACAAAGAATCAGACAGGACTGAGCACACACATTATATTAGATTAAGGTTGTCACTAAGAAGGTAGCTATATGACTTTTATTTCTAAAGCATTTTTTGAGACTGTTATTTCCATTCAATTGCACCCCAGAGAGAGCCAATCAATATAATCCAATGAATCCAATCCGATCATACAGAAACTGAACTCTTTTTAGGGCAGTAAAATCTAAGGACAGTGCTTCTAGGACAAAAATTTCCTTTTCCTTAGTGATTCACAGGGCATCAGTCTGTCCACTGAATACAAATGAATCCCATGAAGCAAGGATCACTAGAAGTAGCCATGTTATGGACCACAGGAAGAATACATTTAAGTAAAACCAATACTCCTGGCCAAGCACCGAGGCAAAAACAAGACTAGCTCCAACCAGTGGATATGTGAGAAAACTCTGCACCTCTTCTCAATTTTGCGTAAACCAAAACTCTTGTATAAACAAAAGTCTTAAGGAAAAAATATAAGTTTAATTCTTGAAGGTATAATCATCATTTAGATCACAGCATCTCTTACCACAAATAGAAGAAAGGATGTATCCTCACAGTACTCATCTATTCACAGGTATTTGCATTAGTACCAGCTTTGGATTTATTAATAAACCTTCTATAATATTCCTATACCATTTTCAGTCTGTAAAGAATATGCCTACAATGCAGGAAGCCTCGGTTCAATTCCTGTCAGGAAAATCTCCTGGAGTAGGAAATGGCAACAGGCTCTAGAATTTTTGCTGGAGAATCCCATGGACAGAAAGGAGCCTGGTCCACGGGATTCCTAGGGTCAGAGAAGACTTTGCCAGTAAACCACCATCTTTTTCTTGATTTATGATTTTACTTCTACTAAAAATGTTCAGGTCGTTACTCAGCTTTATAGTTAATTTCAAAAGAAGCTGCCAAGTTTTTTTTGTTTGTTTGTTTGGTTTTTTTAAAACTGCTCAGTTTATGAGAAGTGGAAAAATAACATCCATTAAGTTCCTCCTTTTGCATCTCAATAGCGACTCCAGTCGGAGAAGGCAATGGCAACCTACTCCAGTACTCTTGCCTGGAAAACCCCATGGACGGAGGAGCCTGGACGGCTGCAGTCCATGGGGTCGCTGAGGATTGGACACGACTGAGCGATTTCACTTTCACTTTTCACTTTCATGCTTTGGAGAAGGAAATGGCAACCCACTCCAGTGTTCTTGCCTGGAGAATCCCAGGGATGAGGGAACCTGATGGGCTGCCGTCTATGGCGTCGCACAGAGTCGGACACGGCTGAAGCGACTTAGCAGCAGCAGCAACTCCAGTCCCAGTCAGTCTAGTTGAATCCTGGGCCACTTCATGTTAAAATCTCCCTTTCTGGCTGCCTTTCATTTGGCCCTACTTAAGACTATAAAGAAAGCTGAGCGCTGAAGAATTGGTGCTTTTTAACTGTGGTGTTGGAGAAGATTCTTGAGAGTCCCTTGAACTGCAAGGAGATCCAGCCAGTCCATCCTCAAGATCAGTCCTGAGTGTTCAATGGAAGAACTGATGTTGAAGCTGAAACTCCAATACTTTGTCCACCTGATGCAAAGAGCTTACTTATTTGAAAAGACCCTGATACTGGAAAAGATTGAGGGCAGGAGGAGAAGGGGAAAACAGAGGATGAGATGGTTGGATGGCATCACCAACTCGAAGGGCATGAGTTTGGGTGGACTCCGGGAGTTGGTGATGGACAGAGAGGCCTGGCGTACTACGCTTCAGTTCAGTTCAGTCACTCAGTCATGTCCGACTCTTTTCAACCCCATAAACTGCAGCACTCCAGGCCTCCCTGTCCATCACCAACTCCCGGAGTTCACTCAAACTCACATCCATCAAGTCAGTGATGCCATCCAGGCATCTCATCCTCTGTTGTCCCCTTCTCCTCCTGACCCCAATCCCTCCCAGCATCAGAGTTTTTTCCAAGGAGTCAACTCTTCACATGAGGTGGCCAAAGACTGGAGTTTCAGCTTCAGCATCAGTCCTTCCAATGAACACCCAGGACTGATCTCCTTTAGGATGGACTGGTTGGATCTCCTTGCAGTCCAAGGGACTCTGAAGAGTCTTCTCCAACACCACAGGTCAAAAGTATCAATTCTTCAGTGCTCAGCTTTCTTCACAGTCCAACTCTCACATCCATATATGACCACTGGAAAAACCATAGCCTTGACTAGATGCAGCAGTTCATGGGGTCGCAAAGAATTGGACAAGACTGAGCGACTGAACTGAACTGACTGAATCTAAAAGGGTTTGGATTCCATGTCTCTCAGCTGGCACATGGGAGAGCTAACTTTACCACAGGCAACTCAGCCTCCTGCTCCTCAGCCACCTGCCGGAAGCTGCTGGTGTGTCCAGCGGCACAGGCGCAGGACTATTTGGACGTGCGTTAGCCAGCAGCAGATCAGTCCTTAGCTTTTATGTGTGGTTGAGGTTCCAGAACTTCCTCTTAGTGAGCAAGAAAAATCACACCAGTCTGGCCCCTTTCTATCATCAGAGTAGCATCAGGGAATGGGTGGATTAGGGATCTGCTGAGGATGCTAGGGGCAGAAAGGCAAGGTGCAGATTGAGGGAGGCTGGTCCAGGAAGGATGCTGGAAGCTTTGGCCCCTTCATAAACCACGTGTCTCTCTGCACACAGCTGAGGGGTACTGTTCAGTGGGGATTTTGAGCACCGACAGGTCATTTTGTGGTATTTTCAGAAAATAACACCATGTGTGCCTGAAGAGCCTTGTGTGTCAGCCCTTTTATGCAACCACTTCCTGCTACTTTCTGGTCGCTGCTACTGAAGGCTTTCTAAGTAAGTGATGGTCTGTGTGGGGCCCTGTTCCCACTGGATGCCTGAAGTGTTTTTCAAAATGATTGTACCATTATGTTGTTTTTTAGTTGCTAAATTGTTAAGACTATTTTGCTACCCCATGGACTGTAGCTCCCTGCCCTGAACCCCACTCTCCTCGTCTGTCCATGGAAATTTCTAGGCAAGAATACTGGGTTGGGTATATAATAATGAGGTGGGTTGCCATTACCTGCTCCAGGGGATTTTCCTCACCCAGGGATGGGATCCCTGGCTCCTGCATTGCAGGCATATTCTTCACCACTGAGACACCTGTGAAACCCAATACCATTATACACTACTGCTAGCAATGTGAGAAAATTTCAGTTGCTCCACAAATTCACCAAACATTTGATACTGCCTACAGACAAAATCTAACTGTTGCTTCCTGATGTGCATATAGGTTTCTCAAGAGGCAGGTCAGGTGGTCTGGTATTCCCATCTCTTGAAGAATTTTCCACAGTTTATTGTGATGCACAAAGTCAAAGGCTTTGGCATAGTCAATAAAGCAGAAATAGATGTTTTTCTGGAACTCTCTTGCTTTTTTGATGATCCAGCAGATGTTGGCAATTTGATCTCTGGTTCCTCTGCCTTTTCTAAAACCAGCTTGAACATCTGGAAGTTCACAGTTCATGTATTGCTGAAACCTGGCTTGGAGAATTTGGAACATTACTTTACTAACCTGAGATATACAGATGACACCACCCTTATGGCAGAAAGTGAAGAGGAACTAAAAAGCCTCTTGATGAAAGTGAAAGAGGAGAGTGAAAAAGTTGGCTTAAAGCTCAACATTCAGAAAATGAAGATCGTGGAATCTGGCCCCATCACTTGATGGGAAATAGATGGAGAAACAGTGGAAACAGTGTCAGACTTTTTTGGGGGAGGCTCCAAAATCAATGCAGATGGTGACTGCAGCCATGAAATTAAAAGATGCTTACTCCTTGGAAGAAAAGTTATGATCAACCTAGATAGCATATTGACAAGCAGAGACACGACTTTGCCAACAAAAGTCCCTCTAGTCAAGGCTGTGGTTTTTCCAGTGGTCATGTATGGATGTGAGATTTGGACTGTGAAGAAAGCTGAGTGCCAAAGAATTGATGCTTTTGACCTGTGGTGTTGGAGAGGACTCTTAAGAGTCCCTTGGACTGCAAGGAGATCCAACCAGTCCATTCTAAAGGAGATCAGCCCTGGGTGTTCTTTGGAAGGAATGAAGCTAAAGCTAAAACTCCAGTACTTTGGCCACCTCATGTGAAGAGTTGACTCATTGGAAAAGACTCTGATGCTGGGAGGGACTGGGGGTAGGATGAAGAGGGGACAACAGAGGATGAGATGGCTGGATGGCATCACCGACTCGATGGACATGAGTCTGAGTGAACTCCAGGAGCTGGTGATGGACAGGGAGGCCTGGGGTTCTGTGATTCATGGGGTCGCAAAGAGTTGGACACGACTGAGCAGCTGAACTGAACTGAACAGACTGAAATCGGGGTAAATAGATGTCTCTTTCTCTGTGTTCCTTCATTCAAGAAAAAGAGCCCTATGATTTTTGTTGTCCACAATTGTTTGCAATATTCCTCTCTCTTTATTTTTACTTTAACAGTTGATTATGATAATATGGAGACCTACTACCAATATTTTAATCCTTGGCTCCAATGATTTTAGTTCTCTTATTGTTTTGTTGTTGTTTGATTTATTTTTAATTGATTGAATATTAGGAACTTAAAACAGCTAACAACTTACCTGAGTTTACCTATGCTTTCTCCTGAATCCCAAGAATGAAAAAGGGATAGCAATCAAATTTTTATCTGCTGTCAAGATAATGTGCATGCATGCTAAGTCACTTCAATTGTGTCTTACCCATTGCACCCTCATGGACAGGTACCCACCAGCCTTCTCTGTCCATGGGATTTCCCAGGCAAGAATACTGGAGTGGTTTGTCATTTACTCCTTCAGGGGATCTTCTCTACCTAGGGATTGAACCTGAGTCTCTCATAGCTCCTGCACTGCCAGTCAGATTCTTTACTAATACCACCACCTAGAAAGCCCATCAAGATAATAAATGGTAATTTAATAAGCATAGTAGAAGTTGTAGTTTTTGTTGTTTATCACTAAGTTGTGTTTCACTCTTTGGCAACCCCATGGACTGTAGCCTGCCAGGCTCCTCCGTCCATGGGATTTTCCAGGCTAGAATACTGGAGTGGCTTGCCGTTTCTTTCTCCAGGGGATCTTCCCAACCTACAGGTCAAATTCATGTCTCCTGCATTGCAGGTGGTTTCTTTCCATTGAACCAACAGAGAAGCCCCATAGTAGAAATAGCTACAGCTTAATTGTCTGTTGTTTGGTGTGGTGTGTATGTGTGTGTGTGATATGTTAAGAAGGAAGCCTATTTTTGCACTACTGTTTGGATATTACAAGCACCTCTGAAAGCACTTATATTTGTGAGGGAGGTAAAACAAAAATAAGATAGATTGAAAACTAGATTCATTGAAATTTTTCTGAAAGTAAACATCCATATGACCCTCTTTACCAATTTAGGGAAGACATTTACAAATTTTTCACTGTAGTTTGTGCTAAAGTGACTTCCAAGTTTTATTAGCTAATGATGGATTTTAAAACTGAAATCAGAAGGAATAAATGAAAGTTCATATGCTGACTATAGAAATGTCACCACCTTATTTCAATTCAGCTCTAAGAAGAGTAATTAGTTTTAATTCACCATGGGCAAGTGAATATAGGAATCTCTTCTGATAAATATTTAGGTTTAAGTGATAAGCCGTAGAATGTTGTTTGGAGGGAAGGAAATAGCACTATACTGACGTGTCTTGAGTATATGGTGTTTCCAAAAACTGTAGAAATTATATATAACAATAACTAAATATTAACTACTTGTCAAAGATCACAGAAATAATTGAGGAAGGGTTGTTACCAATAACAGAGGGGAGAGAAATGAGTTGGAAGTCAGTTTCACTTGACCCATGAAAGGACAAAATTATCAGATAATGTAAACCCTTGATTATGGACATTCAAGTTACAATTATGGACAGCACACACTTTGCCAATTCAAAGAAGCCTTTCCAAAACTTTCAGCATGTTATTTTGCTCCCATAACCCTTTTAAACACTAAACTCTTATTGTTACATAACCAGTGTTGTACTTTTTTCATTCAGTTCACATTCTTCCCTACAGAAAACTGAAAGTTAAATTTCTTGTAGGTAGGATATGCTTACTGCACTTCTTCATTCTTAGTACTTTTATATAAGTTTGATTTATTTTGTTGAGTGGGGAAAATTTGGTAAAGTAGAAGACATTTCATTTCTAATAAGCTACCTATTCTAATACTAACTTAAAGAAACACTTGTTTGCCAAATATTATCAATAAATACATCTCACAGAATACATTACAAGAGTTGTGGTGTTAGTGACATCGATTTTGTTGAATTTAGGTGGAGAGAATAAAATAATTTGTATGAAAGCATTCATAGAATCTTTCACAACTCAAAAATCTTTGCAGGTTCCTTTCTTCTTTAGTATCAAATTTCACTCTGCCCAAGGATTTTAATTTAGAAAATATTTGGATTCTTGATTTTAGTTTTTTGTTTTTTTTTTTTAATTATTCATGGCCCATTACTGTGAGTTACAAATGCTTAAATTATGTGTAACTTTGGGAAAACTTTGGTATGGACCTAACAAAAGCGGAAGGTATTAAGAAGAGGTGGCAAGAATACACAGAAGAACTCTACAAAAAAGATCTTCACTACCAAGATAATCACAATGGTGTGATCACTCACCTAGAGCCAGACATCCTGGAAAGTGAAGTCAAGTGAGCCTTAGGAAGCATCACTACGAACAAACCTAGTGGAGGTGATGGAATTCCAGTTGAGCTATTTCAAATCCTGAAAGATGATGCAGTGAAAGTGCTGCACTCAGTATGTCAGCAAATTTGGAAAACTCAGTAGTGGCCACAAGACTGAAAATGGCCAGTTTTCATTCCAATCCCAAAGAAAGGCAATGCCAAAGAATGCTCAAACTACCACACAATTGTACTTGTCTCACATGCTAGTAAAGTAATGCTCAAAATTCTCCAAGCCAAGCTTCAGCAGTACATAAAACCATGAACTTCCAGATGTTGAAGCTGGTTTCAGAAAAGGCAGAAGAGCCAGAGATCAAATTGCCAACATCTGCTGGATCATGGAAAAAGCAAGAGAGTTCCAGAAAAACATCTATTTCTGTTTTATTGACTATGCCAAAGCCTTTGACTGTGTGGATCACAATAAACTGTGGAAAATTCTGAAAGAGATAGGAATACCAGACCATCTGACCTGCCTCTTGAGAAACCTATATGCAGGTTAGGAGGCAACAGTTAGAACTGGACATGGAACAACAGACTGGTTCCAACAGGAAAAGAAGTATGTCAACGCTGTATATTGTCACTGTGCTTATTTAATTTATATGCAGAGTACATCATGAGAAACACTGGGCTGGAAGAAGCGCAAGCTGGAATCAAGATTGCCAGGAGAAATATCAATAACCTCAGATATGCAGATGACACCACCCTTTTGGCAGAAAGTGAAGAGGAACTAAGAGCCTCTTGATGAATGTGAAAGAGGAGAGTGAAAAAGTTGGCTTAAAACTCAACATTCAGAAAAAGAAGATCATGGCATCTGGTCCCATCACTTCATGGCAGATAGATGGGGAAACAGTGGAAACAGTGTCAGAGTTTATTTTGGGGAGCTCCAAAATCACTGTAGATGGTGATTGCAGGCATGAAATTAAAAGACGCTTACTCCTTGGAATGAAAGTTATGACCAACCTAGACAGTATATTGAAAAGCAAAGATATTACTTTGCCAACAAAGGTCCGTCTAGTCAAGGCTCTGGTTTTTCCAGTGGTCATGTATGGATGTGAGAGTTGGACTGTGAAGAAAGTTGAGCGCCGAAGAATTGATGCTTTTGACCTCTGGTGTTGGAGAAGACTCTTGAGAGTCCCTTGGACTGCAAGGAGATCCAACGAGTCCATCCTAAAGGAGATCAGTCCTGGGTGTTCATTGGAGGGACTGATGCTGAAGCTGAAACTCCAATACTTTGGCCACGTTATGCAGAGAGTTGACTCATTGGAAAAGACCCTGATGCTGGGAGGGACTAGGGGCAGGAGGAGAAGGGGACGACAGAGGATGAGATGGCTAGATGGCATCACCGACTCAATGGACATGAGTTTGAGTGAACTCCGGGAGTTGGTGATAGACAGGGAGGCCTGGCATGCTGTGAGTCATGGGGTCGCAAAGAGTCAGACATGACTGAGCGACTGAACTAGCTAACTAATTTGGGCAAAAAAAATTTAAATAATTGCCTTCTTTTTTGACTTACTGTGTGCTTAGTCACTCAGTGATGTCTGACTCTTTGTGACCCCATGGACTGTAGCGTGCCAGACTCCTCTGTCCATGGGAATTCTCCAGGCAAGTATACTGGAGTGGGTTGATCTGCCTTTCTCCAGGGGCTCTTCCCCACCCAGGGATCGAACCCAGGTCTCCCGCATTGCAGGCGGATTCTTTACTGTCTGAGCCACGAGGGAAGCTTTTTAGACTCACCAGTATTTTATTATTAACATGTATTTTACACTGAAATACATGTCTTTAAAATGTGATGAGTCTTTCTCTTTCTAGCTTTTGCTTTTGCTATCATTCTTCTTTTTGTGGTGGTGGAGTGATTGAAGAAATAAACTTTGTTTTAAGTGATGTTAACAATAATCAAAAATTTATTTTCCATAATTTTCAATATTTCAAATATTTTAACATTATGTTTTGCTAAATTATATATGCACACACAAGGCAGCATATTTAAATTGTTAACTTTAATTAAGATTTAAATTCATATTTTTTGATGCTACAGATAAATCAGTGTTTTCTTCAAAATTTTCTCTGGAATATTCCAATCATTCTTACACCAAGTTAATTATGATAGTTTGACTCCCATATTTACTTAATTCACATTCTTTTATAAAGCTGTCATTATATGATTCATTGGCCTCATGATTTCTAAATTTTAGCATAGCTGTTTCTCCACATTTCTATTAAGCACAGACATGGAATCAGAAAACTATTTTTCTTGTCCTGATTTTAAATCATGTAATGAATAAAGGCATCATAAAATATCCAGTTAACAATCAGATACCTTGACCTTTACTTGTTTTAATTTAATTTGGTAAGAATGTGAAATAGTGTTTACACTCTCTTTGGGCAGGATTTATTTCTCATCCAATGCTCATAGTTGTTTCAAGGACATTTAAAATGGCACGATTTCAATAACAATCATAAAATGTTTCTATATCTTTTAAGTATATTGCTTAAATGTATTTCAAAATCATAACTCTTTCTAAACTATTACTGCTCAGAATACAAATGAGTTTTCATTAACCATTCATATCTTTATCCTCTGTTCACTTGACTTAGTTTTGTTCTATTTATATGTTAAGGCAATTTTTTAAACCACCATCTAATTATACTTCCTGAGAGTATTTTTTAGACTGCTTAAACTTGATACAACTGAAATGAAATATTTATAACCCACTGGCTTTAAAACATATGCATGAAATATTCTGAGAAATTAATAACACACTGAGATAACTAATAGAAGGTTACCAAAAGTACTCAGGCACCTAACTATAATTTATCATATGTTAGGGTGTTCTTTTTTTCTCTGCAATCAGTATCAAATCCTGAGAAATATATTTTAACAAAAATTTCATGCTGTATTTCATGATAGAGAAAACATGCTTGAAAATGTCATTCTGCTTTGTTAAAAAAAAAAAAGAAACAAGTGTTAATAATCACTTTTTAATTAGAAGGGTAGAATTTGCCTGTCCTAACACAAAAATCTAAATCTAGTACATATCTGTTTACTAAATTTATTAAAGTAGGTCAGTGATCATTATATGTTAATCCCCAGATCTTGAGACAGTCCACAACCATGTATTGATGATTTATATTCACTACTGACCATGAATAGCACCATATGAAGACAAACACCCATTGTTTGCAAATTGCTTATGTGCTTTAGAGAGAACTCAGAGTAAACAGATTTACCTAATTTTCCAAAGTTACTTAGTCATTGTTTTCAAATAATTGATACACAGAAGGAAATTGGATAATGATAGAAAATATGGGATATACAGAACTGAAATGATAAATTATCAGCACATTCTGTTTTAAAAATAATTTTAAAAGCATGGTTTGAACACATATATATATAAACCTAATTGTACAGTGAAACAAAGAGATTGATATATGGTAACTGCCTTGGAAGATTGTTGAAAGAAGGGGTCATGCAAATAGAATCTCATATATAAGACCAAAAAATGATAGAATGGAAATTATATATGGTGATGAAAATGCACTGAGAAGATATTTGAAGGGAAGTTTAGGAGATATGCAAGAAAGAAATAAGAAGGAAAACAATGTAGGCCAGGTTGAAGTTTATTTGTCTATAAAAATGAAATATGATGCAAGGGATAAGCAGCATGATGTTTAGGGAGAAACTTTTTGAATAAGAAACTTTAGATGCCTAGAAAATAATTAGAAATTATATTGCTATGGGAAAGTTAGAAAATTAAATAGCTAAATCTAGATTTCTATGCTGAAGAAGTCACATTTCTGGACAAAAAAAAATAACCCTTTTAATTATTTAAACTTCTTTTTTATAAAATTATAATAATGCATATTGAAAAAAGCAATGCAATATTTTATACAGTGTTTTGAACTACTGAGAAGTAATTAATCACATATAACCATATCCATGTCTAGTAAAACAATATATTTTAGTATTTCCAAAGATGCTTATATGCTTCCTTGTTGTCAAAATTTGGCCTCTGTTCACTGGTGGTGAATGGAAATGTGGAAACAGAGTTTTGAGTGAAGTAGAAAAGAGTAGCTACTATTGTTTTGTGCCGGGGTTCAGCCCTGGTGGATCCAGGGAATTCGAAGGGTGGACGGCGTTGGCGAGGAAAGACTTATCTATTTATTAATATAAGATTAGATTAGGAAGAAATAGTGTAGTAGGAAAATTAAGTGAAGAAAAGAGGCTGAATAACTAGGTTTATGGGGAAGACCAATAAAGCTCCAGACAAGGAGCTTGCACCATCTGCTTTGGACCACCGGCATCCATTTGAATATCAGAGAGTGCCCCGCCTTGGGCTCTCTCTCTTTCAGATCTTAGAAGCCAGGACAAGTAGACTTGGTGAGCCACCCGACTCCAGATGGGAATTCAGCCTGAAGTTAGAGTAAAGAGGAGACACGGGGGAAACCAGTCCAGTGACTTGCCCTGGCCTCTATTGTCTAGAATGTCCTTTTATACCTTTTTGATTGTTCATAGAGATCAATGGGTAATATGAAATTATGCAGCGTCAGCAGCCCTGATTCTTATCAAAACCAGGCTTTTCTCTCTGCATACCTAGTTGTATACACAAGTCTTAGGTGATTTACATAATCTTAAAGCCAGAGGGCCAATGAACATTTTACAGCCTTTTTTCTGATAAGGGTTTTTCAACCAGAAGACTTATTTGTATTGATCTTCCCAAAGTCTGGTGCCACTCTCAGAAAGCACTAAATAAAGTTACATTCTTAACATAGCAAGGACACAAGAGGAGTGAGTGATATATAACAAAGAAAAGTAATTAACTCAAAAGTCTAGTGTTGCGAACATCAAAACTACTATATATCTTTTTCCATATCCCATTTACATTGATTAACGTCCTCCCAGGTGCCTAAAAGATAAAGAATATGGAGACCTGGCAGCAGTCATTGAGTCAACAGTGAAAACCTGCCACCAATATGATTTTTAACTCTTTAGAAAAGGCTCTGTTTCTTTAAGATACTTTTAAGCTTTGTGCCTCTCGAGGTTGGGGGGCTGTAAGCAATTCACAAGCTGTAAGAGGTCTGGGGAACCTGTTAGGCAAGCTAGAGAGCTATCAGAGGGGGTTTAACTGAAACATCCCTTTCAAATACCGAAGACTAAAACCCTGATTTGACTTTTTCCAGAAGATATTAGAAGAGTGGAAAAGCTGAGTATAAAGGCCGGCAGATTCTTATTTTTTGGCGGGGTGGATGCTCAGGAAATTCCAGGGGGAACCCCTGAAACCTGATCACGCACTTGCGTTTGTCAGGCTTCCTTCCCCATGACCTTGTCACGGGCGGGATTCCTCACGCTGGCCCCCGACAGCTTTGCAAGCAAAGGGGGCCCCAGTGGGCTAATGCCCTCAAGACCATGGGGCCCACCCTGGAGTGGGTAGTGAGTTTTATAATGTTCAAGGAGTGGGGCATGATCAAACTGTGGACAATTCTTGGATTGGCTGGCATCAAGTTATAAAGTTTCAAGCATCAGTTGTTTTCTAATTTCAGCCAGTCTAGAGTCTGTTTTCATGTGGTCAGCAGTTTTCATCTGCAGGGGGTCTGCTTCTTGTAAAAACAACTTAGGAATGTGTGTCAAATCTTTATCTATATCTTTTATGGAACTAACAGTTTGGTGATTCTGCTTTGTGGTAGAATTAACCAGGTACAGCTGGTAAATTTGTTACCAGTTCCCTAGTCTGATGGCCTACATCTTAGCATTGTTTCTGTATCTTCACATTTCCCAATCATTAACTCTTGAGTCAGCATTTTATTAATACTTCAAAAGACAAGGACACAGTGGCTTGTACATGTTTTCATCCTCTAATCACTACTTTCTCTCTTTCCCTAAAACAGGCAGATTCCTGTTTTCTAAGAGTATAATTCCATTTTGACTGTTGTTGGATTTTATGTAATGGATTCATATGTTAGATGTTCTTGCCTAACTTGCTAAACTTGACATTTTGGAGATTTAACTGTGTTGTTGAATGTAGGTGTTGTGTTTATGTGTATTGCTGTATTTTTTCTCAAACTTTTCACATAGTCTAGTGTTAATAGACATGGATGTGATTTCTGGTTCGATGCTCATAAAAACATTCATGTTTTATGCTGTGCTGTGCTTAGTCACTCAGTCATGTCTGACTCTTTATGACCCCATGGACTGTAGCCCACCAGGCTCCTCTGTCCATCGGGATTCTCCAGGCAAGAATACTGGAATGGGTTGCCATGCCCTCCTGCAGGGGATCTTCCCAACCCAAGGATCGGGCCCAAGTCTCCCACAGTACAGTCAGATACTTTACCATCTGAGCCACCAGGGAAGCCAAAAGCATTCATGCATATGTTTAAGGGCTCAATACATGCATTATTGTTAAAAACATATCCAAGTTGAGGAATCACTTTGTCACTGAATTTGTGTATGTTAAACTTCATTGACTATTGAAAAATCTATTGGCATACTTGACCATTCTCTACAACAATGAATAAATACTACAATCTGTACTACACTATAAAACTTGGTATAAGATCTATATCTCATATTATCCTCAAAGATTTTTATTATTTTTATATAAATTTTGCTCTTTCCTTTATAGGGAATCTAATTTTGAGACTGCTTTGAGACTGAGCAATTTTAACTTTCTTTCTCTTCACATTAGTCAATTAGATTAAAGTCACATATTGAAACCACTATCCTTTCATAATTTCTCTGCAGTGCCATTTGTTTTCATAAATTAAGTAAGCATGTGTGCATTGGTCACGTCTGTGCTCTCTATGCTAGTTTATTGGTCACATTTCCTTTTGCTTAATTTCAATAGTTCTGACCTAAGTGTTACTTTCCATTAGAATTGGTCCTTCCATTGTGTTGATCTTAGCTACTCGTAGCCCTTTATAAGTCCATCCATGTATGTTTTAGATTGTTTATCTAACTTCACACATACATGCATACTTATAGTTGCAAGCACATATACTTGTGGAATTTTGATGGGATGGCACAAAATGTGTAATTAATATGGGTAAAAATTACATCTTTAAAATTTTAAATATTCAAATTCATGACATTCATCCATTTATATAAGTGTTCTTTAGTTTTTTCTTTAATATTTTAGAGTTTATAAGGTTTTTCTCACTGTTTTTAGATGTTTTTATTGTTGTTTGGAACTTTGGTGCTGTTGTAAGCTGTATTGTTATGAAACTCAAACTCTCCTTTGCCTTTCTGTTGTTGATATTTGGAAGTGTTCTTTTTGTATTTCAGTATATACAGGCATTTTTTGCTAATGGTATATACCTTTAAATAATATAGAAAAATTATGAATGCATGACAACTTGCTGAATGATAATATTTATTTTAATACATTTTTTATAGCTCTGCATCTTTGTATGCATTCATAAGATGCTGTGGTGATTTTGCCATGCCTATTATTTTACCTTTTGTAGAAGTACTTTCCCAGAGATTTAGACTGAAAGAACAAAACACATTATTACATAAGAGGAGAAAAACAATAATTTTCTAGACATAGGACTGCTTAAATTTTTCTCTATTTGAATAAATTAATGAATAATAGATTCTGAGACATATGAGCATAATTTTATAATAATTCTTGACATTTATTCCACCTTTTCTTATCTTTTTCAGAGCTTTAACATGATTAATGACCTGACAAGGGGTGATGTATGGCTGTTGACTTAGGAGTCCCACTAAGACTTCTTTGTCAATGCTGATTTTAACTGTTGACCCTATAAAATTTCTTGCTGCTGTGCATGGCAGTCAACTCCCAATTCATTTCACACAAGCAAGGCTTCCCTATTGGCTCAAATGGTAAAGAATCTGCCTGCAATGTGGGAGACCTGGGTTTGATCCCTGGATCAGGAATATCCCTTGGAGAAGGGAATGACCATGCACTCCAGTATTCTTGCCTGGAGAATCCCCTGGACAGAGGAGCATGGTAGGCTATGGACCAAGGGTCATGAAGAATCCAATGTGACTGAGCAACTAACACTTTCACTTTCACTTTTTACACGTAGAGAGCAGGGAGACAACAACAACCATCAGAGACATAGGAAATCTGAAATCAGAGGGGTTAATAACTTGGTCCTTTGGCTTATCCAAAAAGTGCCAGATAGAAAAAGCATATATCTTAAAGTGAAGACCAATTATGTAAATACCTTGGGAAGGTTTTTATTTACTTCTACTCTATGAAATTTTGTTGTGGCTCTACATTATTGTATGTAATATATTCTGTGTATGTATACAACTTAAAAGATAGGTGTATGCATGTATTCCATAGAGTTGTCTCTGTACAGAAATATCTCCTATACATAAAAAGACAAAAATAAGATTAAGCTCACCATATCTAATGGATTGCAATTCCCAGAAATCTGGTAGGATATAATAATGTTGGGCTTTCCATTGTGTTCCACTGAGCTGTTTGTTTACACACCCACCAGTGTTAGACTGGCTAGATTACTGTAGTTTTATAGTAAATCTTGAAGTCAGATTTTCTGAGTCCTCCAACTTTGTTCCTTCTCAGTACTGTGTTGGATAATTTGAGCCTTTGCCTTCTCCATGTAAACTTTAGAATCAGTTTGTTGATATTCAAAAAGATAACTAGCTAAGATATTGAAGGAAAATGTATCTAAACTCTAGATCAAGTAATTAATTTTGATTTCTCCATACACGTATTTTAAGGTATCTAGTGAATGTTCTTAGTGGTGGACCTAAGTTATATATACTAAACCTTATGGTAGTTACAATATTGGCCTTATGATTAATGAAGTTAGTGTGGGCTTAGAAATAAGATGTTATATATTTGAATTCTAGATTACTGATTTATTAGCTATGTGATTTTGGCCAGATTCCTCAAACCATCTGAGCCATAGCAAAATAGAAAAATCATTACATTGCATAATTAAATATTAAATTAATACAATATGCTTTGCCTAAGTTAATTAATAACATGTTGCTTGCTATATTGAAATATTTCAATTAATGGGTGGCAGAATAATATAGTTGTATATATAATAAACATGATGTGAGGGAGGGGGGTATTGATGTTATAATAGTAGCAGATCTATTTTCCTATTTCCTCTTCAAGAAAAATGTAGGGATAAATTATTTTGAATTTTATCATCTAAATAGATAACATTTTAAAATCTCTCTGGACAGGAATAAGTCCAAAGCCAGTAGTAAATAGTCAAAACTTTAAACACTTAATAATAAAATGGAAATTTGAGTGAAATTTATCTGAACTTGTTTCTTACATCAAAACTGTTCCTAAGATTTTATCTATGCAGAAAATTTCCCTGGATTCATTCTCAGCTGAATAACACATCTCTTCAACTTACCTTTTATTTTATTTTTATTTTATTAGTTCTGGGGCAGCTCATTACTGACTGCATTTCAAACTTAGTGCAAAATTTTACCTGGGCATTGATAAGTCTGGAAATTCTGATTTATATACTTAGTGTCAGGCAGGAAACCTTCAACAGCAAAGATAGTTTTCAGTGATCACAGTAGTAGAGAACACTACTTGCTGGAATATTAACGCTTTTAGTCATAAATGAGAATTAATGACTTGATCGGGTTGCCTAGAAATGTATTTTCACATGGATCTCTAAAAGCTAGGAAATTATGCAAAATATCTGACATAGTGAAAGAGACATCAAATCAATGAACAGTACCAATAAAAATGAGATTGTATCATGCACTTTACTATTGATATTATTTTAAATGCATGTACATAGTCAGACAACAATTTTGCCTATTTAATGTCTGCTTGAGAGGGTACCTCTCTTTCTTTGGAAGGAATGATGCTAAAGCTGAAACTCCAGTACTTTGGCCACCTCATGCGAAGAGTTGACTCATTGGAAAAGACTCTGATGCTGGGAGGGATTGGGGGCAGGAGGAGAAGGGGACGACCGAGGATGAGATGGCTGGATGGCATCACTGACTCAATGGATGTGAGTCTGAGTGAACTCCGAGAGGTGGTGATGAACAGGGAGGCCTGGCGTGCTGCGATTCATGGGGTCGCAAAGAGTCGGACACGACTGAGCGACTGAACTGAACTGAGAGGGTACCATTTAAAAACAAAATAAATTACAAAACAGCACTATGAATAAATGTTGGCTATCTTATTTGTGAATGTAATATAAGAAGTCTACATAAAGAAATAAATCTAAAGCTACTTAATGAAATGAATTTGCAAATATGATTCAGTACAAAATTTCTCACTTTAAGAAGCTTTGTCTCCAAATAATATGATTCATAGTGCCAACCCTCATATGGATTTGCATATGTTGGAATTATATTGTATTCTTAGAGTTCTCACATATAGTACTTAAACTGAATAAAATGCATACTTAGAGTGTTTTGCTCTCAATACTATTGTATTTTTTTGAGTTAAGCAATCTTATAAAATCTTTGAATCAATAATTTTAAAAGTTATTGAGCATACATTATCCACATAAACAGACATGGGCCCTGATATCAAAGAGTTAGCCTGCTGCAGAGATTGACGGCTGGATAACAATTATAAAATATATCATTAAACTGTATGCAAATTGTAAAGAAAACTAGAATGCCTTTAATTCTTTTGGGAAAAATATTAAGCTAACACTATGTCAGATGATGAAACGTGGAGGATGCAATCCAGAATGAAGTAATTACTATTAAAAAATAAAAGGAAATAATAATAATGAGAAGGTGGAGGAGGAGAGGGGGAAGAAAAAGAAGGGAAAGGGGAACAGGAGGAAGGTAGGAGAAAAATAATCTTATTTGTGTGGATCACAACAAACTGTGGAAAGTTATTAAAGAGATGGGAATAGCAGATCACCTTACCTGCCTCCTGAGAAATCTTTATGCACCTCAAAAAGCAACAGTTAGAACCAGACATACAACAACAGACTGGTTCCAGATTGGGAAAGGAGTACAGCAAAGCTATATATTGTCACCCTGCTTATTTAACTTATATGCAGAGTTCAGTTCAGTTCAGTTCAGTACCTCAGTTATGTCAGACTCTTTGCAACCCCATGAATCGCAGCACACCAGGCCTCCCTGTCCATCACCAACTCCTGGAGTTCACTCAGACTCACGTCCATCGAGTCCGTGATGCCATCCAGCCATCTCATCCTCTGTCTTCCCCTTCTCCTCCTGCCCCCAATCTCTCCCAGCATCAAAGTCTTTTCCAATGAGTCAACTCTTCATATGAGGTGGCCAAAGTACTGGAGTTTCAGCTTTAGCATCATTCCTTCCAAAGAAATCCCAGGGCTGATCTCCTTCAGAATGGACTGGTTGGATCTCCTTGCAGTCCAAGGGACTCTCAAGAGTCTTCTCCAACACCACAATTCAAAAGCATCAATTCTTCAGCGGTCAGCCTTCTTCACAGTCCAACGTACATCATGCTAAATGCTGGACTAGATGAGCACAAGGTTCATCAAGATCAAGGTTTCTAGGAGAAATATCAATAGCCTCCAATATGCAAATGACACTACCCTTATAACAGAAAGTGAAGAGGAACTAAAGAGCCTCTTGATGAAAGTGAAAGAAAATAATGAAAAAGCTGGCTTAAAACTCAACATCCAGAAAACTAAGATCATGGTATCCGGTCCCATCGTTTCATGGCAAATAGATAGGGAAACAATGGAAGCAGTGACAGACTTTATTTTCTTGGGCTGCAAAATCACTACAGATGGTGACTGCAGCCATGAAATTAAAAGACGCTTGCTCCTTAAAAGAAAAGAAATGCCCAACTTAGACAGCTTATTAAAAAGCAGAGACGTTGCTTTGCTGAAAAAGGTCCTTCTAGTCAAAGCTATGGTTTTTCTAGTAGTCATATATGGATGTGAGATTTGGACCATAGAGAAACCTGAGTGCTGAAGAATTGATGCTTTTGAACTGTGGCATTGGAGAAGACTGTTGAGAGTCCCTTGGAGTGCAAGGAGATCAAACCAGTCCATCCTAAAGGAAATCAGTCGTAAATATTTATTGGGAGGACTGATGCTGAAGCTGAAGCTCCAATACTTTGGCTACCTGATAGGAAGAACTGACTCATTTGAAAAGACCCTGATGCTGGGAAAGATTGAAGTCAGGAGTATAAGGGGAGGACAGAGGATGAGATGGTTGGATGGCATCACCGACTCAATGGACATGAGTTTGAGGAAGCCCCAGGAGTTGGCAATGGACAGGGTAGCCTGGAGTGCTGCAGTCCATGGGGTAGCAAAGAGTCGGACACAACTGAGTGACTGAACTGAAGTAAATAGTTCAGAATTTCTGGAGTGTGAATTCAGATAGAGAGATAAGATTATGCTTGATTTGAAGATAAAGATGAGCATAAAGTGCTAGTGTGATACACAAAATGTTGAGATTTACCCTGTGAGTTATGGATAAATACTTTGAAGCTTGAGGGTGTGGAGAGTGGTTTGTTAAGGATGCAAATGATGAGTTGAGACCATGGGTTGTGTAGCAAAGACTGCTGCTTGCATTTCAAAACCTGCTCATCTTTCTTCATGTGCACTTAGCCACATTTTCAGTCTTTCTTTACATTTGGTGTGGCTTTTTATTAAGTCATACTTATGATGTGAGCAGAAGCAATGTGTGCTACTTGAGGATCCAGGCCAAAGAGGCAAGAGTGTACCTTTTTGATGTTCTTTCCTTTTTTTCACTGAGTAAAATCAGAAGTGACCAAACACTTCTTTCAGATAATAAATGATCTTAAGGAATGATAGAAGAACATTTAGAAATGCATCGAGCTATCTTGCAGTCATGAGCCATTCACTTTGACAATTTAACATGAGAGAGAAAGTAAAGTATTTGTCCTATAAGTTAGTATATAATCAGGGCTCTTGCTTCTTCTAGCTTGACCTTCTACCAATATGGGATCTAAGCACATTAACACAAAATGAAGAAGAGAGTTATTGAAAGTCCAAGCTGGAATAGTTTTGAGGAAATAGAAGTAAGATCTAAAAATAAATAATTTATAGGACACTTGGTTAATTGGATTTAAATATTAAAACTCAAAAGAGATTCAGGTATTAAATTTAAGATACTTAATTTTTTTGACCTACAGTACAATTTATTGAGTTAAAAATAAAGTATGTACATTCGGATCTATGGAAACAATGTTGGGGAAGAGTTTGGTTTAAACTTGTCTAAATTTGAAATGGTGTTAGTACATTTAAGTGGAGGTAAATGTAAGTGAAATTTTGTTGGAACTCAGCATACGTTTCTAGTTTTGGATTTGAGAGTTGTAGAAACTTCTGTGGCAAATGAAAACAAGCATTGATAGCTTTTCTTAAACGCACATGAAAAATGAAACAAAAGGGAGTCCAGGGAAAATTTTCTGAATTATGATTTAAGGACCATTAAAGGAAAGTATGTTTCTAACAAGAGAGTTATTAGAAAAGTAAAATAGAGAAGGACTTGGAAGCCACTGGAGCGGGGGCAGGAAAGAGTTTCAAATTGAGATGTATGTCAACAGCACAAATGCCTCAGAGGTAGAAGAATTTTAAAAGAAGAGAGAGAGAATTACAAAAAGTTGTTCTTTCTAGATAAACTAGGTAAATGCAACTGACCCTATTCCTTGATATCAGAGAGGTATTCTTCAAGAGCAGAGAGAAATAAAGTTTTGTGAGTCAGGTGTCAAGTAAGGAGTAGGGTCAACCTAAATTGACAGACAGATTCAATTCCAAAATGTGCAGTTTAATGAGGATGAAGGTTTTATGATCCAGAGGATTGACACTTGGAAATCATGATTATGCAATAATCAGATGTGGAGAGTTAACAACATATCAAAGCTAGAAACATAAAAGTTTAGTTAATTATTCAATATATTTTAACAAATACGTGTTACTTACTCCTTTCCAACTTAAAAGTCAACATATTTTTAAAGATTTCCATTTTCCTGTCAATGAACATAATATATAAAAAACACATAAATTTATTTATCCTAATAATAAAGCAAACAAAAAAGACTTGTTTTTAATAAACATCTTGATGTAGGAATGATATGACTCTCTTCTCAGGTAAGACTCTTTAAGACCCCATGGGCTATACAGTCTGTGGAATTCTCCAGGCCAGAATACTGGAGGGGGTTGCTATTCCCTTCTCCAGGGGATCTTCCTGACTCAGGGATCAACCCTAGGTCTCCTGCATTGCAGGCAGGTTTTTTACCAGCTGAGCCACCAGGGAAGCCTAAGAATACAGGAATGGGTAACCTGTCCCTTCTCCAAGGGATCTTCCCAATCCAGAATTGAACCGGGGTCTCTTGCATTGCAGGCGGATTCTTTACCACCTGAGCTACCTGGGAACCCCATTTAATACATAAAGAACACGTAAGTATATTTAACTTAATAATAAAGAAAGCTCAAAAAAGACTTGTTTTTAATAAACAACTAGACATAGGAATGATAGGACTCTCTTCTCAGGTATCAAAGTGGCTCAGTCGTGTCTGACTCTTTGTGACCTCATGGACTGTAGTCCATGGAATTCTCCACACCAGAATACTGGAGTGGGTAGCCTTTCCCTTCTCCAGCAGATCTTCCTGCCCCAGGAATCAAACCAAGGTCTCTTGCACTGCAGGCAAATTCTTTACCAACGCTTCCCTGATAACTCAGTTGGTAAAGAATTTGCCTGCAATGCAGGAGACCCCAGTTCTATTCCTGGGTCAGGAAGATGCCTTGGAGGAAGGATAGGCTACCCACTCCAGTATTCCTGGGCTTCTCTTGTGACTCAGCTGGTAAAGAATCTGCCTGTAATGCAGGAGACCTGGGTTCAATCTCAGATATTGAAATTTCTAGGTATAATACACAAGAATCAGATAATAATATCTCTCTTGAAAGCACAAGAACCTTCAAGGGATCTAATCCTAGGGTTCAGTTTTGTAACATTTCTGGAAATTTAATTATCAGTCTAAATTGAATACTTCTGCTATTTTGAACCCAACCATTTCAATATTTATTTAAGCTTTCCAGTAATTCAACTACCAATAACCTGTTCTTTGACCTATTTATATATCATATTTCCTTCTGTATAATTGTAATATTTGATATCCTTTTATTTCATGCTTTTTATATTAGGTTTTTGCATTCTTTCTCACTTTTCCTGGTATCTGATTTCAACACACTTATGATTTTCACTCCGTGAGTCTAGTCTCGAAGCTCATAATTAATACTAAACTTTCCTTTATCTGTGGCTAATAAAGTTAGTATAAAACACTGCATACAAATACCTGTACATCCAATATTCTGGTTGTAGAACAGTGTTCCTCCCTCAGTTTCCCTCTGTTCTCATCTAGTTATTTATTGAATAATTTTTTCATTTAAGAGAACAAGAATAAGTCAACTAGTTTATTCTATTTTCACAACTTCTTGTGTATATATATATGTATATTTATGTGTATGTATATATATATATCCAAATACATATACATATATATATATATATGTCTGAAGGCATTTGTCCTGTCAACTGTATTTTTCTTATGTTGATGAAAGTCGTACCCTGAGGATTTGAAGAAATAAAAGCAGAAATAAATAACGTGTCTCCTAGCTCCTCTAGATAGGTTGATTTGATTGCTCAAGATTAGAATTTTCAAAAAGAAAAAGAAGCTGTTTTTTAAAAATGAAGATTCAACACAGCTATTTTTCTTTAAAGCATTTAGAACATTATTATTGTTGTGTATCTTTCAGAGTTCATGTAGTTCATATATATCTTACACACTTGATTGTAAGGTCCATTAAGATAGGTACTGTAATTTTATAACATACAGTCTCCACCACCACCTAGTTCACTGATTAGTTCAGTAAATATTGATTGAATGAATGAATAAATGAATTAATGCTAATGAAACAATCTATAAATTAACTTGCCCACTGTCTATTCAAAGTCATACTATAAGTCTAGTTATTTTATTTTGGGCTGAATATTGCTAGGTCTTTCCTGGACTATGACTTCACTACTTATTGGTACCTAATGTATAGTAGCCAAAATAATAAATTTGCATATGAAAGAATATGGTACAATAAAAATAAATAATGTTCAGATTCTTTACATGATTGAACATATAATACAGTTATTCTTTTCTCATTTTGGTCCAAATGTCCTAAATTTATTATGGCAGATGCCCTGAATCATAGGCTTATTTATTCCATAGATGTCACTCAATAGAACTGATTATCTATTTTTCACTCAGCTGCTAAGTCACTTCAGTCGTGTCCGACTCTATGCAGCCCCATAGACCGCAGCCCACCAGGCTCCCCGTCCCTGGGATTCTCCAGGCAAGAACACTGGAGTGGGTTGCCATTTCCTTCTCCAATGCATGAAAGTGGAAAGTGAAAGTAAAGTTACTCAGTTGTGTCCGACCCTCAGCGACCCCATGGATTGCAGCCTTCCAGGCTCCTCCATCCATGGGATTTTCCAGGCAAGAGTACTGGAGTGGGGTGCCATTGCCTTCTCCATTTCATTCAGCTAGTACATGTATTTCAGTGAGAATGTTTACAAATGTAATTAATATTATTCTGTCATAAAAATGGTAATTTTATACTCTTTGGGATCAGGGAAATCCATGTCTCTTTTGATGTTCTCTGTCTAGAGTATAGACACTCTTCTGTATAGAGTATAGACACTCTACTGTTACTGACTCATGGCTGGGAGCTCTGTAGTGTGGAGAAAACTTTCTGGACCACAGACACTGTGGTCCAGAAAGGAAAGGTTAAAGTTTCTTGATGTTGAATTTTGCCAAAAAAGTGATGTGGGATTTTGAAGTATTTAAGAATTTCTAGACTGTGTTTAAGCTGTTTATTTCTGGAAATGGAGGTTTAAATTTGGTCGTGGCAGTCTGAGCTCTTTAATTGCTGACACTGGCAGAACATCTTACATAAGGAGAAAAAATTCTGCACTTTCATTCAAAACACCTTAATAGTGTTTTGCTTTGTAACAGTTTCTAATTTTGATGAAGTCTGTTTATTTGTTCATATTGTTCTAATTATGCCTGTCCAAGATCTTAAAGACATTGGTAAGATTTCACAAAGTGTACCAGCATAAGCTTTACTAAAGGAACAGAAGGAATAAAACATAGACGAGCATCAAGGAGTCCAAAACATCTAGAGTCAATATCAAAGTTCTTTCTCTGTCACACAGGACATACTTTATTCACAGATCAAGATATTTGTTAAGTAACTCAGGTTCAGGGAAGCCGCAGTCTTAACCAAGAAGGGGTATTTTGCATACATCTGGTCATAGAGTTGAAAGTAGACAAGTCATTAGTACACATATATAAACATTGGTATCTATGTGATGCATCTGATATGTCTCGAGTCCTTATGCAGATTTTCACCAGTCAGTGAGTATGAATACATTCTGATTTGGCCAAGTGTTAGAACCACTGATCCAGACATTTGTTGAGAAAACATATGGATACAACAGACTAGTTGGTATTATTGGTTACCATTGTGTCAATAAGACATTCTCCTACTTTTTGATCTAAAAGATTTCAAATTTTAAAGTGTCATATATATTTTTTATATTGTCATACAAAGGAATTTTGAGTATCAGGTGAGGTAGAGATGCTGTTTTTGTTTTAGGTTTTCTTTTTTTTTTTTTAATATGGATATCTAAAGATTCTAACTGATGTTTTCACACAGATTTTACTTTCCCTGTTGAAAATATAAAGGATTTTGTGAAAAGTCAAAATACTTATTATGCAGGTATTATGCAGTATTCCTCTTTGGGATACATATATAATAGATGTTTTGTAGGTATTCCTCTCTTGTATGTAGGGTTCCTCTTTTGTTCTATATGCCTATGTATATTTGTTTTCCATTAGGCCAACAATATACTTACCTTAATACCTTAGATTTAGTGTAGAACTTGAAGTGAGATAATGTAAATTATCCAAATTTGTTTTTTAATTTTTTTAAAAGAGTTCTTTATATATTTTAGTTATTTTTTTTTACATTTTTTAGTATATTTTAAAGGCAGTTAGTTTCTACAAAAATGTTTTGATTGCTATAAATTTTGCCTAGAGAATGTAGAGTCTATAAATCAGTTTTGAGACAAAGGGCAACTTGAAAATATTTTCCATTCCATAAATATGATTCATGTCTTAATTTATAATTTATGTAGGTCTTTTTATATTTCTATCTGTAGCATTTTATAATTTTCAGTGTAGAGAACTTGTAAGAATTTTCATTCTTTCTTTTTCTTTCTTAACCCGACCTGCTTTGAAATTGTTGACACTATTGTAAACAAAATTATTTTTATTTTCCTTTCCTTTCAATGTGTCTTAAGATTACATAAGATATAATTGATATTTTATTTATTAACATTGTAGCCTACAAACTTGCTAAATTTATATTATTAGTTATAGTGAGCTTTCATAGATTCCTTTATATCTTAATATAAACTAATATTAAAATCTTTCAAGCTAGGCTTCAGCAGTGTGTGACACAGGAACTTCCATATGTACAAGCTGGATTTAGAAAAGACAGAGGAACCAGAGATCAAATTGCCAACATTCTTTGGATCATAGAGAAAGCAAGGGAATTCCAGAAAAACATCTACTTCTGCTTCATTGACTATGCTTAAACCTTTGTGTGGATCACAACAAACTGGAAAATCTTAGAGAGTTAAATACTAGATCTCCTTACCTATCTCCTGAGAAACTTGCATGCAGGTCAAGAAACAGCAGTAAGAACAGGACATAGAAAAATGGATTGGTTCAAAGTTGGGAAAGGAGTATATCAGGCTGTATATTGTCACCATGCTTATTCAACTTATATGCAGAATACATCATGCAAAATGCTGGGCTGAATGAATCCCAAACTGGAATCAAGACTGCCAGGAGAAATATCAATAATCTTAGATATGCAGATGAAGCCACCTTAATGGCCAAAATTGAGGAAGAACTAAAAGTCCTATTGATGAGGTTGAAAGAGAAAGTGAAAAAGCTGGCTTAAAACTAATCATTCAAAATACTAAGAGCATGGCATTCAGTCCTATCACTTTATGCCAAATGAACAGGGAAAAGTGGGAAATAGTGACAAACTTTATTTGTTGGGCTCCAAAATCACTGCAGATGGTGATTGTAGCCATGAAATTAAATGATGCCTGCTCCTTGGAAGGAAAGCTATGACAAACTTAGCATATTGAAAAGCAGAGACATCACTTTGTCAACAAAAGTTCGTACAGTCAAAGCTATGGTTTTTCCAGTAGTCATAGTACAGGTGTGAGAATGGGATCATGATACAAGCTGAATGCCAAAGAATCAGTGCTTTCAGACTGGTGTTGGAGAAGACTGTTGAAAGTCTCTTGGACAACAAGGGGATAAAACCAGTCAATCCTAAAGGAAATCAGTCCTGAATTTTCACTGGAAGGGCTGATGCTGAAACTGAAGCTCCAATACTTTGGCCACCTGATGCAAAGAACTAACTCATTGGATGGCATTACTGACTCAATGGGCATGATTTTGAGCAACCTTTGGGAGATATGAAGTATAGAGGAGTATGGCATGCTGCAGTGTATGGGGTTGCAAAGAGTTGAATATGACTTAAGGACTGAACAACAACAAATATTAAACTGCTATATATTAATAAACTGCTATTAAGCTAGGGCTTCCCAGGTGGCACTAGTGGTAAAGAACCTGCCTGCCAATGCAGGATACATAAGAGAGGGAGTTTTGATCCCTGCGTCAGGAAGATCCCCTGGAGAAGGAAATGGCAACCCACTCCAGTATTCTTGCCTGGAAAATCCCACGGACTTAAGAACCTGACCGGCTGGCTACAGTCCATAGGGTTGTACAGAGTCGAACGAAACTGAAGTGATTTAGCATGCACTATTAAACTATTTCATTTCATGTAAATATGTAAAGCTGTCAGTTTCAAGTTACTGTTAACAGAATTATGCTATAAATCTTGATATGCTCTATTCTTACAGTCATTCAGTTGAAAATATTTACTTATTTCTTTAGTGATTTTTTTTCCTCTAGACCCATGTGTTATTTTTAACTGTGCTGTTCTGTTTTCAAATATCTATAATTCCTAGATATATTATTAACATGAAGTCTTATTTATGCCATTTTTGGAAGGAAACATAATCTAATTTAAGTCCTTGAAATGTATTAATACCATTAAAATTCATGGGCTATCGGATACACCTACCTTTTGCCCTTGAAAATAATGTATGATTTTTCTCTAAGTTATCTATTTGATGTTGCAGCTACTTATATTTGGTCCAGTTGTTTTATCAATTATTGAAAGAAGTGTTTTTAAAATACAATCTATCTATTTTGTTTTTGTCCATTTCTCCCTATCTAGTTCTATTCGTTTTGATTCATGCATTTTGAATTAATTGCAAATAATTTTACTTCCTAGTATAAAATTGCTCCTTTTTACATTAAGATAATTCTCTTTGGCTGCTTTATTTTACATGAAGTCTATGTTAACTGAGAATAATATAGCCACTCCATCGTTCTGCTCACTATAACATAGTGTATCTTTTTAATACATTTATTTTTTCAGCCTATATATTTATATTAAAGTATATCAATATAAATAGGCTTTCCTCCCTCAATTCTAACAATATACTTCTTAGTGACATCAGAAATAATTTGTCTATAGTTGCCATAGAGCAGAGATAATATATTCTACAAGTTAACCAAAGTTCATAATAAAAATCACTACATTATTGATCAGCCTTCAGTTTTCTCATATCATCTGTCACAGCCAGAATACCCACTTTACAAAGTACCAGAAATCTTTTTAATTATTTAGCTCATTAATTTGTTTATTTCTCTCTTGTCAGTTTTAAAGCCTTTCTCACTGCACATTTTTGTCACACAAAATTAGATTAACAAATTTGGTTATGTCCTACAATTTTATCTTTCTTCTACTTTTAGTTACATCAACATTGCTGTCAAAAAATATATATAAAAAATGCATGCGAAATATGCAATTACACCAAATATTTATTACAGTGAAAGTCGCTCAGTCGTGTCTGACTCTTTATGACCCCATAGACTATACAGCCCATGGAATTCTCCAGGCCAGAATCCTGGAGTGGGTAGCCTTTCCCTTCTGCAAGGGATCTTCCCAACTCAGGGATCAAACCCAGGTCTCCCTGGGTTGCAGGCAGATTCTTTACCAGCTAAACCACAAGGGAAGCCCAAGAATTCTGGAGTGGGTAGCCTATCCCTTCTCCAGAGGATCTTCTTGACCCATGAATCTCACTGGGGTCTCCTGCATTGCAGGTAGAGTCTTTACCAACTTAAACTATCAGGTCAACTTAGGTCTTTACCAACTTAAGCCCAAATATTTGTTAACTGAGTTTAACATCTGAGTGCACTAGAAATATTTGGGCTCCAAAATCATCAAGTTTTCTGTAAAATTTTTAATCTATATTTGTATTATTATTAAGGAAAAATATATACTAATCAGAATGAGCAAAATTGGAATGACGATAATGAACATTTAAGTGTCCATTCTATTGTTTGAATTTATTATTTATAGTTTCATAAATCTTTAGATATATTTTAAATTAGAAGAAAAAATCCATATTGTTCAAATTTTACATTTAAACATTTTAAAGAAAGTATTTCAAAAGGGATTTGAGCATCTTACCACACAGTAAAGTACATTTTGATGAAGGAGTACAGTACATAAATATTATCCAGCAAAGATCAGTGGCTAATATATTAATAAATTTAGGATAGAATTTTTAAATCAGTTTTAGCGATCTAATTAACCAATTTTTATATATTACTAAATTATTTTGCCCCATAAACTTTTTAAAGGAATGTCTTCTACACAGATCCTTTGGCTGTATGTTTCATAAATTTTGAATCTGGATACTAGATTATTTGCATATATTTCATGTTAACATCAAAGTTTTGGAAATGGCTAGGTTTTTGAGTAGTGGTTCATCTTTTAGAAATACAAAGGAAACACATTGTATAACACCAACAATACTGAGGATAATTTGAATTTCCTTCTCAGTAGGAATTAATTGCTATGCATTCTAAAAAATAGCATACTAAGGGAAATAAGTGACTTTTGGTTAGAAAAAAAGTTTAAAAGTGTGTTTTTTTTTTCCCTGACCTTTGGGACCAAGGGCTTTAATTAACCTCTTAACAAATGGCAATCCACTCCAGGACTATTGCCTGGAAAATCCTATGGACAGAGGAGCCTGGTAGACTACAGTCCATGGGGTCACAAAGAGTCGGACACGACTGAGCGAATTCACTTCACTTCAACCTCTGTGAGTTTTAAATAGAAAAGATACGGTTAACTTTTTTTGGTAAGGGAGTATAGATTATAAGTAACCAACACAGTGAAAATTCAGTAGCTATATGAAATGAGAAAATTGTAGTCATTTCTTTTAATTATGAGTCATTGTGTGTATTCTATGCATGAATGAAACCTTCACATACACGGAATAAAATTTAATTTTATCAAAAATGGCACAGTATCAGGCTCATCTAGGCATATCCTTCTACTTAGATTCTCTTTATCTTCTACTCAGTCATTTATGCCTCCATAAAATGTCAAATATCATATGCTAAATATTTAGCACTTGAGCTATCTTCTAAAACTTGCAGATTTATTTATCAGTAGAGTTAAAATTCAAAATCAATATCCAAGTTAATTTATAAATATGTAAAAACAAGCAATAAAAATCAAAATGAGATCATACTTTAATTTTTTATAGTATTGATTTTGAGTATTATATCTCTCTTTCATGGTTTGTTCTACCTTGCATTGTTTTGATTAATTGGTTCCCCATTATTAAGTATCGAGTCTGTTTCCAGTTTTCCACTGTGAGAAATGGTGAAGCACTGAACATCCCTTTACATGTCTCCTAGGAATGCAATTTTTAGGTCACTTAACACTTTTACTGAATGGGTAAAATACTCTCCAAAACAGCTATCCTTAGCTGTATTCCCACCAGCAATTTCTCAGAATTATATCTGTTTTGTGTTCTACCTGTTCTATGAACCTTCCCATAAAAGTTGTGTGTGTCACTGTTCTGTTTTGCTATTATTGTTTTTTAGTCACTCGGCTATGCCTGACTCTTTTGCAACCCCATGGACTGTAGCCCACTAGATTCCTCTGTCCCTGGGATTTTCCGGGCAAGATTACTGGAGTAAGTTGCCATTTTCTTTCTCCAGAGGATCTTCGCAACTCAGGGATTGAATCTGTGTCTCCTGCATTGGCCAGGGTTTCTTTACCACACTGAGCCACCAGGGAAGCCCTTTATTTCATCCACCATACTTATAACTCTTCACTATAAGCTCATCTTAGCAGTCACGCTGCACTTGACAACTTGCTACTTCTTTGCTTTGGGATGGGAGAGATGTCTGTCAGTGCCTGAGTTCAGTTCAGTTCAGTTCAGTCGCTCAGTCATGTCTGACTCTTTGCGACCCCATGAATCGCAGCCCATGCCAGGCAGTCCAGGGGACTCTCAAGAGTCTTCTCCAACACCACAGTTCAAAAGCATCAATTATTCGGCACTCAGCCTTCTTCACAGTCCAACTCTCACATCCATATATGACCACTGGAAAAACCATAGCCTTGACTAGACGGACCTTAGTCGGCAAAGTAATGTCTCTGCTTTTGCATATACTATCTAGGTTGGTCATAACTTCTCTTCCAAGGAGTAAGCGTCTTTTAATTTCATGGCTGCAATCACCATCTGCGGTGATTTTGGAGCCCCCCAAAATAAAGTCTGACACTGTTACCACTGTTTCCCCATCTATTTCCCATGAAGTGATGGGACCAGATGCCATGATCTTCATTTTCTGAATGTTGAGCTTTAAGCCAACTTTTTCAATCTCTTTTGGAGGAGTGCAATAATGACCTATGGTCCTCTAAGTAGTGTGATGATGCTGGGTTGCTGAGCCTCAGCATCTTCAATTGGAGCTACCCAAATGAAGGTGTATATACACACAAAGACACACACAATATATAGATATGTAAAATAAAATTATAAATTCTAAGATTAAATATTTGTACTCACACACTTATGTTTGTGTGTTTCTTGTACATAATAAACATTAATAAGTGCCTGAGTATCTAGATTTATTTCAGTGCGATTGGGATTTGAATGAACTGCTCTAACAGGCAGTCTCCACTGAGGGTATTTTATAGCCTGTCTCTTATACACATCTTTTTCTTTGTTTTATTCTTTTCTATGGCTAGTATATAATCCTTTTCATCTTAGAAACAGATATTATTGAGTCCCTCAGTCCCCTCATTTTCACAAATTGAAGATGAATTCATATAAAAGAGTCATGGGGTGTGTAATATAATCATCTTCTTATTTAAAGATATAATTGGAATGATAAATTAGTAAATTCTATGGCAAAAGCTATCAACTTTTTAAAAAGATAGAAGTTGGTGAAAAGTATCAAAAATGAAGTAAAGGTTAATGGAAATTATAATGTCAAATTAACATTTCTTTCAATTACTGAACTTCATTAGTGCTAACTGTGCATGATTTATGGTCAGTGGAGACAAATTGAAGTGGCAATTGTTGAATAAGACTTGTTAGAACAAATAGACTTTTTCTCATCTTTAAAAGCAGATACTTTAGATATATTCCCAGCTAAAGTATTTTCAGAAAATTTCATAAATTTCTCATTTCAAACTGTTAAAGTGACTTGCTCTATAATTTCAAAAATTATTTCTTTGTAATTATATTTCAACAGTAATGGAATATGCAGAATATCCTTAAAATTATTGTGCAAATACATGATCTAGTTAGCATATTTTCTTTAGGAAGATATCTGGCAAAGCTTATTATTTAGTTCAGTGTGCATTCTCCCCTCATATTAAAAAGGTTGTCATGACAATGAGAACAGATTAATATCCTGTAAATCTTAGCTGAAAACAAATTTCCAACTTAAAAAAAAATAGATACCTACATTATTCCATGCATGACACTAGCCACTAAGCTTTGCCTAAGCCATTTGACATTTGTTTAGTGTAGCAGGGATACAGAATATCATACCAGAATTTTCAAAGTAATATACAGAGTGCTGTTCCACTTTCAATGGATATTTTGGTTTGTAGTGAAGATCCAGGAATGGAATCTCTGATTGAATTCAAATATGTTATTTGGTATCCTGGGATTTCCTTCAGGTAATCTTACACTTGGAAAGTGAGTTAAGTGGACAGCCTAGGGGATATACCTCATGATTTCAACCTCATAAGATTATAATAGCATAACAACAGAATTTAAAACACAGTTGATCTGTTTCAGATTTCATTTTTAGTACAAACTTATTTTTTCTTCCTAATGTCAAACAGGAGATGGCAAAAGTGAACATCGACATTCTAGGAGTCAGCAAACTAAAATGGACTGGAATGGGTGAATTTAAATAAGATGACCATTATATCTACTACAGTGGGCAGGATTCCCTTAGAAGAAATGGAGTAGCCATCATGGTCAACAAAAGAGTCCAAAATGCAGTATTAGATGCAATCTCAAAAATGACAAAATGATCTCTGTTCGTTTCCAAGACAAACCATTCATTATCACAGTAATCCAAGCCTATGCCCCAACCAGTAATGCTGAAGATGCTGTGGATGAAAGGTTCTATGAAAACCTACAAGACTTTTCAGAACTAACACCCCAAAAAAGATGACCTTTTCATTAATGGGACTGGAATGCAAAAGTAGAAAGTCAAGAAACACCTGGACTAACAGGCAAATTTGACCTTGGAATATAGAATGAAGCAGGGCAAAGGCTAATAGAGTTTTGCCATGAGAATGCATTGGTCATAGCAAATACCCTCTTCCAACAACAAAGAGAAGACTCTACACATGAACATCACCAGATGGTCAACACCAAAATCAGATTGATTATATTCTTTGCAGCCAAAGATGGAGAAGCTCTATACAGTCGAAAAAAAAAAAAAAGAAGACCAGGAGCTGACTGTGGCTTAGATCATGAACTCCTTATTGCCAAATTCAGATTTAATTGAAGAAAGTAAGAAAAACCACTAGACCATTCAGGTATGACCTAAATCAAATCCGTTATGATTATGCAGTGGAAGTGAGAAATAGATTTAAGAGCCTAGATCTGATAGATAGAGTGCCTGATGAACTATGGATGAAGGTTCATGACATTGTACAGGAGACAGGGATCAAGACCATCCCCATGGAAAAGAAATGTGAAAAAGAAAAATGGCTGTCTAGGGAGGCCTTACAAATAGCTGTCAAAAGAAGAGAAGTGAAAAGCAAAGGAGGAAAGGAAAGATATAAACATCTGAATGCAGGGTTCCAAAGAATAGCAAGGAGAGATAAGAAAGCCTTCCTCAGCAATCAATGCAAAGAAATAGAGGAAAACAACAGAATGGGAAAGACTAGAGATCTCTTCAAGAAAATTAGAGATACCAAGGGAACGTTTCATGCAAAAATGGTCTTGATAAAGGGCAGAAATGGTATGGACCTAAGAGAAGCAGAAGATATTAAGAAGAGATGGCAAGAATACACAGAAGAAATGTACCAAAAAGATCTTCATGACCCAGATAATCACGATGGTGTGATCACTCACCTAGAGCCTGACATCCTGGAATGTGAAGTCAAGTGGGCCTTAGGAAGCATAACTGCAAACAAAAATAGTGGAGGTGATGGAATTCCAGTTGAGCTATTTTAAATCTTGAAAGATGATGCTGTGAAAATGCTGCACTCAATATGCCAGCAAATTTGGAAAACTCAGCAGTGACCACAGGGCTGGAAAAGGTCAGTTTTCCTTCCAATCCCAAAGAAAGGCAATGCCAAAGAATGCTCAAACTACTGCACAATTGCACTCATCTCACATGCTAGAAAAGTAATGCTCAAAATTCTCCAAGCCAGGCTTCAGCAATATGTGAACCAAGAGCTTCCTGATGTTCAAGCTGGTTTTAGAAAAGGCAGAGAAACCAGAGATCAAATTGCCAACATCTGCTGGATCATGGAAAAAGCAAGAGAGTTCCAGAAAAACATCTACTTCTGCTTTATTGACTATGCCAAAGCCTTTGACTGTGTGGATCACAATAAACTGTGGAAAATTCTGAAAGAGATGGGAATACCAGATCACCTGACCTGCCTCTTGAGAAACCTAAATGCAGGTCAGGAAGCAACAGTTAGAACTGGACATGGAACAACAGACTGTCACCCTGTTTATTTAACTTCTATACTGAGTACATCATGAGAAACGCTGGGCCAAAAGTTCAGTTCAGTTCAGTTCAGTAGTTCAGTCATGTCCGACTCTTTGAGACCCTATGAATCGCAGCACATCAGGCCTCCCTGTCCATCACCAACTCCCGGAGCTTACTCAAATTCATGCCCATTGAGTTGGTGATGCCATCCAGCCATCTCATCCTCTGTCATCCCCTTCTCCTCCTGCCCCCAATCCTTCCCAGCAGCACAGTCTTTTCCAATGAGTCATTTCTTCAAATGAGGTGGCCAAAGTATTGGAGTTTCAGCTTTTAGCATCAGTCCTTCCAAAGAACACCCAGAACTGATCTCCTTTAGAATGGACTAGTTGGATCTCCTTGCAGTCTAAGGGACTCTCAAGAGTCTTCTCCAACACCACTGTTCAAAGCATCAATTCTTTGGCACTCAGCTTTCCTCACAGTCCAACTTTCACATCCATACATGACCACTGGAAAAACCATAGCCTTGACTAGATGGACCTTTGTTGGCAAAGTAATGCCTCTGCTTTTGAATGTGCTGTCTAGGTTGGTCATAACTTTCCTTCCAAAGAGTAAGTGTCTTTTAATTTCATGGCTGCAATCACCATCTTCAATGATTTTGGAGCTCAAAAAAATAAAGTCAGCTGCCGTTTCCATTGTTTCCCCATCTACTTGCCATGAAGTGACAGGACTGGATGCCATGATCTTAGTTTTCTGAATGTTCATCTTTAAGCCAACTCTTTCTCTCTCCTCTTTCACTGTCATCAAGAGGCTTCTCAGTTCCTCTTCACTTTCTGCAATAAGGGTGGTATCATCTGCATGTCTGAGTTTATTGATATTTCTCCTGGCAGTCTTGATTCCAGCTTGTGCTTCTTCCAGCCCAGTGTTTCTCATGATGCACTCTGCATAGAAGTTAAATAAGCAGGGTAACAATATACAGCCTTGACGTACTCCTTTTCCTATTTGGAACCAGTCTGTTGTTCCATGTCCAGTCCTAACTGTTGCTTCCTGACCTGCATACAGATTTCTCAAGAGGCAGGTTAGGTGGTCTGGGATTCCCATCTCTTTCAGAATTTTCCACAGTTTACTGTGATCCACACAGTCAAGGGCTTTGGCATAGTCAATCAAGCAGAAGTAGATGTTTTTCTGGAACTCTCTTGCTTTTTCCATGATCCAGCGGATGTTGGCAATTTGATCTCTGGTTCCTCTGCCTTTTGTAAAACCAGCTTGAATATTTGGAAGTTTATGGTTCACATATTGCTGAAGCCTGGCTTGGAGAATTTTGAGCATTACTTTCCTAGCGTGTGAGATGAGTGCAATTGTGCAGTAGTTGGAGCATTCTTTGGCATTGCCTTTCTTTGGAATTGGAATGAAAACTGACCTTTTCCAGTCCTGTGGTCACTGCTGAGTTTTCCAAATTTGCTGGCATATTGAGTGCAGCACTTTCACTTCATCATCTTTGGAATTTAAAACAGCTCAACTGGAATTCCATCACCTCCACTAGTTTTGTTTATAGTAATGCTTCCTAAGGCCCACTTGACTTCACATTCCAGGATGTCAGGCTCTAGGTGAGTGATCACACCATCGTGATTATCTGGGTCATGAAGATCTTTTTTGTACACTTCTTCTGTGTATTCTTGCCACCTCTTCGTAATATCTTCTGCTTCTGTTAGGTCATACCATTTTTGTCCTTTATTGAGCCCATTTTTGCATAAAATTTTTCCTTGGTATCTCTAATTTACTTGAAGATATCTCTAGTCTTTCCCATTCCACTATTTCTTTGCACTGATGGCTGAGGAAGGCTTTCTTATCTCTCCTTGCTATTCTTTGGATCTCTGCATTCAAATTGGTATATCTTTCCTTTTGTCATTTACTTTTTGCTTCTCTTCTTTTCAAAGCTCTTAGAGGACTCTTCAGACAGCCATTTTGCATTTTTGCATTTCGTTTTCTTGGGGATGATCTTGATCCCTGTCTCCTGCACAATTGGTTTAGTTTAATTTTTATATGACTGCAGAATTTTCTTCATAAATCTTGGTTATTTAAATATGTAAATGTAAGCTGAACTGTTTAAATGATAGTTATTAGGAAATTTTGTGAAGTCATAGTGCATCAATATATGTTTTGTGAGTCATTGAACAGTTGCTGGTACTGAAAAATGCATATTTTTTCACAACCTATTATGAGAGGCTGCTTACTAGTGGGATTTGGATATTTTACTTTTCTGTATGTTGATTTTCTGTATTTTCTTAAATTTCTCTAAAGTTTGCAATTACTTTGTTTAAAAAATGATAAATGCTCAATTTTCCCCCTTTTCTCCATCTTTTTTACCCTCTCTTATTTTCTTCTTTCGTTCCTTTCTTTATTTCTTCTTTTCTTTCTTTCTTCCTGAGAGAAAAAAGGCAGAAACATAAGAAAAATAAACAAAATGGATTCCATAATTCAAATTGAGCAACATGAATTATTCCTCAAATTCACTCACTCCCTAAATCTACTCATGTTTATCAAAACATAAATATGTGACAAAGAAAAGCTAAAAACATTAAGGAAAAACTCTTTGATGCTACTTAACAAAGATGCTTTATCTGAACTTCAGAAGTGTGGAATATATCAAATAAAATTGTTCTAATATTATATTTTTAAATGAACTTTCTTTATTTCTTTTCACTATGCCCTTCTTAATTGAAGTTGTCAGTAATGCTGTGATAATAATGTAATCTGTTGGAATTTGAAAGACTAGCAATGATTTAACAGCAGCCTTGACCAAGTGGTACCTGTCGATACTTAAAAGAAACCAGTGATGTCATGGTGTTTCCACAGTTTTAAGACTTGGGCACTGTTAACAAAGTTGAAAATTAAAAAGGTCTTCACTAATGTTAGCAATTGTCAGTTTCACTGGATTCACTGGTAACATTCAAATCAGACTGGCTGCAAAAGCAAACAGAAAATGAGAAGTGAGAAATCCTAACTGAAGACTTCTGATTTAAAATTGTAACTGCAGGGAGAGTGAAGATGATATTCAAGATTGGAGTGGTTGAGGTGAAGTACTAGAGGAGACAATGTACCTGGGTACCCTAGTTCAACAGTTTTCTTAGTACCAGGGCTAAGATTTTGAGAGACATAATTTGGAATGGTGTGGGACTCTCATCATCACACAACTTAGATCATGTCAACTTTATTTCAAGACTTATATCAGTATAAATCTTGGTCAGTGAATGTTTCAGTTCAGTTCAGTTGCTCAGTTGTATCCAACTCTTTGCAATCCCATAAACCACAGCACACCAGGCCTCCCTGTCCATCACCAACTCCTGGAGTCCACCCAAACCCATGTCCATTGAGTTGGTGATGCCATCCAACCGTCTCATCCTCTGTCGTCCCTTTCTCCCGACCTCAATTTTTCCCAGCATCAGGGTCTTTTCAAATGAATCAGCTGTTCACATCAGGTGGCCAAAGTACTGGAGTTTTAGCTTCAGTATCAGTCCTTCCAATGAACACCCAGGACTGATCTCCTTTAGGATGGACTGGTTGGATCTCCTTGCAGTCCAAGGGACTCTCAAGAGTCTTCTCCAACACCACAGCTCAAAAGCATCAATTCTTCGGTACTCAGCTTTCTTTATAGTCCAACGCGCACATTCATACATGATCACTGGAAAAACCATAGCCTTGACTAGATGGACCTTTGTTGACAAAATAATGTCTGTTTTTTAATATCCTGTCTAGTTTGGTATAATGTTGTAAGGAATATTTTAGTGTGTAGTTTATTTCTCAGTCTCTGAGTTCCACTAACAATGATCATCTTTACATAGCTCATTTTCTGCAATAGAATCAATTTATTATTCCGTAAGCTCAAGGCTAGGTTTAATGTTTGAGATCAGACAGTCTTTTGTCCTACAATTTTCTTCCTTAACAAAGTAGCTGAAATTCAAAAAGGTACACTCTCTCACTCTCTCTCTCTCTCTTTCTCTCTCTCTCTCACACACACACACACACACACAACTAAAAAGAGGACCCACTTTGATCTTTTAATTGTTATCATTTCATAATCCTTACTCTTTTTTATTCTGCTTGGTCTCTGACTTAGCTTGGCTGTCCTTAATTACCATTCACTTACTTCTTTACAACTAATTTTTGAATTCCAGTACCTTTCCAAAATCCATAAAGTTTCAGCCCATTATTTGTAAGAGCATAAGACTGAGACACATCCATAGTTTGTATATCTCACTTTATACCTCTCTGGCTGTGTGGGCTTGCGATATTATAAAGCACTTCTTAAAATTAGGTTCTTTGTCTTTTAAATGGGATAAAATTGTGAGGATTAATGCTAAAATGCATATAAATCTATTTTAATGTACAGGTTTCATAGTACTTAATAAATTACAGCAAAACTCTTTAAAGATTGTGCCTTGATTTCTGGTATATTATGTGCCAGAAAGTGGAGGTCAACTTGATTTCTGAGTTACTTTGATATTATTTTTCTTCCTTTTTGTTACTGAATAAATCAAAATTATCACCAAGATATGATTAATCTCAGTGCTTATTCGGTAATATAGCCTGATAAATTGAATCCTTTCTAATATCACTTTCTAGCAGCTTCTTAAATCCCAGTAAATTATTTTCTACTGTGTCTTTATATTCCTTCTGCTTTATTTTCTTCTGGTTCATATTTGAAAATAATTATAAAGCATATTACTGTTTTTGATACTGTATATCAACCTTCTCTTTCTTGTTTCTTGAATTGAATATAAAAAGTTTGCACTCTCCATGCTATTAATTCTACTTTTCTGATACGCCATGTCCACAATGTATTACTTCTGATTAGAATTATATTATGCTATAGAGATATGTCTTCTTTTCTTAATTTCTTCTTTAATTTTAATGTTCCTATTTGTAGCAATTTTACCTTTTTATAAAATAGATACTTCCTCATATTTTATTGATATTAGAAATTATATGCATTTAGAATAAATGATTAGAAGTACATGGTATGATCCATCCCCTTATATGTATTGTTAATGTAATTTTTCTGAACCATAAGAGCCTCTTGATGAAAGTGAAAAAGCAGAGTGAAAAATCTGGCTTAAATCTCAACATTCAAAAACTAATATCATGGCACCTGGTCCCATAAATTCATGGCAAATAGATGGGGAAACAGTGAGAGACTTTATATTCTTGGGTTCCAAAATCACTGCATATGGTGACTGCGGCCATGAAATTAAACCCTTGCTCCTTGGAAGAAAACTATGACCAAACTAGACAGCATGTCAAAAAGTACACATTACTTTGTCGAAAAGGTCTGTCTAGTCGAAGATATGGTTTTTTCAGTAGTATAAATAGATGAGTGCCAAAGAATTGATGCTTTTGAACTGTGGTGTTGGAGAAGACTCTTGAGATTTCCTTGGACTGCAAGGAGATCCAACCAGTCAATCCTGGAGGAAATCAGTCCTAAATATCTGTTAGAAGGACTGATGCTGAACATGAAGCTCCAATACTCTGGCCACCTGATGGGAAGAACTTGCTCATTGGAAATGTCCCTGATGCTGGGAAAGATTGGAAGCAGGAGAAGGGGATGATAGAGGACAAGATGGTTGGGTGGCATCACCAGTTCGATGGACATGAGTTTGAGCAAGCTCGAGGAGTTGGTGATAGACAGAGAAGCCTGCCGCCTGGTTTGCTGCAGTCCATGGTGTCGTAAAGAGCTGGACATGACTGAGCGACTTAACTGAATCCAACTGAATCATCTAGAATAATGTATAAGCCATCACTAAACATTCCTATGATATTTATTTTTATTCACCGTTGAGGCTCAAAAACATGATTTAAGATTTCCTGTTTATTTACATATTTTTACTTTTAGACAATGAGGTAGGGTTTAAAAAGAGTTGTGAAATTAGTGGTTGACAACTTCACGATCTTAGAAATTCTTTTTCACTTGATGGTAATAGAATTTAGTTTCTTTTTTTCTTTTTTGTCTTTCCTTTCTCTGTCTTTCCTCCTCCTTGCTTCCCTCCCTCCTTCCCTCCCTCTCTCCCTTCCTTTCACTTTATATTAATTTCTATGTCTTACACAAAAGTTATAACAAATTTAATGGCTTAAAATGCCAGACAAGTTATTATCTGGAATATAGTTGTGTAAATTAGAACTTAAGTACTGGTCTCACTTTCATAAAATAAAGGTATCCAGAAGTCTTCATTACTGGGTATAAGCTCGGGAGAAAATCATCATGGCCTTGACTTTCCTAGTTTCAAGAGGCAACCTAATTGTCCTTGGTGGTGACCCTTTTCCTCTCTCTTCAAAGTTAACATTATATCTCACTGATTATTCTGTAGTGCTGTCTCTCTGACCCTGAGCTCATTAGGGCAAGTTCTCTATTTTTTAAGGAATCTCATAATTAGGTTGGGCAAGCCTGGATAATCCAGGATAATCTCCCTATCTTAAAGTACATGATATAATCACATCTGCAAAAATCTCTTTCACTGTTTAAATTAACATATTGGTTGGTTGCAGAGATCAGGAATTGGACACTTTGGAAAGGCCATTGGTCAGCCTACCACACAGTAAAGTACATTTTGATGAAGGAGTACAGTACATAAATATTATCCAGCAAAGATCAGTGGCTAATATATTAATAAATTTAGGATAGAATTTTTAAATCAGTTTTAGCGATCTAATTAACCAATTTTTATATATTACTAAATTATTTTGCCCCATAAACTTTTTAAAGGAATGTCTTCTACACAGATCCTTTGGCTGTATGTTTCATAAATTTTGAATCTGGATACTAGATTATTTGCATATATTTCATGTTAACATCAAAGTTTTGGAAATGGCTAGGTTTTTGAGTAGTGGTTCATCTTTTAGAAATACAAAGGAAACACATTGTATAACACCAACAATACTGAGGATAATTTGAATTTCCTTCTCAGTAGGAATTAATTGCTATGCATTCTAAAAAATAGCATACTAAGGGAAATAAGTGACTTTTGGTTAGAAAAAAAGTTTAAAAGTGTGTTTTTTTTTTCCCTGACCTTTGGGACCAAGGGCTTTAATTAACCTCTTAACAAATGGCAATCCACTCCAGGACTATTGCCTGGAAAATCCTATGGACAGAGGAGCCTGGTAGACTACAGTCCATGGGGTCACAAAGAGTCGGACACGACTGAGCGAATTCACTTCACTTCAACCTCTGTGAGTTTTAAATAGAAAAGATACGGTTAACTTTTTTTGGTAAGGGAGTATAGATTATAAGTAACCAACACAGTGAAAATTCAGTAGCTATATGAAATGAGAAAATTGTAGTCATTTCTTTTAATTATGAGTCATTGTGTGTATTCTATGCATGAATGAAACCTTCACATACACGGAATAAAATTTAATTTTATCAAAAATGGCACAGTATCAGGCTCATCTAGGCATATCCTTCTACTTAGATTCTCTTTATCTTCTACTCAGTCATTTATGCCTCCATAAAATGTCAAATATCATATGCTAAATATTTAGCACTTGAGCTATCTTCTAAAACTTGCAGATTTATTTATCAGTAGAGTTAAAATTCAAAATCAATATCCAAGTTAATTTATAAATATGTAAAAACAAGCAATAAAAATCAAAATGAGATCATACTTTAATTTTTTATAGTATTGATTTTGAGTATTATATCTCTCTTTCATGGTTTGTTCTACCTTGCATTGTTTTGATTAATTGGTTCCCCATTATTAAGTATCGAGTCTGTTTCCAGTTTTCCACTGTGAGAAATGGTGAAGCACTGAACATCCCTTTACATGTCTCCTAGGAATGCAATTTTTAGGTCACTTAACACTTTTACTGAATGGGTAAAATACTCTCCAAAACAGCTATCCTTAGCTGTATTCCCACCAGCAATTTCTCAGAATTATATCTGTTTTGTGTTCTACCTGTTCTATGAACCTTCCCATAAAAGTTGTGTGTGTCACTGTTCTGTTTTGCTATTATTGTTTTTTAGTCACTCGGCTATGCCTGACTCTTTTGCAACCCCATGGACTGTAGCCCACTAGATTCCTCTGTCCCTGGGATTTTCCGGGCAAGATTACTGGAGTAAGTTGCCATTTTCTTTCTCCAGAGGATCTTCGCAACTCAGGGATTGAATCTGTGTCTCCTGCATTGGCCAGGGTTTCTTTACCACACTGAGCCACCAGGGAAGCCCTTTATTTCATCCACCATACTTATAACTCTTCACTATAAGCTCATCTTAGCAGTCACGCTGCACTTGACAACTTGCTACTTCTTTGCTTTGGGATGGGAGAGATGTCTGTCAGTGCCTGAGTTCAGTTCAGTTCAGTTCAGTCGCTCAGTCATGTCTGACTCTTTGCGACCCCATGAATCGCAGCCCATGCCAGGCAGTCCAGGGGACTCTCAAGAGTCTTCTCCAACACCACAGTTCAAAAGCATCAATTATTCGGCACTCAGCCTTCTTCACAGTCCAACTCTCACATCCATATATGACCACTGGAAAAACCATAGCCTTGACTAGACGGACCTTAGTCGGCAAAGTAATGTCTCTGCTTTTGCATATACTATCTAGGTTGGTCATAACTTCTCTTCCAAGGAGTAAGCGTCTTTTAATTTCATGGCTGCAATCACCATCTGCGGTGATTTTGGAGCCCCCCAAAATAAAGTCTGACACTGTTACCACTGTTTCCCCATCTATTTCCCATGAAGTGATGGGACCAGATGCCATGATCTTCATTTTCTGAATGTTGAGCTTTAAGCCAACTTTTTCAATCTCTTTTGGAGGAGTGCAATAATGACCTATGGTCCTCTAAGTAGTGTGATGATGCTGGGTTGCTGAGCCTCAGCATCTTCAATTGGAGCTACCCAAATGAAGGTGTATATACACACAAAGACACACACAATATATAGATATGTAAAATAAAATTATAAATTCTAAGATTAAATATTTGTACTCACACACTTATGTTTGTGTGTTTCTTGTACATAATAAACATTAATAAGTGCCTGAGTATCTAGATTTATTTCAGTGCGATTGGGATTTGAATGAACTGCTCTAACAGGCAGTCTCCACTGAGGGTATTTTATAGCTTTCCCTAATTGCCAGCTTCCCAGAGCACAGTCCTGCCTTTCTTATCCCAGAAAATGCCCTGCTGTGGACATACAACCCCACCCCTTCAGCTCTTAAGTGGGTGCAGAAATGCATGGCAATTAGCAGCCTATTTCCAGGCTGGAAACCTAACTTTATCAAACCAGTTGCCTCCAGGTGTAGTGCCATTGCCCCAGATTTCTCTGAAATAACTCTGTAATGAAGAGTCTGACTCTGTTTTCTCATGTATGACTGTTGACAACTTTTAAACCTCAACCTCCATCTTCCCACTCAGCCCTTCATCTGGACTTGTGAATGAGAATGTCAGATGCTCCCTTCTCCAGCTAAGTGGGAGACTCAAAGCATACCAGCTCCCACCTACCTAGGAAAACCCTCACCCAGGCTCTATACCTAACCTCAGTAAAAAAAAAAATACCCTGGCCCCAGTTTCCTTTTCTCTTTTAAGCCATTTAGGACTTTCTTGAGAGGCCTGTCCTCCTCGCCACAGAGACCTCAAGTATATATGTAACATATCTTTTCATACCTTGTTGATACATGTCACATCATCAATCTCATTATCTGAACAGAATTAGGGGGGAGTTCCCCTGCTCAGACGGTAAAGTGTCTGTCTACAATGCGGGAGACCCGGGTTCAATCCCCGGGTCGGGAAGATCCCCTGGAGAAGGAAATGGCAATTCACTACAGTACTATTGCCTGGAGAATCCCATGGACAGAGGAGCCTGGTAGGCTACAGTCCATGGGGTCGCAAAGAGTCAGACACGACTGAGCGACTTCACTTCACTTCACTCCTCGTGCTCTGCACAGTTGCTACAATACTATACTGTCCCAGAAGTTGCTGAATTATATCAAAATATTATCTCTTGCCTTTCTCCGTTATTTCTACTTGCTTCAATTCTCCCATGGATTATTTTAGTTCCTGTTTTTATGAAGGTCTTACATTTGTGTGTATGAACAAAATCCTGCATTTGCCAATAATTAAAATATTTTTAAAATTACTTAAGTTTAAGTGGAAGTAGTAAGGTCACAGAATGTGCTATCTTGATCAGAAGGCTTCTATTAAACCTTATACAATCCTTCTTTCTAATTCATACGTATATTTTTTCTAGTAGCTTTGCACTTATCTCAAACTATGTAGAAAATAATTAGACAAAGGAGTACAGGTTTTATTATAACTATCAATTTAATATTGCACATCAGAAACTGTAATTTTCTTAATGAAGTTTCTACTTGTGCCACTGTTACTATATATACTTTGAAAACATGTCAGATGCTGTCTTCTCTGGACAAGTGGGAGACTCAAAGCATACCAGCTCTTGTCTACATAGGAAAAATAATTTTGTGGAAAAAAAGTAAATTATGGAATTGTCAGCCAAAATACATATTTTAGTAACAACGTGTAGTTGAGGAAATTGTGTCTTAATTCTTTATTTATATTCATTAAATCACAATTCTTTGAAATATTAATATATCAAACATTATTTTCATAATAAATTATTATTGAGTATTTATTGGATGTCAGGCATTTTTAATGAAAATTTTACTTGCCAAACATATTTTCCAGTGTTTGGAAATTTCATAGTTCTTCCCCTCCCATTGAACTTCTCACAATAACACATATTAAAAAATATGACCATAAAATTAGCTGACATATCATTCTTTATTTTTTTACTTTAAAACTTTCAATATATAGATTAATCATTTTCTCCCCTCCCCAGTACTTAAACTATTTAAAGAGATATTATCTGTTTCTTTACTTATTGTTTAGGAATTACCTAGACAGTATCACCTGTCCCATCATGTTCATTTGATTAGGAAGAATCAGTCCCAAATGATGCATTGGCAAACACTTGTTGAATACTTTCCAGTACTTTCCAGTTTTGGTCTTCAGATGGTATCTGCAATGGATGCTTGTTGACAGACACCATTAGTGATACCAACACCTGCCATATTGGGTTTTTATACAGAAAGTCATTGTGAACAATTAAGGTTATCTCTTAAACTTTGGGGAATTACTGCTTAATTGTAAAATAATCCACATAGAGGGAAGCAAGCTATGATGTCATTGACACTTCATATGAAAAAAGACATCTGCTGAACACTGTAAATGTAAAAAATACTTTGAAATTTCTGAAAATGTGGAAATGTACAAAATAGGGTGAAAAAGATGTAATTAATTATATATCAATACAGCAATAATTTGTATATGTGTAGCAAATATTGGATTACATAAAGTACATCAACATAAAAAAATATTTGGTGTCATGATGTCAGAAATGGTAAACATAAAATAATCTGAAATGAGTGATGAGTACTAATTTCAAATTCGTTATTCTCTTCTCAAGCTATTTATAATGTATATCTACTATTACATAATAATTGTGAGAGAAGCTGTTTTCCACTTGAAAAACATGTTGCATACTAGCAAAATTAATAAGAAATTTATTTTCAAATAAATGTAAGTGGAAGTTGATAGTATTAGATTTCCTTTTGAAATTTTGATTATTCTGGCATAATAGTCTATGGTTCATGGATAATTTTCATGTAATTCAATAGTAATAGGTCAAAACATATAGTGGTTTTATATATATTTTCCTCTGTAAAGGCCTATATGACTGAATTTCTGCTTCTCAAATTCCCAGTGTAATTATTCTCAGCATATAACTTGAGAGAAAGCATTGCTAGAATACACTGCAATAAAATTGAAATCTCAAATTACACAGGAAAACTTGATTTATGCAAGACATAATAATGGAATATTTGTTATTTTAACTTATCCCTAGTTTACTGTTATGAAATAAGGAATCAGTTTCAATAATATAAAAGAGTACTTATGAAATGAAGTTTAGAAGTGAAGTGAAGTCGCTCAGTCATGTCTGACTCTTTGCGACCCCATGGACAGTAGCCTACCAGGCTCCACCATCCATAGGATTGCAATAACCATTTGCAGTGATTTTGGAGCCCCCCAAAATAAAGTCTGACACTGTTTCCACTGTTTCCTCATCTATCTGCCATGAAGTGATGGGACCAGATACCATGATCTTCGTTTTCTGAATGTTGAGCTTTAAGCCAACTTTTTCACTCTCCTCTTTCACTTTTATCAAGAGGCTTTTTAGTTCCTCTTCACTTTCTGCCATAAGGGTGGTGTCCTCTGCATATCTGAGGTTATTGATATTTCTCCCGGCAGTCTTGATTCCAGCTTGTGTTTTTTCCAGCCCAGCGTTTCTCATGATGTACTCTGCATATAAGTTAAATAAGCAAGGTGACAATATACAGCCTGTGTTACCTTCAGTTCAGTTCAGTTCAGTTCAGTCGCTTAGTCGTGTCCGACTCTTTGCGACCCCATGAATCGTAGCACGCCAGGCCTTCCTGTCCATCACCAACTCCCGGAGTTCACTCAGACTCATGTTCATTGAGTCTCTGAGGTTATTGATATTTCTCCCGGCAGTCTTGATTCCAGCTTGTGTTTTTTCCAGCCCAGCGTTTCTCATGATGTACTCTGCATATAAGTTAAATAAGCAAGGTGACAATATACAGCCTGTGTTACCTTCAGTTCAGTTCAGTTCAGTTCAGTCGCTTAGTCGTGTCCGACTCTTTGCGACCCCATGAATCGTAGCACGCCAGGCCTTCCTGTCCATCACCAACTCCCGGAGTTCACTCAGACTCATGTTCATTGAGTCAGTAATGCCATCCAGCCATCTCATCCTCTGTCGTCCCCTTCTCCTCCTGCCCCCAATCCCTCCCAGCAACACAGTCTTTTCCAATGAGTCAACTCTTCGCATGAGGTGGTCAAAGTATTGGAGTTTCAGCTTTAGCATCATTCCTTCCAAAGAAATCCCAGGGCTGATCTCCTTCAGAATGGACTGGTTGGATCTCCTTGCAGTCCAGGGGACTCTCAAGAGTCTTCTCCAACACCACAGTTCAAAAGCATCAATTCTTCAGTGCTCAGCTTTCTTCACAGTCCAATTCTCACATCCATACATGACCACAGGAAAAACCATAGCCTTGACTAGACGGAACTTAGTCGGCAAAGTAATGTCTCTGCTTTTGAATATGCTATCTAGGTTGGTCATAATTTTTCTTCCCAGGAGTGTCTTTTAATTTCATGGCTTGCAGTCACCATCTGCAGTGATTTTGGAGCCCAAAAAAATAAAGTCTGACACTGTTTCCACTGTTTCCCCATCTATTTCCCATGAAGTGATGGTACCGGATGCCATGATCTTTGTTTTCTGAATGTTGAGCTTTAAGCTAACTTTTCTGCTTTCTTCTTTCACTTTCATCAAGAGGCTTTTTAGTTCCTCTTCACTTTCTGCCATAAGGGGGTGTTACTTTAGGCATGTCATTTAGCGTCTTTGCCAATATAAATAATTTAGTATCTAACACATGGTGTACATTTGTAAGCCTTTAATGAAGCAGAACATGTAAAGTGCTCATCCTTATTATCAATGTTAATTTCAATTTTATATTATGATACAGTAGAGAATTTGAGAAGAAGAAAAAATAGCTTAACAAAGTATATACTGGCATCTAAGCTATACTGAATTAATACTTACTTTGAAACTAAATATTTCAAAGTAAATATGTTCTTGTAATCCACATAAATTGGTATCAAATTGTATCCCTCATACCCACTTAACTTTGTCCAAAGTAATATCTTACTAGTTGAGTACCACTAGTTGTTAGCTATCCTTATGTATGCATGAGTGCCTTTGCCAATCTTTTATGGTTTTCAAAGCAGCACTTTCTTCTATATTTTTGCAAAGTTTTTCTAAGTTAACCATTGCCCATTTTAGAATCTTTGGAATAAAGTTCTACGTGCTAGCTTGTTTTGAGATCTGATCAGAGACACAATATAAAACAATTAAGGAAGCAAACAAACATATAAAATAGTTAAGGGACAATCAAAACATGGGTTATCAAGCACAAGTTGCTTAAATCTAAGTTGTGAAAAATATCCTTGTCTGCCTTAAATCAAATAATATGAGATAAATCTGATATATTCCTTACCCAGAGAACATTAGTTTTATTGATTTGTCATGTTTTTACTTATTTAATTTTTTAAATTTGAGAGCATTTCATGGTACCTTTCTAAGACCCTGCTGCTGCTGCTGCTGCTGCTAAGTTGCTTCAGTTGTGTCTGACTCTGTGTGACCCCATAGATGGCAGCCCACCAGGCTTCCCCATCCCTGGGATTCTCCAGGCAAGAACACTGGAGTGGGTTGCCATTTCCTTCTCCAATGCATGAAAGTAAAAAGTGAAAGTGAAGTCGGTCAGTCGTGTCCGACTCTTCGCAACCCCATGGATTTCAGTCTACCAGGCTCCTCCGCCTATGGGATTTTCCAGGCAAGAGTACTGGAGTGGGGTGCCATCGCCTTCTCCGACCAAGACCCTAGCAAAACTTATAAATGTGTTCACATTATTATCCCTTTAGTCAGAATGTCAAGGTATTATATTTAGTATTACTTTTTAAAAACAGCTCACCACTGCCACTAATTGTATAAGCTTTAAGCCTCATAATGCCTGGGTCTGCATCTATAGTGTTTCATATACATAAATATCAAAGAAAATGCACATTGCCATTCCCTCCAGGACTGTGACTGTTGTAAATTCTTTTTATTTTTCTCAGGCACTGACTGATTTGAATTTGTACTGGGAATTTTTAAATACCTTCTGTCTGTCAAGGTAATACAAATAAAACTGAGGCAGTAAGGATATGTAGAATTTTGGATGATTAGAAATGGGAGGAAAAATCTGGACTGAACTGTCACAAGATACTAATAAGGACTTGTAAAACCCAAAGACATAAATGCAGATGTATTTTACATGATCAGTACTGTCAATTAGTAATCCACCTTTTTATAAACCTTTCCAATATATTTAACCCAGGTGGGGATAGATGTTAAATGAGTATCACATCTCAGAGCTATAGTCTAAACAGAGTCCATGTCTGTCACATGATTACAAAAGAGAAACAAGTCTCTCTTAAGGATGTATCATGATCAAGTCCTTTAGCTGCTGTCTCCCTCTGTTCATCTCTATTTGATATCAATTGACACTGTATTACTGATGCATATTTAAATTGCTTATCTCCTGCTTTGCTTCTAATATTTGTGTAATAATTGACTGTGGGTATAACTGGGTGAAATGGGAATGAAGTACATACTGAGTCAAAGAAAAAATGAATAAAAATGAAATTCATTTCTTTTTTATAGAAAAATTATTGAAAATGCCTGTAAATGATTCATTATCTGATTTTAACAAAAGAGTGATGTGATTCTGGTGATATAAGTGTATGTTAATATGGGTATATTAGCATATTTTGTGTGTATATTGTATATTGCCATACAGATAAAATATTATCTCTGTCCCAGATTTAATGACCATGCTACATGTTTCATCAGTACATCACATGTTTTGCTATGTACGTCATGATTGATTGGTATCTGTTAAAATAATCCCTCCATATATTCCAGCTCATTTGACTGTGATAAAGAGATTTTAGTCTTTCTTGCTTTATGTTTCTGATGAAATAGCCTTGCCAGGAATGATCAGAAACTGGTATAACTCCAAACTTGGCTGATAAAATGTCCTATTTGTAATATATCTTATAAGTAATCATTAAGAAAATATTCCCTCAACTCATATCTGGCTACTACATACACACGAGCTAGTATTTATACTCAGAAAACAACAGAGAGAATATTAAAATAATTTTACACAGAAGTTTTACCCTCTAAGTATCCCTTACAATTTGTTTTTATCATTGAGGCCATTCAAATAGACTCTTTAACCACTGAATTTAAGGGTATTTCCATAGTACTCATCTTTCCACACAGAAACTATGTTTTTAAATATTTTCCATTTTTCTTCAGTAACATTTTACCTTGACCCTCTTCTGTATCGATTGCTATTTCTCATTCACGGTGAATATTTTTTTCTCTCCCGTAAAAATTGAAAACTGTCACTTCGTATGTCACTAAAAACCATTAGTGTAAATTAAAAATGCAATTAAATTAGACAAAACAGAAATTAGGATATAGTTTTGTTGGAGGAGGCTATTTAGGCAACAAGATATTCACTAATATTAAAATTTAAAATGTATTGTATTTCCTTTCATAGTAATGGTTATAGTATCACCTGTCACTTTCTATAAATCATAGACTCTTGGTGTTCATAGTAATAGTCCTTGAAAATAAAAATAAAATTTACCTGTTCTAAATACAATTTTAAAACCTACAGTTAATTTCACTTATCAGAATGCTACTGCTGCTAAGTCGCTTCAGTCGTGTCCGACTCTGTGCGACCCCCTAGGCGGCAGCCCACCAGGCTCCCCTGTCCCTGGGATTCTCCAGGCAAGAACACCGGAGTGGGTTGCCATTTCCTTCTCCAATGCATGAAAGTGAAAATGAAGTCGCTCAGTCATGTCCGACTCCCAGCGACCCCATGGACTGCAGCCCACCAGTCTCCTCCATCCATGGGGTTTTCCAGGCAAGAGTACTGGAGTGGGGTGCCAACTACAATACATTAAATTGGGTCTATGTTGACATATTTTGCTCTCTGTCAGTCAGTTCAGTCACTCAGTCCTGTCCGACTCTTTGCGACCCCATGAATCGCAGCTCGCCAGGCCTCCCTGTCCATCACCAACTCCTGGAGTTCACTCGAACTCATGTCCATCGAGTCAGTGATGCCATCCAGCCATCTCATCCTCTGTCGTCCCCTTCTCTTCCTGCCCCCAATCTCTCCCAGCATCAGGGTCTTTTCCAATGAGTCTACTCTTCGCATGAGGTAGCCAAAGTATTGGAGTTTCAGCTTTAGCATCAGTTCTTCCAATGAATACCCATGACTTGTCTCCTTTAGAATGGACTGGTAGGATCTCCTTGCAGTCCAAGGGACTCTCAAGAGTCTTCTCCAACACTCTCTGTAAAATATTATAATTTTAGTGTGGCTGTAACTCTGTAGCCAATCACAAAGAGTTGGACATGACTGGGCGACTGAACAAGAACAACTCTAGCATAGTTCATGTTCAGATTTGGATTTATTTTTTATATTAAAATAGCTTCATAGTGTGTATATGTCATCTTAAAATGTAGATAGATTGATAAACATTGAAATTAGATAAATAATATGAATATTATATTTAGTAAATTATGTATATAGTTTTCATTGGAATAAATATTTTATTGTTTTCAAATGTACATCTTACTTGTAGCTGTTTCAAATTAATTAATTTATTATATAAACAATTACCTTTCTTTTCTATTTTGAAAAATCTCACAACAGAGGTCTATCCTCCGATATCTGTTCTGCAAAACATTTGAATTCTGAAGGCAGCCAAGAATAAAGGCGTCAAAGAGAAGCCTCCTCATTTAACTTCCATGTTTTCTTCTTTCAGGCTATTTAACTTTCCATTAGCTCACTCAGCCTCCTCAGAACTTATCAGGAAGTTAAGTGGAAATGCAGACTTTTTACTGTTGAGTTCCGTTTATATGTTCTTATTTGAGCACTTAAAAGCTTTGTTAGGAAAATATGAACTGAAACTAAATATTCAGTGGCTCTCCTGACATTTGGATAAAGGGGTCTGCATTAAATTCAGTGGAGCCAGTAGAATCAATGTCGAGGCTGTTTTCTTAGGAAGTCAGGAAAATGACCTCATCAAGGTATAAAAAATGCTGATCAACTGACACATAATATTTAACAACTTTATAACATTTTTTTCCCAAAAACTTGCAAATATTTTTGCAGAAGATGCCAGTTGACATGCTATAAGGTAATTTTCTGCATTATTTTTTCTTAATATTCCAAAATAGATTTTTAACCATGTATTGCACATAATCAAGTGAATTCCAAATTTGAGGTTAACTGAGATATCATATAGGAAATTAAAGTTAATCTAGCTCATTTGATCTTTGAAACTAGTTCAGTTTATAAACATGAATGTCGATAAATGATTTTGCTAGCTTATAGGAAATTGTGTAATCATTCTATCAATCAGTAGTTGGTATAAAGAATAACTGTACAAAAGGCTTACATTCAGTAGGGGGACACCTGTTCATCCCTTCCTGGTACCGGTTGATCAATGCCCATTCTATGCAAGTTAAATATTTTGAATGTCACCTTGAATATTAAACATACTGAATGTTACTTTTGAGCAAGGAATATTTGTTATATATACATGAATATTTATTAGAAGTATATATAGTTAATAATTACAAACACACAACTTTTCAAGTGTTTCCTACTCATTAGAAATAGATTTGCCTCTGTGACCAGACTTATTAATCAGAAGTAATTCAACTTTAAGTTTCTAGATTTCCATTACCAGCAGACAAGTATAACCAGCATGTGATGCTAACAGGAAGAAGAGGGAAAAATATTAATATTGCCAAGCTGCACCACCTATTAGAGAGAAAACAGAAGTGGTTCATGTCTATTCTATTTGCCTTTTATCAACTGCTTTCTCTTCACAGACTAAGACTCATATGTTCTGGAAAAATATTAAGCATTTAATTAAATTTGGCTGTGCCTTCCTCCATCTTAATAAATGGTACCCTAAAATTCTTTATATCTTCTTCATGCAGTAGGTTGTATAATATAACTTAAAAGATAGCTTCTTACCACTCCAAAACCATTTTTTATATACAGGTTTACCTTGTTTTGTTGGCTTCATAGATACTACATTTTTCTACAAATTGAAAGTTTGTGGCATCCCTGTATTGAGTATGTCTATTAATGCCATTTGTTTCCAACAACATTTGTTCACTTTGTCTCTAGATCACAGTTTGGTAATTCTCACAGTTTTTCAAACTTTATTATTGTTTGTTATGGTTATCTGTGATCAGAGATCTTTGATGTTACTATTATAATTGTTTTGGGGTACCACAAACAGTGCTCATCTAAGATAGTGAACTTTATTGATAAACATTTTGTGTGTTCAGACTGTCCGCTAACCACCATTCCCGGGTCTCTCTCCTTCTCCTCCAACCTCCTTACTCCTTGTAAGGAGATACAATAATATTGAAATTAGGCCAGTTAATAACCCTACAGTGACCTCTAAGTGTTCAAGAGAAAGGAAGAGGCACATGTCTTTCATTTTTAATCAAAAGCTAAAAATGATTAAGCTTAGTGAGAAAGGCATGCAAATGCTGAGACAACTCTAAAGCAAGGCCTCTTGTGCCAAACGGCAAAGTTGTGAATGCAAAGGAAAAGTTCTTGAAGGAAATTAAAAGTGCTACTTTGTTAATTGCCACAAATGATAAGAAAGTGATACAGCCTTATTTCGGATATGGAGAAAGTTTTGTTGGGCTAGATAGAAGATCAAACCAGTCCTACATTTCCTTAAGCCAAGCCTAAACCAAGGCAAGGCCCTAACTATTTAATTCTATGAAGGCTGAGAGGGGAAGAAACTGCAGAAAAAAAGATAGACACTTTCAGAGGTCAATGCAGGAGATTTAAGGGAAGAAGCTGTGACATAGAAGTGCAAGCTGAAGCGGCAAGTGCTGATGTAGAAGCTTCAGCCAGGTATCCAGAAGATCCAGCTAAGATAATGAAGGGGACCACACTCAACAGCAGATTTTCAGCATGGACCAAACAGCCCTACAGAGGGAGGTGCACATAAGACTTTCATAGCTAGAGAGAAGTAGCTGATGCCTGGCTTTAAATCTTCAAAAAACAAGCTGACTCTTGTTAGGAGCGAATGCAGCATGAGATTTTAAGTTAAATCCAATGGTAATTTACCATTCTAAGTATCCTAGGGCCCTGAAGAATGATGCTAAATTTACTCTACCTATGCTCTATAAATGGGAAATAACACACAACATGGTTTATAACATGGCTTGAGATTGCTGAATATTTTAAGTTTACAGTTGTGGCCTACTGCTTAGAAAATTTAAAAAAAAATTCAAAATTTTGCTTCTCATTGACAATGTACCTGGTCACCCGAGAGTTCCAATGGAGATATACAATGAGATTACTGTTGTTTTTATGCCTGCTAACACAGCAGGTATGCCTGAAATTTAAAACAGTGTATCTTATACTTTTATGTTGACAATATTTGCCTACATCTTCTCTAAAGTTGAGTTCATCCATTTTTGACATTCAATTTCATTTTTTTCAAGCATCACTTTGTTTTCATATCAAACAATCATAGATCAATATGAGTGCAATGAGGGTAGAAGTAAAAGTAAGGAAAGATGTATATTTTGGGTCTACAACTGATTTAGATCTGATGGGCTTTAAACGTCCAGAGGTATCAAGAAGAGCATATATTCTGAGAAATAGGGTACAGAGGGTAACCAATATGTAAAGTGTGTCAGAAATACATAGGTTAACTCAAACAGTATATTAATTTATTCAAAATTCCTGTAGTCAACTAATACTTTTCCTCTTTTCAAAATGATAACAGCTTTTTTTTTTAATTTTATTCTTAGATTCTTATTGATATTTGAAAATACTGCAGGTGTCTGGGAAGGGGAATGCTCTGGGAATCAGATAAAACAAATTATAGTAACCTTGATAATAAAGGTAAATTCTGATCCTGCTGATGAGACAATAATAGAAGTTTATTCTATATATCTGCCCATATTTCGGAGTAATAGAGTCTACTCAGGTTTTTCAGCCATTTTATTCTGACACAGAAGGAAAAAATAGCGTGGAAAGCTGTCCACTTGTTAGACTCAAAATCAAAACATCTATGTCTTATCTTAGCATAAAGTTTTCTCATTTTATAGTGTTAAGTATGTGTTTGTGAGAAGTAACTTATTAAATACTTGATGTTTTGGAGGGAGTAGGTCAAACAGCATCAAGCACAGAAGAATTCAATTAATGAAGTATAACCACTGACAAAAGGACATACTGGAACTTACCAAAAAATACCCTGCATCCATTGACATTGACATTGACAAGTTGCTCAGTCGTGTCTGACTCTTTGCAACCCCATGGACTGTAGCCTACCAGGCTCCTCTGTCCATGGGATTTTCCAGGCAAGAGTACTGGAGTGGGTTGCCATTTCCTTCTCCAGGGGATCTTCCTGACCCAGGGATCGAACCCGTGTCTCCCGCATTGTAGGCGGACGCTTTACCGTCTGAGCTACAAGGGAATCCCTTGCATCCATAGACAAAGAAAAACCCACAGTGGGACAGTAGGAGGGGCACAATTGGGATAAAATAAAATCCCGTACAAGCTGCATGGGTGAACCACAAACTGGGAAATAATTGTACCACACAAGTCTTCCACAGGAGTGAAATTTCTGAACCCTATGTCAGACTCCCCAGCCTGGTGGTCTGACAATAGGAAAGGAAGACTTTTGAGAATCTGGCTTTGAAAGCTAGTGGGCTTTGATGGCAGAAATTTCACAGGTCTGGGGAAAAAAACTGGACTCATGGAACATGCATAGAAGGTCTACTCTGCACCAGGACCCAGGGGAAAAAGCAGTGACCTCATAAAAGACTGAACCAAATCTATCTGCTAGTATTGAAAGGTCTCCCGAGGAGGTGGGAAGTGGCTGTGACTCACTGCAGGGTCAAGGACGCTGGTAGTGGTAGTTCTAGGGGGTACTCATTAGCATGAGTACTCTTAGAGGCCACCATTTTTTCACCAAGACCCGGTCCCACCCAAGAGCCTGTAGGCCTTAGTGCTGGGATCAGTTCAATTCAGTTTAGTTGCTCAGTCATATTTGACTCTTTGTAACCCCATGGACTGCAGCACACCAGGCTTCTCTGTCCATCACCAACTCCCAGAGTTTGCTCAAACTCATGTCCATAGAGTCATTGATGCCATCCAACCATCTCATCCTCTGTTGTCCCCTTGTCCTCCTGCCTTCAATCTTTTCTAGCATCAGGGTTTTTTCAATGAGTCAGTTCTTTGCATCATGTGGCCAAAGTATTGGAGCTTCAGCTTCAGCTTCAGCATCAGTCCTTCCGATGAATGTTCAGGACTGTTTTCCTTTAGGATAGACTGGTTTGATCTCCTCACAGTCCAAGAGACTCTCAAAAGTCTTCTCCAACACCACAGTTCAAAAGCTAGGATGCCTCAGGACAAGCCACAGTTATCAGCATATAGGCTGCTTAAAGTCCTCCTTAGCACACACCTGCCCAATAAACACCCCCTGACACAGTTCTGCCTGCCAGATGGATAAAAGCCAGCTGCACCCACCAGGGGTCAGAAACAAGTCCCTCCTACAGAAGCCTCTTAGACAGTCTCTTCCACCACAGGGCAGACAGAAGAAGCAAGGAGAACCACCCTACAGCCTGTGAAATGGAAACTGCAAATCACAGAAAGTTAAACAAAATGAGATGGCAAAGATTAGGTCCTTGATGAAGGAATAAGATAAAATTCAAGAAGAACAAATAAGGGAAGTTGAGATAGGGACTATACCTTTAAAAAGATCCAGAGTAATGATAGTAAAGATGATTCAATATCTCAGAAAATAAAGGAAGGCACCAACCAAGATGACACAAGAAATATTTTTAAAAGACTTAGAAGAACTAAAGCACAAACAAACAGAGATGAACTTATAATAACTGAAATGAAAAATACACTGGAAGGAATCAATAGCAGAATAACTGAGGCAGAAGAACAGATAAGTGAGCTGGCAGACAGAATGGTGGAAAATGCTGTCATGGAACAGAATAATAATTTTAAAAATGAATGAAAATAAATGCCAACAGTCTAGGAGACGTTTGGACATTAAATGCACCTACGTTGGCATTCTATGGGTACCAGAAGCAAAAGGGAGTGAAGTACCAAGCTCTAAACTCTGTAACAGCTAGAAACTGTCTTGACAAAAGTTTCTCTTGCTCCAGGGCCTCTTGGAATCACTGAATCACAAATAAACCAAACATCAAGAAACTTTCAGTAGTCTGCAAAAATATGCTTTGGGGTTTCTTTTTTTTTTTTTTTTTCCTGAAATAAAATTGACTTCCTTTGATTTCTAAGCATATATTTTGATACAAGATTTAATCTTCCTTAGGTGATTATTTTGGATACTTTGATCTAAGAGAAATTCACTACCATATTTGAAATCAAGGTTTTAAAAATAAGATCTGGAATTAGTTATGTCAATACAGGTGTTTGCTGCTTAAATGCAACTCACACAGCCACATATACAAGCATGACAAATACCTAATAACGGATGAATACTGGTGTTTTGTAAATATAAGGACTGAGAGGGTAAGGAAAATAAGATACAGATGGCAGATAATCCTTCTGTTCCTCATCAAAATCCCCAGAATTGATGAATGCGGGCAGTGGCTGGGTCAGGGGTACAGAAGAAAAAAATAAAAATAAAAAGCAGTATCTTCAGGGTGGAAAAATCTTAAGGATCCTTGAAATATAGGAAGCATGTTGTGTTTGTTCAGGAGGGAAAGCATCAGTCCAGGATATATGTGAAAAATGCCACAGCAAAAGAGACAGGTATCAGAAATATTAAAAGGTAGACCAAGACTGATAGACTGAAGCAAAGCAGGGACATTATTTGATTGGTTGTAACTGAAACAGTTGCCTTCCTTGGGAAAGTTTAGTGACTGCTTGTGACTAGTTCTTAAGTTTTGTTTTCTCAGAAAGCTCAACATTGACTCTGTCTTAGGTTCTGGTTTCCCTGCAAAACTACAAAGATATTAGAGCCACCTGTCTATTGGCTGCCTTGCTTAATTACTTTAACAAAGTGTCTTTCCAAACTGGGAGAAGGGAGAGGTAGGAGGAGGAAAGAAGTAGGACTTTGAGACACCCCTCCATCAGTGTCACCAGGATGGAGTGGTAGGATAGAATGGGAAGATGGCTGCCAGGATGGGAGTGACATCAGGAGGGTTGAAGGCTGGTAACATTCAGAAGACAAAGGAAGTCCCCAGGCAAGAAACTTCTAAGTCACTCCCTGGCATATGCTACCAAACAGGACAGCATCCGGTTTTCAAAATCAGTGTTGGCCGGTTGAAATATTGCATCAAAATATTGCATCAGTTAGAGTGGCTTCATATCTTAGAAATCAGGCATGCCCAGTCTTGAAATAAAGACAGAAATGAAGATGTCCCAAGTGTCCAAAAGGTACATTATAGAGTGCATTGAGAGGGGAAAGATAGAACTAAAATTTTCTCATAAAATGCAACAAAAAGGTCAGTGAATGGGTAACATATTATGTTCATTATAATAGACCAAGTGAAACTAGCTAATAACTTTGAATATGAAAATATGATCAAACCTCTTTAAAAATAGATGGAAATTGCTTTTACTTGTAAAGAATTTCTTCCAGAAACATACATTAATCATCAAGTACATTGGTATATCATTGGAAGTGAAGTGAAGTGGAGTTGCTCAGTCGTGTCCAACTCTTTGTGACCCCATGGAGTGTAGCCAACCAGGCTCCTCTGTCCATGGGATTTTCCAGGCAATAGTCCTGGAGTGGATTGCCATTTTCTTCTCCAGGGGATCTTCCCAACCCAGGGATCGAACCCGGGTATCCCACATTGTAGACAGACGCTTAACCATATTCCCATAAATGCTAAGAGCAGGATGCTAACTAGTATGTATATTCACAATTATATTATGAAATATACTATGAATATAGTAATTAGTAAATACTTAGCGACTTCACTTTCACTTTTCACTTTCATGCACTGGAGAAGGAAATGGCAATCCACTCCAGTGTTCTTGCCTGGAGAACCCCAGGGACGGGGAAGCCTGATGGGCTGCCGTCTATAGGGTCGCACAGAGTTGGACATGACTGAAGCGACTTAGCAGCAGCAGCAGCAGAGAATAGCAAAAATTAAAATCTAAAGCTAAGAAAGAGGACTTTGGCCTATACTACGAGGATGGTCCCATATTCAAAAATATTTGCCTCTCCTTGATCCATGTGCTATTTCTATCCAGCTAGTAAGTCTGTCTGTTTTATGTTTTCTAACTTCAAAAATGAGTGATGTTTGTTGAGATGTACTCATAATATTTTTTTCTTTTGCTCTCAAAATTCAGATTAATACAATAGCTTTCAGACAGAAGTTTGGGGAAATTTTTTCTAAATTTTAGGGACTTGCCTGGTGGTCCAGTGGTTAAGAGTCTGTACTTCCAGTGCAGGGGGAACAGGTGTTCATATTGGAGGAACTAAGATCCCAGATGCTGCATGGTGCAAACAAAACAATAAATACATAAATAAAGCATTTATGTATTTATGCTTTTATCAGCATTTCTATGAAATTATCTTTACTTGTTATCCACTCTTTAAAGATAAATTCCTTGGGAGGGAATTCTAAGCTTGCAAAGTTTTGTGTATATATACTTTGATGTTCAGAGAAGGCAATGGCACCCCACTCCAGCACTCTTGCCTGGAAAATCCCATGGATGGAGGAGCCTGGAAGGCTGCGGTCCATGGGGTCGCTGGAGGTCAGACACAGCTGGGCGACTTCACTTTCACTTTTTACTTTCATGCATTGGAGAAGGAAATGGCAACCCACTCCAGTGTTCTTGCCTGGAGAATCCCAGGGACGGCGGAGCCTGGTAGGCTGCCGTCTGTGGGGTCGCGCAGAGTGGGACATGACTGAAATGGCAGCAGCAGCAGCACTTTGATGTTATTTTATCTTATCATCACAATCTAAAGTATTAGTGCTCTTAATCTCAGTTTCAATAACACTTTTAAGAATTCAGATATGTAATTCATGATGATCCCTTTATATATGTGGGTGTTTGTGTATCTGTGTATAAAAATATATTTTTTATAGTATACACATATTTATCTCTGATTACTTTAAAGATATTTCCATTTAATGTTCTGAAATTTATGATAGAAATTTCTATTAGTGGATATCATTTATAATGTTTGTTGTTATCTGTGCTTTCTGAAAATGTGGATTCACATTGTTCAGTAATTTAATTTCAAAATCATTGACCCAGTGAAAATTTTTAAACTCATACTATTTTATTTATTCTAGAACTCTAACTGGACATATTTTGAGCATTCTCTTTCCTAAACTGTTTCTACACACATCTCTTATTCTTTCTTTATCATAGTCGCATGCAGTGGAGAATGTTCAGGTTAGATTTCTACTGTTTTAAGAATTTCACTAAATGTTAATACTAATATTTATATTTTGTTATTAATAATTATATTTGTTTATCTTTCAGTATTCCTGGTCATTTTAATAAGTTCCTGCTCTCAACTCATTTTTTGTTCTTGCATTAAATTGTGTATGTGTAACATTTATACACATGTATACACATATACCACTGTGTGTGTGTGTGTGTGTGTGTGTAATCATTCATTTCTTACAACAGGAATGAGTTTTTTTAGTATCCAGATTTTATAGTATTTGCATTTTGATGCTTGTTTTGGATGCCAGCTTTCAGTCAGTATTATTTCTTTCTGAGTATTTTTAAATTAAACTTTCCTTTCATGTTGAAAGCTATTTGTTGAAACTCTATACTGGTAATTATGTATGTATGTATGCCTGAGACATCAGTTGCATGAATGACTGTACTTGAGTGCTATGTGTGTGTTACAGGCACTAAAAGTCATATAAAATAGGGTCCCAGGTCATTGTGAGGGCTAACCAGTGGCAAAAACCTTTAAAGGAATTCATTTTCCTTTATAAAGAGCTAAGTCTGTGGTAAAAAAACATTTTGTATCTGCATTGTTTTGTGAAAAGTGTTTTCCCTATTGTGTCCATTTTCTGTATTATTGATTCACCATCATGGTCTTTAAGCCAACCCCTCAGTACAGCTCAATCATCTCCTTGTGCCCTAAAATCCTAAAGCTACTTCTATTCATATCCAGGGGATCTTCCTAACTGAGGGATCAAACCCAGGTCTCCTGCCCGCATTGTGGGAGGATTCCTTACCACCTTGTAGCTGAGCCACCAGAGAAGCCCAAGAATACTGGAGTGGGTAGCCTATCCCTTGGAGTGGGCAGCCTATCCCTTCTCCAGGAGATCTTCCCAACCCAGGAATTGAACCGGGCTCTCCTGCATTGCAGGCAGATAGATTCTTTACCAGCTGAGCTACCAGGGAAGCCAGATTTTCAATAGCTTCATCCTTTCCCTGTGCCCTAAAATCCTAAAGCTACTTCTATTCACAGATAAGCTTGTGATATATTGCAGATTAGAGAATCCTGTACCTTCATAGATCTATGTTCCAGGTGTGCTTTTGGCCTAAGATAATTTTTCTTAATTTCTTTCACGTCACTTATGTACTCATTTAAATTTTTCTGTAATTTAGTAATTTGTAGCAATGAGGTTGCTAAGAGTCGGACACAACTGAGTGACTTCACTTTCACTTTTCACTTTCATGCATTGGAGAAGGAAATGGCAACCCACTCCAGTGTTCTTGCCTGGAGAATCCCAGGGACAGAGGAGCCTGGTAGAAGGCTGTCTATGGGGTCAAACAGAGTTGGACACGACTGAAGCGATTTAGCAGCCCCAGCAGCAGCAATGTCTGTAGTGTGAGGATTACACAATATTGCTGAAAATAGAATTCAATAAAATGTTTTCTTAAATTCAATCAGCACTTTAGGCACATAGTTCTTATAACCAAACTGAGAAAACCAAGGAAAAATATTTTATTTGTTTTAGAATCAAGATAGGAAATATTAATATTTACCTTGATACAGATATACATTACTAGAACATAGAACACAGCAGAGTTGCCATATAAATTTGATTTAGTGGACTCAGATTTTTTTTAACAAATGAAGTTTTTAATTTGAATCATGAAAAAAATAAAAATTTAAATAAAACTATGAATATTCCCACGTATTTATAATGTACACAATTTAGCATTATATTTGAAACTGCATTTGAAGTTCTTAGATCAATATTCTTGAGTAATGGAAAATATTCCTGAAATCAGAAGTTTTATCACACTACAGTTAATAAACGTATTTTGTACAACATGATTGTACAAAAATACACAATATCTCTTGACAGCACATTGGAACACTTAAGATTTTTTGGAAGCTAATTGCACTCTCATTTAGCTTAATGAACATTTTCAGTAGCAACATTATGATTCATGTTTATCTGGGAAAGAGCAGCTTGATACTTTGGAAGTGTTGAGTTGTTCTGTGCAAGACATGTGGCTACTTTAGGAATGTTTTTTACCAATTAGCTCAATCTCACATTGCCAATTATTTCTTAAAGAAATGTGTTCTTATATTGCAAATATGTTCTTAATGCTTAGAATAATGAAACTAGACTTCCAACGGTAAAATAACTATTCTAGAGAGAAATTTTGCTTGGTTGTATTAGCCCCAAATCTTTTTTACTTGCAAAATTCCCTCTGAAACACATCATCAACTAGCTGTCTCACCATTTGATGGGAAGACTGCAAGGAGATCCAACCAGTCCATTCTAAAGGAAATCAGTCCTGGGTGTTCTTTGGAAGGAATGATGCTAAAGCTGAAACTCCAATACTTTGCCCACCTCATGCGAAGAGTTGACTCACTGGGAAAGACTCTGATGCTGGGAGGGATTAGGGGCAGGAGGAGAAGGGGACAACAGAGGATGAGAGGGCTGGATGGCATCACTGACTCAATGGACGTGAGTCTGAGTGAACTCCAGGAGTTGGTGATGGACAGGGAGGCCTGGTGTGCTGTGATTCATGGGGTCGCAAAGAGTCAGACATGACTGAGCGACTGAACTGAACAAAACTGAACTGACTTTGAATTAAGGGTTGACTGCCATGTCACAAGCATGTGACAGACTCAAATATCCCTTTCACTTAATCATACTCCAATCAAGTTGATTCGGAGAAGACAATGTTTTGTGTTTATGGATTTTTAAATCATTATCTGTAAGTAAAATTATAAAATTGAGATTTTAGAAGAGTCAAATAATGACTATTTTTTAACCATCTCAAGTTTGGGCCCAGTTGAGTGGCAGAAGTATAAGTTAAAATGTCATCAGTTTTATTATTAATAAAAGATATTCCACTCCGGGACCACAGTGTGTGTGTGCATGCTTAGTGGTGTCTGACTCTTTGAGACCCTTTGGACTATAGCCCATGAGTCTCTGCCCATGAGATTTTGTAGGCAAGAATGCTGAAGTAGGTTGCCGTATCCTCCTCCAGGGGATCTTCCTGACCCAGGGGTAGAATCCGCATCTCCTTTGTCTCCTATATTGCTGGCAGATTTGAACACAGCATATACCTATTTCCAAAACTGCGTGATCCAAATTAAAGAAATACCCTGCAAAGAATTTTTTCCAAGATACCATCATTTCTTGGTGGTTAGGCAGGCCAGTGGGAGTGATTCTCTAGGGGATATTGTTAACTGTATAAAGTATTTTTAATTTTATAGTTAGAAAGTTATCATCTCTAAATGTCAATTTAGTCTAATAGCTGAGATCACTTTAAAAGTCTTGATCTAGGTTTTCCTTCATGCACACCAAATTTAGCCTATTCCATGAGCCAGTATCTAAAATATTAATGTTTGAAATGTTAGAATTTTCAAATTCAACGCAATGATATTTCACTCTATGGATGCAATTGTTTATTTAAATTTCACTGTCATTTGGGTTTCAAGGATGGTATAAGCAAAGCAACATTTTTAGATTCAGTAAGAACTCAGTTCAGAATTTAGCTAAATTGAATACTGTGTGATCTTCTGTGCATTAGCTTTCTCATCTAGAAAATGAGTTTATTAATGCCAATCTGTTGAGAGAATTTGTTGTTCAGTTACTAAGTGGTGTCCAACTCTTTGTGATACCATGGACAGTACCACACCAAATTTCTCTGAATTAACTTAAAATAGCACCATAAATATTTCATAAAATAACAATCCATATGTACCCATATATGTTTATTTTTAATCTGCCTAAGAATAAATTTCATTTAATATCATTTTTAAACTACATATTTTAATAATAATTTCTTTTGTATGAAACATATGAAAAGTTACTCAGGTTAACATATTACACATACAGAATTAAATAATCACCAAAGGCATAAATTATTATTTGCCTATTTTTAACTATTTCTCTTCCACACTATCTACAGAAAAAATTATACTTTACCACACCAAAACATTCTCATACTATTAAAATTCTCTTCAATGCTATAATCTCTATTTTTGTCAATAACAGACATTGAATTGAAATACTATAACAAGAATGAAAGATGCTATAGCAAGAATCAAGATGCTATAACAAGAATCAAAAAATCACAAATATAAAATTGTGTTTAATTATGTTTATTAGAATAAAGTAACTTTTTAAAATTTTTTCATATTTTCACTTTAGTATTAGGCAAACAATTGTAATATAATTAGTATATTGCTATGATTCCTTCTGTCAGCTTTCTCATTTTCTCAGTTATTTTAAGTAGGCTTCTAGTCACTTTTGTAGTAAACTTTGTCATTGAAACATGATATATGTTAGATTATGGCTGATTAGCGTTGTTGTATGGCAGAAAGCATCACAGCATTGTAAAGCAATTTTCCTCCAATTAATAAATGAATTAAAAACATAAAAAACATAAGATACACAGAGAAAACTTTACTTGTTTAATGGATGTTTGCCTATTGAATAAACCAATGTATCTATTGCTCAGATCAAGAACATTACCAGAACCTTAGAAACTTCTCTTGTGTCACTCCTGAGTCCACTACTCTTTTTTTCTGGTCCAGCTAGAAAGTAAGAAGTTAAAACTACTGACCTATATAAACTGTTTCTCTTCTGATTACCTGTAAATCCTAATAAGAGAACCAACTAGGCATAATTTCACTTTAACACTTATTTTTTTTACATTTTACCAAATATCTGGATACTTTAATAATAAAATATTAAAAGATACATTTTATACCAAAAAATCTCTAAAGAGAAAACAGAAAAATAACTGAATCCTTTGATGGACAATATATAGTAGTGATTATGGTACCAAATCGTAGAAAAATTCAAAGGTTAGTGTTGTTATGTATTAAATTATAAAAATATTGAATTATGGTTTACCCATTTGTTTTAATATAATTAAGTAGATGCAGAATCTATTACCTTAGCCCATTCATCAGGCTTAACCAATTATTCTTGTTCTGTATATTATTATTATTTCTTCATCACTGCCACACACACAAAAAAAATTGAGCAGAAAGGTAATGCATACAATGCTGATATTAATAACAATCTAGAAAATGTATAGAACTTTTAGAGCATGAAGATCCTAAGAGCAGAAAGAAATATGTTTATTTAAACTATAAAGGTATACTGAGTGAGTTGATTTAGAATTATAGACATGATCTTGTTTTTAAAATGATAACTGAACTTCTGGGTAAAGAGACAAATAGTACTTGCTAAGAGAAGGATATTTATCTATGGAATATCCTAAAAAGGTTGTCCCTGATTAAGAGCTGTATATAGTTAATAATAGATTCTAGAATCAATGAGTTAGTGTGGCATGACTCTGGAGAAAATGGCACATAGACAGTAAAATAAAATGGAGATGACTCATAACCTGAATGCTTTTCTGCTATGTGTTTCATGCCAGTCAGAATGGCTGCGATCCAAAAATCTACAAGCAATAAATGCTGGAGAGGGTGTGGAGAAAAGGGAACCTATGCTGATATTAATAACAATCTAGAAAATGTATAGAACTTTTAGAGCATGAAGATCCTAAGAGCAGAAAGAAATATGTTTATTTAAACTATAAAGGTATACTGAGTGAGTTGATTTAGAATTATAGACATGATCTTGTTTTTAAAATGATAACTGAACTTCTGGGTAAAGAGACAAATAGTACTTGCTAAGAGAAGGATATTTATCTATGGAATATCCTAAAAAGGTTGTCCCTGATTAAGAGCTGTATATAGTTAATAATAGATTCTAGAATCAATGAGTTAGTGTGGCATGACTCTGGAGAAAATGGCACATAGACAGTAAAATAAAATGGAGATGACTCATAACCTGAATGCTTTTCTGCTATGTGTTTCATGCCAGTCAGAATGGCTGCGATCCAAAAATCTACAAGCAATAAATGCTGGAGAGGGTGTGGAGAAAAGGGAACCCTCTTACACTGTTGGTGGGAATGGTAAACTAGTACAGCCACTATGGAGAACAGTATGGAGGTTCCTTAAAAAACTAGAAATGAAACTGCCTTATGATCCAGCAATCCCACTACTGGGCATACACACCAAGGAAACCAGAATTGAAAGAGACACGTGTACTCCAGTGTTCATCGCAGCACTGTTTATAATAGCCAGGACATGGAAGCAACCTAGTTGTCCATCAGCAGATGAATAGATCAGAAAGATGTGGTACATATACACAATGGAATATTACTCAGCTATTAAAAAGAATATATTTGAATCCATTCTAATGAGGTGGATGAAACTGGAGCCGATTATACAGAGTGAAGTAAGCCAGAAAGAAAAGCACCAATACAGTATACTAACCCATATATATGGAATTTAGAAAGATGGTAATGATAACCCTGTATCTGAGACAGCAGAAGAGACACAGATGTATAGAACAGTCTTTTGGACTCTGTGGGAGAGGGAGAGGGTGGGATAATTTGGGAGAATGGCACTGAAACATGTGTAATATCATATAAGAAACAAATCGCCAGTCCAGGTTCGATGCATGATACAGGATACTTGGGGCTGGTGCACTGGGATGACCCAGAGGGATGATACAGAGAGGAAGGTGGGAGGGGGGTTCAGGATGGGGAACACGTGTACACCTGTGGTGGATTCATGTTGATGTATGGCAAAACCAATACAATATTGTAAAGTAGTTATCCTCCAATTAAAATAGATAAATTCATATTTTAAAAAATCACAAAACCTCACCTGGAATCTTGTCATTAATTCTAGGCTAGATAGTCTAGTTTTGGAGTAGACCTAGGTGCCACCCTCTGTATGTAGACTTCCCAGGCTTTTTCTGACATTACCTATTGCCTGTAATCTGGTACTTACCATTAACGCTTAATTTTTTGTAAGAGCTCAAATTTATGCGCTTGATTTGACAAGTTGACCCTTCATGTTAGTTTAATCAGAGATTACTTTAGCCTATTTTTGAATTGTACTTGGAAATGGCAACCCACTCCAGTATTCTTGCCTAGAGAATCCCAGGGACATGAATGAAGCGACTTAGCAGCAGCAGCAGCATTGTACATGATATATAAAAACATTATACACAATACATAGATATTTATATCTGAATTATTTGTCTTAATATTAACTTTATGACATTCATCCACAGCAGTGTATTTGGCTGTGCTTGTCAGTTACATGTATGCATGTGTATATGCATTCACATATATGTATGTATGTGGATATAAATAATAACTAAACTTTGTTCGTATGTGGATATAAATAATAACTAAACTTTGTTCTTCAAAACTTGTCAGTGTCAAGTATGTAGTAAGAGATGTCTTTAAGGAAAAGAGAACCACTTTTATTTCTTTTAGTCTTTTTTTGTCCTATCCTAACTAATGACTGAATCACAAAGCTCATTTAAATATTTTAATATAAAATTAATATCCAGTTAATATAATCTAGAACTGAAAAAAGAGTAGGGGAGTGATTAAAAATTCTTTCAACTGTACTGCAATTTCCAGTGTTATTTCCAATAGAATTTGGACTTTACATCATGGATTTGCTCTCAAAGGGTTTGTTATAGAGGTGTTTCATGTGTCTTAAAATGCATGCCTGAGGCATTATTTGGTAATACTACCCATTTTTGTGGTTATAGTGTGCATCTACTTTGTGAGAGAAAAATCAATGAAAGTATTTCAGGGAGATACCTGTAAAATGAGTTTTACATGTTATTTAAGGTAAAGCTCTCCTCTCCATAAACAGTTTCACTGTATTAAACCAGGAATGCATTGAATTGTCAGCCTCATCCCCCCCCACCAAGATGTTATAAAATAACTCAAAAAAATGATAATAAACCAGAAGGAAAATGCCCTACCCTTCACACTAAGCCTTGTAATTACACTTCTTCCAGTTTTGGTTGCCTCTCCTGTGAATGGACTAGAACACCTTTCTGATCTCTTTGCCTATGTGCAGAGCAGAAGGTTTAAAGCAATTTTTAGCGTTATGCTGATTGGGATAATCTTCTCCACGATGTGCTGATCTCAGAGTTTGGTATCCCTGGGGTTGAATTTGGAAAGATGTAAATAGGTTTCCTAACACTACATTTTGTAATGTGTAAATTAATAACTTGACATTTCACAGCTGTTTTAAAGGCTGTGCTTTAAAGAATGAAATATCAATCACAAATATACACCTTCCCAGAAATGTCAAATCCCACCCAAATGAATACCACCACAAATTAGCAGCGGGTCACATTGTTCTGCTGCCTTTCACCTGTGATGCATTTCCTTCCTTTCCAGGTTAAGAGCTCCCCCGGAGAGGCTTAAACCTATTTTCTGCCTCATATAAAAGATGAGTGGTGAGCTGCTTTAATAACAGAACATAGTATCCAAATGTTAAACCTATTTGTTAGAGACAAGTCTGGTATAGTAAAAGGAGAAATTAAAATGGGAGTCAAAATACCTGTATTGAATTCCCAAAGCTGTACTAAAAGGTTGTTTGTTCCAAGGTTCTCCAATGGCCTCAGTTTTCACATCTTTAAATTGGCCTTGTCACTTTCACAGAATTACTGAAAAATGTCCTGCCTGTCTTGCAGGGGCTTACACTGTTCGAATGAGCTAATAAAGATTCCATTTTAATTTTAAAAAATAAGTTTACAGAATTACAAAGGATTATCAGTACTCTAAAGAATAATGTTTCCTCTCTGGATATATATGCTTATGTCATGATATATATTCTGCCCATCAGGTCATTAGAGGAATGACATTTTGTCTCATGTAAGGAATATATAGTTAAATAAATTGTCATCTGCAATTGAGTGCACATGAGGAAATATGCAAGAACTGCTTGCCTACATTTCATGTCTAAAGGGCATTATCTTTTCACTAATTTTGAAAATATAGTTCAAATTCTGTGTCTACCTGCCTCTTGAGAAATCTGTATGCAGGTCAGAAAGTAACACTTAGAAATGGACATGGAACAACAGACTGGTTCAAAATAGGAAAAGGAGTATGTCAAGGCTGTATACTGTCACCCTGCTTATTTAACTTATATGCAGAGTACGTCATGAGAAACGCTGGACTGGAAGAAACACAAGCTGGAATCAAGGGAGAAATATCTATAACCTCAGATATGCAGATGACACCACCCTTATGGCAGAAAGTGAAGAGGAACTAAAAAGCCTCTTGATGAAAGTGAAAGTGGAGAGTGAAAAAGTTGGCTTAAAGCTCAACATTCAGAAGACGAAGATCATGGCATCCAGTCCCATTACTTCATGGGAAATAGATGGGGAAACAGCAGAAACAGTGTCAGACTTTATTTTTTGGGGCTCCAAAATCACTGCAGATGGTGATTGCAGCCATGAAATTAAAAGACACTTACTGCTTGGAAGAAAAGTTATGACCAACCTAGATAGTATATTCAAAAGCAGAGACATTACTTTGCCGACTAAGATCCATCTAGTCAAGGCTATGGTTTTTCCTGTGATCATGTATGGATGTGAGAGTTGGACTGTGAAGAAGGCTGAGCACCAAAGAATTGATGCTTTTGAACTATGGTGTTGGAGAAGACTCTTGAGAGTCCCTTGGACTGCAAGGAGATCCAACCAGTCCATTCTGAAGGAGATCAACCCTGGGATTTCTTTGGAAAGAATGATGCTAAAGCTGAAACTCCAGTACTTTGGCCACCTCATGCGAAGAGTTGACTCATTGGAAAAGACTCTAATGCTGGGAGGGATTGGGGGCAGGAAGAGAAGGGGACGACCGAGGATGAGATGGCTGGATGGCATCATGGACTAGATGGACGTAAGTCTGAGTGAACTCTGGGAGATGGTGATGAACAAGGAGGCCTGGCGTGCTGTGATTCATGGGGTCGCAAATAGTCAGACATGACTGAGCGACTGAACTGAACTGAATATGCCACTTCTGATTCCCAATAGTGGTTAAATTCTTAGAATTCTATAGGAGATTTCTAGAATTTTACCACATGTAGGGAATGTATGTTATATTATAATTACTTGTTGAATTAAATTTGTATTTCACAACTAGACTATAAATGCATGAAAATGGAAAAAATGTTTTATTGACTTCTATGTACTGTTAATTGAACAGTGATGTGTACATGTAGGATTGAACAGTGATGTGTACATGTAGGATTCAATAAAAACATGCTGAGTGAATGGATAAGACACAAGCTGACTGTATATTATCTCAATTATATGATTATTGGAAAGATACTCCAATCTTTGATCTGAGAAATGTAGGCATGATGCAGATTGTACTTAATTGCAGTCAGCCCTGGGCCAGCCAATATTTTTGGTATCTTTTTATTTTAAAGAGCTATCAATATGAGGGATATTCTTACAAAGATATGTTCAACCATTCATTAATGTATTCTTTTGAATAAGTTATGTTTACTTGTTTAATGTCAAATATTTTGCTGGAAAAGCTTTATATCGAAGCACTGTTTATTTAAGTACAAATTTACCCAAACCATATGATTCACTAAGACTTCCCAGGTGGTTCAGTGAAAAGGAATCCACCTCCCAATGCAGGAGAAGCAGGAGATACCAGTTCCATCCCTGCATCAGGGAGATCCCCTAGAGGAGGAAATAGTAGCCCGCTCCAATATTCTTGCTTGGAAAATCCCAAGGACAGAGGAGCCTGGCAGGCTACAGTCGATGGGATTGCAAAGAGTCAGATACAACTTAGGGACTGGACATATGATACATTAAATATATCTTTTTAGGTTTTGATACTTTTTGCTATAAATAGAATGAATTTACCAAACACATGAGCATGATTCAAGAAGTATTATGAATTCATGTTGTTGTTTTGTTTCTAAATCATGTCCAGCTCTTTGCTGTCCCATGGACTGTAGCCTGCCAGGCTCCTCTGTCCATGGGATTTCCCAGGCAAGAATCCTGGAATGGGTTGCCATTTCCTCTTCAAGGGAGCTTCCCAACCTAGGGATGGAATACAAATCTCCTGCATTAGCATTGGATTTTATACAGCTGAGCCACGAAGGAAGCCCCAGTGAATGCGTGCATAGGTGTTCATACTCATCAATTGATGGAATAGAATCAATTATACATGAGGGTTTAATATTATTGTTACATAAATTATTTTTATTTAGCTATGTGTTCGACTGTGTGAAACAAGTTACTCAGAAATTAAAATAAAAATGTTTCTTTCCCTTAAGTGATATTTAGGAGAACCATATTCTAAGGAATTCACAATAAGCAATTTGTTTATAATATGGGGTCTCAAATTATAGAAATCATTCAAAGGAACTATTAAACATTGAGACTCATGAGAACATCAGTTCAGTTCATTCGCTCAGTCGTGTCTGACTCTGCGACCCCTTGAATCACAGCACGCCAGGCCTCCCTGTCCATCACCAACTCCCAGAGATTACTCAAACTCATGTCCATCAAGTCAGTGATGCCATCCAGCCATCTCATCCTCTGTCATCCCTTTTTCCTCCAGCCCCCAATCCCTCCCAGATTCAGAGTCCTTTCCAACGAGTCAACTCTTCACATGGGGTGGCCAAAGTATTAGAGTTTCAGCTTCAATATCAGTCCTTCCAATGAACACCCAGGACTGATCTCCTTTAGGATGGACTGGTTGGATCTCTTTGTAGTCCAAGGGACTCTCAAGAGTCTTCTCCAACACCACAGTTCAAAAGCATCAATTCTTCAGCACTCAGATTTCTTCACAGTCCAACTCTCACATCTATACCTGACCACTGGAAAAACTATAGCCTTGACTAGATGGACCTTTGTTGGCAAAGTAATGTCTTGCTTTTTAATATGCTGTCTATGTTAGTCATAACTTTCCTTCCAAGGAGTAAGTGTCTTTTAATTTCATGGCTGCAATCACCATATGCAGTGATTTTGGATCCCCAAAAAATAAAGTCTGACACTGTTTCCACTGTTTCCCCATCCATTTCCCATGAAGTGATGGGACCGGATCCCATGATCTTCGTTTTCTGAATGTTGAGCTTTAAGACAACTTTTTCACTCTCCACTTTCACTTTCATCAAGAGGCTTTTTAGCTCCTCTTCACTTTCTGCCATAAGGATGGTGTCATCTGCATATCTGAGGTTATTGATATTTCTCCCGGCAATCTTGATTACAGCTTGTGCTTCTTCCAGCCCAGTGTTTCTCATGATGTACTCTGCATAGAAGTTAAATAAGCAGAGTGACAGTATACAGCCTTGACATACTCCTTTTCCTATTTGGAACCAGTCTGTTGTTCCCTGTACCGTTCTAACTGTTGCTTCCTGACCTGCATTCAGATTTCTCAAGAGGCAGGTCAGGTGGTCTGGTATTCCCATCTCTTTCAGAATTTTCCACAGTTTATTGTGATCCACACAGTCAACTGCTTTGGCATAGTCAATAAAGCAGAAATAGGTGTTTTTCTGGAACTCTCTTGCTTTTTCCAGGATCCAGCAGATGTTGGCAATTTGATCTCTGGTTCCTCTGCCTTTTCTAAAACCAGCTTGAACATCTGGAAATTCACAGTTCACGTATTGC
>SJYT01080782.1:19393-33700 GCA_006410635.1 Cephalophus harveyi | reverse complement strand
AACATTCTTTGGCATTGCCTTTCTTTGGGATTGGAATGAAAACTGACCTTTTCCAGTCCTGTGGCCACTGCTGAGTTTTCCAAATTTGCTGGCATATTGAGTGCAGCACTTTCACAGCATCATTTTTCAAGATTTGAAATAGCTCAACTGGAATTCCATCACCTCCACTAGCTTTGTTCGTAGTGATGCTTCCTAAGGTCCACTTGACTTCACATTCCAGGATGTCTGGCTCTAGGTGAGGGATCACACCATTGTGATTATCTTGGTTGTGAAGATCCTTTTGTACAGTTCTTCTGTGTATTCTTGCCACACCTTCTTAATATCTTCTGCTTCTGTTAGGCCCATACTGTTTCTGTATTTTATTGTGTCCATCTTTGAATGAAATGTTCCTTTGGTATCTCTAATTTTCTTGAAGAGATCTCTAGTCTTTCCCATTCTGTTGTTTTCCTCTGTTTCTTTGCATTGACCGCTGAAGAAGGCTTTCTTACCTCTCCTAGCTATTCTTTGGAACTCTGCATTCAGTTACATCTCTAAAAATTATAAAAATTGCTTAAGGATCCTTGCTTTCATATTTTATGCAATTTTATTAAAATAATATTGTAAAATGAGTATATGATCTATGTCATTCTTCTCCATCTTTATAGCAATAAGTAGAACTATGGACCCCTGGTGACTCAGATGGTGAAGAATTTGCCTGCAGTGCATGAGACCTGGGTTCAATCCCTGGGTCAGAAAGGTTCCCCAAAGAAGGGAATGTCTACCCACTCCAGTATTTTTTCCTGGAGAATTCCATGGACAGAGGAGTCTGGTGGGCTATAGCCCTTGGGGTCTCAGAGAATGGGACATGGAAACTAACGCTTTCACTTTCACTTCACTTCAGAGCGATGGAGGATGGCTTCATATTTCAATGTTTCTAGCAGTAGACATTATGTTGTGTTTCTTATCCTGGAATGAAATTAGCTTTACATAATTATCTCTACGGAGAAGGCAATGGCATCCCACTCCACTACTCTTGCCTGGAAACTCCCATGGACGGAGGAGCCTGGTAGGCTGCAGTCCATGGGGTCACTGAATCAGACACGACTGAGCGACTTCACTTTCCCTTTTCCCTTTCATGCATCGGAGAGGGAAATGGCAACCCACTCCAGTGTTCTTGCCTGGAGAATCCTAGGGATGGCGGAGCCCAATGGGCTGCCATCTGTGGGGTCGCACAGAGTCGGACACAACTGAAGAGACTTAGCAGCAGCAGCAGCCGCAATTATCTCTACACTAATACAAAATAAAATGTTATTTTGGATTCTTCACACTAATATAAAACCAATTTTCAAGATATACTTATTGAAAGGATAGTTTTCTGATACACTGTAGGACTTTGCTGGTGTTCCTGTGAAGATTCAAATACAGGGAAAGGCTGAAACACTATAATTACATGTAAAACTAAGTTGGGTTCTGATTGCCTAGTGAGTCATAATTTAAAAAAAAAAAATTGATTCCTACAAGGACATAATCATTGGATATTCTAAATTTTAGGAATGCAGGCATGCACACCCTAACTCATAGGCATACTTTCCTTTTGTCTTTAAACAGATTTAACTTTTAGTTGTGCCTCTAGAACTGGGCTGAATTTCCCACCACTATTGTCCACATGTTTAGTGGTAAATCACCTGTACCTGTATAAGATAGAAAGCAAAGGAGTTGGTAAATATATGAACTATTCTATATTCTTCATTTTGGTGAATTCCTAATTTTGTAGGGGTAGATGATGATTACATTAGACTAATAAAATTTTAAAGATGTACAAAAAAATCACTTATTTCCTTTTTCTCTCTGTGGAAACTCAATCTCAAATTGTTTTTACACAGTTTTTACAAAGGCTCCACGTATGTTTTAAAACTTCATAAAAGAGTCCCATAGATTATGCAAACTTAAACCTCTCAAAGCTTCCCCAACAGCTCAGTTGGTGAAGAATCTGCCTGCAATGCTGGAGACCCCAGTTTCATTCCTGGGTCAGGAAGATCTGCTGGAGAAGGGATAGACTACCCATTCCAGTATTCTTAGGTTTCCACCGTGGCTCAGCTGGTAAAGAATTTGCCTGCAAACCTCTCAAAACCCTTTCTACTGGTGAAACAGTTTTTATTTTTCAAAGATAATATTTGAAACATTTGAAAGAAGAGAAACGATATTTCTAAAAAGTATTTTTGAACATTGACATTTTATTCCATTGAGAAACCTCTTTGAAATAGTCAAGGAATAATCGTAAATCAAGGGGCTCCCCTCATCCCATTTACTAGTTCTGTGTTCTTGAGCACTGTACTCATTTTCTTCTCCTGTGAAACAGGAATGAACTGATACTTTGCCACAGTTGAGTAAGATAATAGGAACTTATGACAGTGAGTGGTGGGTGGTGGGTGGACAGTAACTTCCAGTTGTTAGTAGTAGTATTAATAGTAGTATTGGCAGTACTATTTGTCTTTGGGTGTAATAAAAAAAAAAAAAATTAGGAGCCATACAGGAATCCATAACCCATGTTAACAAAGGTATTCCAAAAAGACGAGATGTCATAAAAAGATATTTTTCCTAGTTCCACTATTACCTCCTCAACATGTATTACAGACATCCTCAAGTTCTTCCCAACTTATTCTCATTAATCATTAGGGGTGTTTTGCTTTTTTTTTTTCTGAAATATTATAGTTACTACTGCATGAATCTTCCCAGTTTTGAAATTTCTTCTTTTTGCTTATATCAACTCTTGTTACATACTTAATCCTGAGTGCTCAGAAACAAAGATTTTCAAGCCCACATTGCTGATGTCTGAGCCAAGGAAGGCCTGACTTTCCATCATTTCCAGAAAGGATACTGACTCATGTTCCCGATGAACAATAGAGATGACTATAGCAGTTTGAGTATGATAAATTCAGTAGATAAAACCCACATAAACAGAAGCTCTTTGGGTGCTCAGTGATTTTTAATAGTGCAAGGAGGGTCTCAGGGAAGCAAAATTATAATGAACATGCTCCTATTTAGAACAGAAGTTATGTAAAGTACCACTGAAAGAATAAGTCCTGACCATAGGCCCTGACAACAATAGGATTAATTTCATGGGGATGAGCTTGACCTTTAAAACAACTGCAGTTTCATGAACAGTAGCAGCTAAGCCAACATCCAGGAGGCATCCTTATGTTTCCCATCACCAGTCACTTATATCTTGTATGACAAAGCCCACGTGGACCTTCTTACCAATGGTGAGAAATTGAAAGATTTGCTTGATCCCACTGCATCTTTCTTCTAAAAGCCTTGCTGTAAAAAAATTACATTTGAAAAAATTACATGCTTTTGTGGAACGATGGCCATGCTTACTCTGCCATATTGTTGTGCTTACTTCAATTCTCTGATTAATTCATGTTAGAAAGATGCAAGAGACATGATGAATATTCAGTCAATTCACAAATTCCTCTGTAAAATAAAATCTTCAATTCTGGAACTTAGTTGAATTATTAGAATGGAACACACTGTACTGCTTTTGTTATTCTTCATGGCTCTGTGTAACATTTGTGTATTCTTTGTGGCTAGGACAGAATCTGGAACTGGCTCTACATACAATGAACACATACTAAAAGCATAAATCATCAACTTTCAATAAAATTTGACTGTAAGTTTCTTACATGAACAAGGTGTATCAGTCAGAGATCCACTTTAATTATATTTGTTCTCTCAATTTAAAAAACTCTAATACAAAAATATCTCTAATACATAAACATCTCTAGTAATAAATTGCTCTTGAATAATGAATTTTGAGTTATCTTAGCCACAAAAGATTTAAATATTTTTGGAAGTTATGATATTGTGATATTGAGCTATATATCTTTGTCTTTTCCTTTTCCTATTTTCTTTGTAATAGCATTCTCTATATTTCTGCCCACCAGTATAGCCCTAGTTTTATTCAAACTTAGTTTTATCTTTAAAGGCCATAGGAACATACATCAATCACTCTTGCTCCCTAATTTTCCAAACAGTAAAACCTGGCAATTTCTCCTCTTCCAGTTGTTATTACAGTACACTCTTGAAATCCTTAATGAGTTTGATTCTAAATCTGAACTTGCTTCATGAAGCAAAACACTTTCTGGTGCAGCCAAGTAGCAACTCCCCTTATTAAAAAAAAAACAGTGATATTTTGTAACAGATAATAGTTTCAGCAAATTTTCATATAAATGGAGGTAATAGATAGTATAGGGACAGGCTGTTCATTCAGAACATTATCCATTGAAAAGCTTCCAATCTTTTCATACCACAGGTCTTTCCTATGAATGCCTTTAATAATCCTATTGGTAGAAGCAAAGAATTTAGGTTGTTTGTATTAAATGTATGGCTTATATTTTTAAAAGGATAATCTCTAGATTTAAAAACAAATTAACAAATGCTTTGAGTTCAGTGGCTCTACTGTGTGGCCAGCAAGAACCTCCCATATATCTGCCTTGTTTTTTATTATCTTTGCTATAGAGATAGAGTTCACAACATTTTAGAGACAGTGTTTGCCATTTCCACAAACAAATCAATTTAAACTGGCCCAGCCAGGACACCCTGTTACATGCTCTTGCCAACAAAATATTTTCATCCTCCAAAAGCTCTGGAAGCTCATCCAAATATTCTTCCCTGGAGGTAATGACACTAAGCAAAATGTGTCCCAAGAGATACTTACTTTCACAGTTCAGCAATCTATTTAATGTAAACTTCTAAGAATTCACCATATTAGCTTTTTTTTAAACTTTGAGAAAAAACATTTATTATAACCCTCTTATTTATACTCATTCAAAAATATAAGCCACAGATCTTGATTAAAATCCTTAATTCCTCTTCTGATTGTTGGACATCACAATGCTTGTGGAAGGTCTTTTTTCTTTAATGTGCATCTTCACCAAGAGGGCTCAGAATAGCAACTGACTCAGGAGCACTCCCCACAACCCCATCACTGCTATGTCCTTTCATCTTTACAAATTTAGTGACTGTGTCTCCATTGCTGGCCTGCAAATAGGTTCATCAGTACATAGAGAACAGACTTATGGACACAGGGAAGAAGAGGGAGAAACAAATTCAGAGGATAACATTGGAACATATACATTACCATATGTAAAACAGATAGCCAGTGGGAATTTGCTGTGTGACACAGGGAGCTCAAACCCAGAGCTCTGTCACAGCCTAGAGGAGTGGGATGGGGAGGGAGGAGGAGGGGAGGGGACATATGTATACCTGTGGCTGATTCATGTTGATGTAACTAACACAATTTTGTAAAGCAATTATCTTCCAAATAAAAATATAATTAAAAAATACAAAATAAATGACCCATTAAAAAAAAGTAAAAAGCTAATGACCGGCACTCACTCAACCCTTCTCCCTGGCATTTAGAAAAATCATTACATGCTCAGTTTGCACCTCCCTTCTGGAACCTTCCCTCCTTTGGTAACTTCCAAGTCCACCCCCAAAATGCTCCACTCTTAACACTACCACAAAGTAAGAAAGGAGAAGGTAGGCTTGAGAAACTTCTGAAAGTTCCAACCTTCTTCTGATATATTGCTCTTCCAATATAAGTTTTTGAACAGAATAAAAATTGATTATTTCCAGAAACAGAGATCTGGAATTCTTTAGTATAAGAAAAAATTGAAAGAGAGGTATGAGAATTGAAAGATAATCTCAAAAGCTGAATTTGCAGAAATAACTGAGGCTTATATTTTTTTGTTTTCAAATCCTGCATATAATTGAGTTTAGAGAACTGGAATCAGCAGAAGGTGAAGGTGAAGGTGAAGTCACTCAGTCGTGTCCGACTCTTTGCGACCCCGTGGACTGTAATCTACTAGGCTTCTCTGTCCATGGGATTCTCCAGGCAAGAATACTGGAGTGGATTGCCGTTTCCTTCTCCAGGGGATCTTCCCGACCCAGGGATTGAACCCGGGCCTCCCGCATTGGAGGCAGACGCTTTAACTCCTGAGTCACCAGGGAAGCCAATCAGCAGAAAGGGAGATAAAATTATGAAATTTTGTCTGAAAGAAGATTACATTTCAGATAATATATGATATAATGCATGCATCCTGAACATATTTATATTCAGGTAAATTCCATTAGTTTAATATTGCTTTTCAAAAGAAAAAGTTTAAGATGAGTACTGAAATTAAACCTAAAATATTGCATATAGAGCAATGTTTTCTGTGAGCCACCTGTTTGACATACAAGTTACAAAACCTGGTCAATATATTTTTACTCAGTTCAGGCTCACCAGCTGATTCCATGGAATTCTACTGCTTGTAGTCCAAGAGAAGAGAGTGTGTATAGTATCACAAAGTTCTGTTATACACTGTGCTTCCTATTATCAGTCCTTCAAATCATTTTCCTGGTGTCCAGCGATATTATCTGCACATGTATAGCCATACATAACCATCAGTGGAAGCGGAACATTCATCTTCTTCTAGGGCCCTGTTATGTTTCAATTTCTTAGGCACCTTGCAAAGGTACATGCTCAAATGAATTTGTTTTCCTTCTCCCTTCATTGTTAAGATAAGGGGTAGTTCTATCTCTAAATTCTCTACAAAACTTTCTTTTCTATCGTTTGCATCATCTATTTCTCCCTTAAACTTCCAGAAGTAGCAGCTTTTGAAGGCAAGAGTGTCAGTCATAGGCTTTCCTTATAAAAATTCTTTGGTTATACCCTCAAAAACAAAAACCATGACAAAAGAAAAATGAAAAAATACAAGAGACAAAGGAAATACTCAAGACTACAGTTATAAATTCTTCAAATTAGGAATCTTCAGTTTAGAAAACTAAAAAGAAGTATAGTTTCAGAAGGCTCCATACATGAAAACTGTTTGTGAAGTTAATCATAATCATATTTTAAATATGCTAAAATAGGGAAGGCAGGAAGGAAGAAAAGAAAGAAAGGAAAGGAGAATGGAGGAAAAAAATATAACATCAAATCTGTAAATAAAGATAAATATCTAAGGGATTATTGCCCACAGTAGTAGATCTGTCTCTTATACACATCTTCCAAACTACTTATATTTTTTTCAAGAGCATACTGGAATACTGAAATTAAAAATATATATATATGTAAAAACAATGATACCACTTTGACATGATTAAAAATTTGTAATCTATTAACTAATTAAATTTATAAAAAATTACCAAATATATCTGTCCACTTGGAGAATCTACAAAAAAAGGAAAGAAAATAGAAACAATAAGGAAATCATACATCATTTCTGAATATAGACCAACATACACAAGTCAAAAGCATTTCCTAGACCAAGTAATATTCATTTAGACAACATAACACAATTTGAAAAGAATTACATTCACATCAACAACAACAAAAAAAGACATAAATTACCTAGGACATTTATGTATTTTAAATCATAATCTGTGAATAAACTTCAGTTCAGTTCAGTTCAGTCGCTCAGTCATGTCCGACTCTTTGTGACCCCATGAAGCTCAGCACACCAGGCCTCCCTGTCCAACACCAACTCCCAGAGTTCACTCAAACTCATGTCCATCGAGTAGGTGATGCCATCCAGCCATCTCATCCTCTGTCGTCCCCTTCTCCTCCTGCCCACAATCCCTCCCAGAATCAGAGTCTTTTCCAGTGAGTCAACTCTTCACATGAGGTGGCCAAAGTACTGAAGTTTCAGCTTTAGCATCATTCCTTCCAAAGAAATCCCAGGGCTGATCTTCAGAATGGATTGGTTGGATCTCCTTGCAGTCCAAGGGACTCTCAAGAGTCTTCTCCAACACCACAGTTCAAAAGCATCAGTTCTTCGGTGCTCAGCCTTCTTCACAGTCCAACTCTCACATCCATACATGACCAGTGGAAAAACCATGGCCTTGACTAGACGGACCTTTGTTGGCAAAGTAACGTCTCTGCTCTTCAATATGCTATTTAGGTTGGTCATAACTTTTCTTCCAAGGAGTAATATCTTTTAATTTCATGACTGCAGTCACCATCTGCAGTGATTTTGGAGCCCCAAAAAATGAAGTCGGACACTGTTTCCACTGTTTCCCCATCTATTTCCCATGAAGTGATGGGACCGGATCCCATGATCTTCGTTTTCTGAATGTTGAGCTTTAAGCCAACTTTTTCACTCTCCACTTTCACATTCATCAAGAGGCTTTTTAGTTCCTCTTCACTTTCTGCCATAAGGGTGGTGTTATCTGCATATCTGAGGTTATTGATATTTCTCCCAGCAATCCTGATTCCAGCTTGTGCTTCTTCCAGCCCAGTGTTTCTCATGATGTACTCTGCATAGAAGTTAAATAAGCAGGGTGACAATATACAGCCTTGACGTACTCCTTTTCCTATTTGGAACCAGTCTGTTGTTCCATGTATAGTTCTAACTATTGCTTCTTGATCTGCATATAGTTTTCTCAAGAGGCAGGTCAGGTGGTCTGGTATTCCCACTTCTTTCAGAATTTTCCAGTTTGTTCTGATCCACACAGTCAAAGGCTTTGGCATAGTCAATAAAGCAGAAATAGAAGTTTTTCTGGAACTTTCTTGTTTTTTCAATGATCCAGCGGATGTTGGCAATTTGATCTCTGGTTCCTCTGCCTTTTCTAAAACCAGCTTGAACATCTGGAAGTTCACGGTTCACGTATTGCTAAAGCCTGGCTTGGAGAATTTTTAGCACTACTTTACTGGTGTGTGAGATTACTGCAATTGTCCGGTAGTTTGAGCATTCTTTGGCATTGATATGGCCAAAATAAGTAGGAAGTAAAATTTAATCTAGACTTAATGAAAGCTCAAACACAAAAGAGAAATAATAACTGAAAATATTTACAAAGGTAGAATGGAAATGTAAAACTGGGAAAGACATCAACTTTTTATGTTCAATGCTGCCAAGTTGTTTGTTTTGAATCACTCAAAAACAATGGGCTGATATGCCCCACTACCTACCTCCAAGTGCCAGCTAGTCCTTCCCCTTAGGAAAACAGAGCAACAGTCCCAGTACATAAAATCCAGAGCTACTGTAAATCACATGAACATTTGTTGTTTGCTGACATTCTTAAACTAAGATTCACATTTTGAAAGAAAAAAAAAAAAATGGATCTGAGTGTGAAGGTCTCTTTAGTTCCATAGTCAATTTGCCTATTACTTCTTCATAATGATTTTTATTGAATAACAAGTCTTTCCAGCTAGGTATAAGAATTACATACACAAATAAATTACATTTATTATTGCTGAAATTTAAATAACTTCTATAGTAATAACACCCTTATTTTCCCAAAATACCCCCCAAAATTGGACCCTTTTATCATGATTAAATGTATTTCTATTTTCCTGATAATATTCATTCTGCTAACATTTACTTTGATACTAATTTAGATACAGCAAATTTTATGTGATTTGTATCTCTATGGTACATATATTTCCATTCACGTTGTAGAAGACAAAAAAACTTTTTTTGTGTTAGGAAACAATTTGTAGATATGCTGACAGAGAAACCAAACAGTTTGAGGACTGATAAACCAAGGATTTATGTTAGCCATGAAACGTAATAACTTTCGAATCCTGTTACAGACATTGCTGGACAAACGTCATTTCTACACAGAAAAAACCTATTGCTTATATGACTGGACGGGTACGAAAGCAGTTCAGTTTAGCTCAGTTGCTCAGTCATGTCTGACTCTTTGTAACCCCAAGAACCACAGCACATCAGGCCTCCCTGTCCATCAACAACTCCCAGAGATTACCCAAACTCAATGTCTATTGAGTCAGTGATGCCGTCCAACCATCTCATTCTGTCACCCCCTTCTACACCTGCCTTCAATCTTTCCCAGCATCAGGGTATTTTCCAATGAGTCAGCTCTTACCATGAGGTGGGCAAAATATTGGAGTTTCAGCTTCAACATCAGTCTTTCCAATGAATACCCAGGACTGATTTCCTTTAGGATGGACTGGTTGAATCTCCTTGCAGTCCAAAGGACTCTCAAGAGTCTTCCCCAACACCACAGTTCAAAAGCACCAATTCATTGGCGCTCAGCTTTCTTCACAGTCCAACTCTCACATCCATACATGACCACTCAAAAAACCATAACCTTGACTAGACAGACCTTTGTTGGCAAAGTAATGTCTCTGCCTTTGAATATGCTATCTAGGTTGGTCATAACTTTCCTTCCAAGGAGTAAGCGTCTTTTAATTTCATGGCTGCAATCACCATCTGCAGTAAATTTTGGAGCCCAAAATAATAAAGTCAGTCGCTGTTTTAAATGTTTTCCCATCTATTTGCCATGAAGTGATGGGACCAAATGCCATGATCTTAGTTTTCTGAATGTTGAGATTTAAGCCAACTTTTTCATTCTTCTCTTTCACTTTCATCAAGAGGCTCTTTAGTTCTTCACATTCTGCCATAAGGGTGGTATCATCTATGTGTTGGTGGTGTCATATCTGTGGTTATTGATATTTCTCTTGGCAATCTTGATTCCAGCTTGTGCTTCCTACAGCCCAGTGTTTCTCATGATGTACTCTGCATAGAAGTTAAATAAGCACAGTGACAATATACAGCGTTGACATACTTCTTTTCCTGTTGGAACCAGTCTGTTGTTCCATGCCCAGTTCTAACTGTTGCTTCCTGACCTGCATATAGGTTTCTCAAGAGGCAGGTCAGGTGGTCTGGTATTCCCATCTCTTTCAGAATTTTCCACAGTTTCTTGTGATCCACACAGTCAAAGGCTTTGGCATAGTAAATAAAGCAGAAATAGATATTTTTCTGAAGCTCTTTTGTTTTTTCAATGATCCAGAGAATGTTGGCAATTTGATATCTGGTTCCTCTGCATTTTCTAAAACCAGCTTGAACATCTGGAAGTTCATGATTCATGTATTGCTGAAGCCTGGCTTGGAGAATTTTGAGCATTATTTTAATAGTGTGTGAGATGAGTGCAATTGTTTGGTAGTTTGAGCATTCTTTGGCATTGCCTTTCTTTGGGACTGGGATGAAAACTGACCTTTTCCAGTTCTGTGGCCACTGCTGAGTTTTCCAAATTTGCTGGCAGATTGAGTGCAGCACTTTCACAGCATCATCTTTCAGGATTTGAAATAGCTCAACTGGAATTCCATCACCTCCACTACCTTTGTTCGTAGTGATGATTCTTAAGGCCCACTTGACTTCACATTCCAGGCTGTCTGAATGTAAGTGAGTGATCACAACATCATGATTATCTGGGTCATGAAGATCTTTTTGGTAGAGTTCTTCTGTGTATTCTTGCCACCTTTTAATATTTTCTGTTTCTGTTAGGTCCACACTCTTTCTGTCCTTTATCGAGCCCATCTTTGCATGAAATGTTCCCTTGGTATCTTTAATTTCTTGAAGAGATCTCTAGTCTTTCCTAGTCTATTGTTTTCCTCTATTTATTTACATTGATCTCAGAGGAAGGCTTTCTTATCTCTCTTTGCTATTCTTTGGAACTCTGAATTCAGATGCTTTTATCTTTGCTTTTCTCCTTTGCTTTTGGCTTCTTTTCTTTTCACAGCTATTCGTAAGGCCTCCCCAGACAGCTACTTTGCTTTTTTGCATTTCTTTTCCATGGGGATGGTCTTGATCCCTGTCTCCTGTACAATGTCACAAACCTCAGTCCATAGTTCATCAGGCACTCTGTCTATCAGATTTAGTCCCTAAAATCTATTTCTTCCTTCCACTGTATAGTCATAAGGGATTTGATTTAGGTCATACCTGAATGGTCTAGTGGTTTTCCCTACTTTCTTTAATTTAAGTCTGAATTTGGCAATAAAGATTTCATGGTCTGAGCAACAGTCAGCTCCCAGTCTTGTTTTTGCTGACTGTATGGAACTTTTCCATCTTTGCTGCAAAGAGTATTATCAGTCTGATTTCGGTGTTGACCATCTGGTGATGTCCATGTGTAGAGTCTTCTCTTGTATTGTTGGAGGAGGGTGTTTGCTATGACCAGTGCGTCCTCTTGGCAAAACTCTATTAGCCTTTGCGCTGCTTCATTCTGTATGCCAAGACCAAATTTGTTTGTTACTCCAAGTATTTCTTGACTTCCTACTTTTTCATTCCAGTTCCCTATAATGAAAAGGACATCTTTTTTGGGTGTTAGTTCTAAAGGTCTTGTACGTCTCATAGAACTGCTCTACTTCAGCTTCTTCAGCCTTTCTGGTCAGGGCATAAACTTGGATTACCATGATATTGGATGGTTTGCCTTGGAAATGAACAGAGATCATTCTGTCATTTTTGAGATTGCATCCAGGTACTGCATTTCAGACTCTTTTGTTGATTATGATGGCTACTCCATTTCTTCTAAGGGATTATTGCCCACAGTAGTAGATATAGTGGTCATCAGGTACAGGGAATGAATGCTGTGTGAAAAAGAAGAAACAGAAAGAATAAGAGATGGGCAGAGAAAGTCTGAAAGTATTGTGCCTGTGCTCTCTCCTTCTGGGGAGAAGAATAGACATTCCCTTCATCTGAGGTAATATGAGAAGTGAGAAATGTATTTCATCCCAGAAAATGAAATCTTGCAAGATCCTATCATCTCTATGTGTTATGATGGGAAATTAGAAACTTACAGAGTCATATTAATTAGTCATATAACTAGTAATTAAAAAAATCTAGATTTGGAAACCAGAATCATTTGGAAAAATGGCTTGCCACATTCAGAAATTCCACACTTCATAGGTACATTCATTCATGTAATCATGAAATATTTTATGGTAGACTATTAACAGTTGGAGAAAATATAGTGGAAATAACAAAAGTTGTGTCTTCCCTCTTAAAACATATGGCACAGTGGAAATTCAGTTAAAATGCTGCATGATAAAGTGTTTTGATAATCAAGTTTGGCATGTTATACAACTATAGAAAACTAGACAAGGCTTCATCTCGGGGCTGGTAAAAGGAAGTGATCCCTCTACAATGAGTAAAAACTGGCAAGATGAATGAATCATGGATGCAAGTGGGAGTAGCAGTAAAAAAACAAAACAAAACAAAACATTTTCTGCAAAACAGGATAAGAGAAAATACAGAGTCATTCAGGAAATAAAAATCACTCGATTTGTGTTATAAGAGATTACTGGTAGCATTGAAGAAACATAATTCAGGACCATACAAGTTCTGATAAGGATTTGGGTCTTCATTCAAAAAGCAAGATGGGGGAGATTGAATATTTTTTTAAGTAAACTAAAACTTGATCTAATTTGTGCTCTAAATGACTTGAATAATGTGTATGTTAAAAAATGGATTAGATGAAAGTTACAAACAAATAATGAGTGACTTCACTTTCACTTTTCACTTACATGCATTGGAGAAGGAAATGGCACCCCACTCCAGTGTTCTTGCCTGGAGAATCCCAGGGACGGGGGAGCCTGCTGGGCTGCCGTCTATGGGGTAGCACAAAGTCGGATACGACTGAAGCAATTTAGCAGCAGCAGCAGCAACAGAGACAAGAAATGATGTGGGCCAAATCTAACTTTTACTGTAAACAGAAAAATGTGAAATATAGAAAGAAAATATATAGAGAAGAATGGGAAGGGTTGGGTATCATTTGGATAGGAAGGAGTAAGAATTGGAAGGGATATGTTAAGTTTGCTCTTGGAAACAATTAATTTCATCATATTGCTTTTTACTAGGGTTCACAATAAATGAATTTTCTATCCCAAATGTTTGGATTTTGATGTATTTGCAAGTCAATCAAATAAAAATGTGCAGTTGGATAGTGAATAATCAGGTCCAAAGTAAATACTCAAAAATATGGATACTGATTTGGATAATGAAAGTTCAGTTTATAATTTAGGGGAAATTTCTGTCCCTGAAAAGGGACAGATGAAAGGGGTAAGTGAAAAAAAAAAACAACAGTAAATGAAATCAAAGACAATCGACTACTGTAAGAAAAATGGAAATGATGGGATTTGGAAAGTAATCCAAAAGTTTTGAAAATGATATGAGTACTTAAGGATCACAGAAGTTGTGGGAAGATTAAGCACTGACAGAACTAGATAAAATATTGGCAAATTTAAGAGCAGTAAGATAGATTATGGAATACAATTAAAAACTTTGTTGCACCACTATATAGAGATGAAGTCAAATTATTTCCCTGATTTGGGGTTGGCCTGAAATTGCCAACATCCAAAGGATTATCAAAAAAGCAAGAGAGTTCCAGAAAAACATCTACTTCTGCTTTATCGACTATGCCAAAGCCTTTGACTGTGTGGATCACAATAAACTGTGGAAAATTCTGAAAGAGATGGGAATACCAGACCACCTGACCTGCCTCTTGAGAAATCTGTATGCAGGTCAGGAAGCAACAGTTAGAACTGGACAT
>SJYT01080782.1:2935-19320 GCA_006410635.1 Cephalophus harveyi | reverse complement strand
CACAATAAACTGTGGAAAATTCTGAAAGAGATGGGAATACCAGACCACCTGACCTGCCTCTTGAGAAATCTGTATGCAGGTCAGGAAGCAACAGTTAGAACTGGACATGGAACAACAGACTGGTTCCAAATATGGAAAGGAGTATGTCAAGGCTGTATATTGTCACCCTGCTTATTTGACTTTTATGCAGAGTACATCATGAGAAATGCTGGGCTGAATGAAGCACAAGCTGGAATCAAGATTGCCAGGAGAAATATCAATAACCAGATATGCAGATGACACCACCCTCATTGCAGAAAGCGAAGAAGAAGAACCTCTTAATGAAAGTGAAAGAGGAGAGTGAAAAAGTTGGCTTAAAGCTCAACATTCAGAAAACTAAGATCATGGCATTCAGTCCCATCACTTCATGGCAAATAGATGGGGAAACAGTGGAAATAGTGTCAGACTTTATTTTGGGGGGTTCCAAGATCACTGCAGATGGTGATTGCAGCCATGAAATTAAAAGACGCTTACTCCTTCAAAGGACAGTTATGACCAACCTAGACAGCATATTATAAAACAGAGACATTGCTTTGTCAACAAAGGTCCGTCTAGTCAAGGCTATGGTTTTACCAGTAGTCATGTATGTATGTAAGATTTGGACGATAAAGCTGAGCGCTGATGAATTGATGCTTTTGAACTATGGTGTCAGAGAAGACTCTTGAGAGTCCCTTGGACTGCAAGGAGATCCAACTGGTCCATCTTAAAAGAAATCAGTCCTGAGTGTTCATTGGACGGACTGATGAAGCTGATATTCCAATACTTTGGCAACCTGATATGAAGAACTGACTTATTTGAAAACACCCTGATGCTTGGAAGGATTGAAGGTACAGGAGAAGGGGACAACAGAGGATGAGATGGCATCACCGACTCCATGGAGATGAGTTTGAGTAAACTCCGGGAGTTGGTGATGGACAGGGAGGCCTGGCATTTGGCCATCCATGGGGTTGCAAAGAGTTGGACACGACTGAGTGACTGAACTGAACTGAACTGAAGAACCATTTGACAAATACACTATAGTGGAATGGGACAGTCTAGGACTTCCAAGGCAAAGCCTTGAAAAGTTTGTGGGCTGTACCACAGCTACTATGACTCCTAAACCACCTGTGAAGAAGTGCAACTACTTAGCTGGAGATTTGGTGTGAAGAAGCTCTAAAATTACTTGGAAAGAGAGAGAGGCTCAGCTCTCTCCCAATGCACCAGGCCTGTGAGAAAAGGTATCTTGGAAACCACTCCCGCCCACAACACAGCTGACAGCTAAATTCCACATTACCCAAGTCAGCACCCTTTGAGATAGAAAACATGTGCCAGCCAGGCCTTGACTAAATCTAAGAATTTTAAAATCATAATATATGATTAAATTGCTATTATTTTAATTTATCCCATGTGTGTGCACCCCTGTACTTCTTTGGAGGAGTTCTTTAGCACCATCTGAGAGGCTGGCTCCTGGGGTATAGTCCTTATTTTGCCGCCCCCAAAAAACTTAACTCACAACCCTCACATGGTGCATTTATCAGTTGACAGTAACATGGGAGGCCAGAAATTATAGGTAATCAATGGTGGACTTAGATAGATTGAATTCCAAATTAAATGTTAAATATGACAATAAATTCAATTTTTTTGCTTGTGATAAGGTACAGACAAAAAAAAAGGTGAACTAAGAAACAGCTTTCAGTGTTCAAGTAGAATTTAGAGGGAATCTAAATGAACCAGAATTTACTGAGTTCAAATATTAAAGAGTTTCTCATCCCCAGTTTCTCCAAGAAAGAAAAAGTTATCACTTAAAGTATAGATTCAGGGAAAATGTTCAGTATACAGTGCACTATCAGTAAAGCAGATAAAACAGTAAAGATACTGAGAAATGTGACTATAAGATCTTTTCTTTTGTTTAATTCTTAGAACAAGTTGTGTGTATGTGTGAGTGTGTTAAGAGTGTTAAATGTTAGTCGCTCAGTCTTGTCTAATTCTTTGAGACCACATGGACTGCAGCCTGCCAGGCTCCTTGGTTCATGTACGTTCTCCAGGCAAGATTACTGGAGTGGGTAGTGATTTCCTTCTCCAGAAGATCTTCTGGATCCAGAGATGGAACCCAGGTTTCCTGCATTGCAAGCAGATTCTTCACCATCTGAATCATCAGGGGAAGCCCAATTTAAGGGTAGTGAGTGAAAGTGAAGTCGCTCAGTCGTGTCTGATTCTGCAACCCCATGGACTGTAGCCTACCAGGCTCCTCTGTCCAGGGGATTTTCCAGGCAATAGTCCTGGAGTGAATTGCCATTTCCTTCACCAGGGGATCTTCCCAACCCAGGGATCGAACCCAGGTCTCCCGCATTGTAGACAGACGCTTTAGCTTTACTGTCTGAGCCACCAGGGAAGTAGGTATTTAGTTTATGAAGATGCCTGTGTCCTGTTACCTAGGCAAAAGACCTCAAAGAATCTTAAAGTCCATTCCACAGCTCCGTGATGCTCAAGTGCATGTAGATGAGGTCTGTCTTACAAAGAAAGTAAGGTGCTTTTTGTCTCATAGAGCAGGTTATAATTTGATCTGCAAAAAAGGTATTTGACCAGCTTGGACTGAAATTGAAGAATAACAAAGTAAAAAAGGAAAATTCAAGGGAATCTATCCTCTCAAACTTCCACAGACAGGAAGCAGGCTGAGAAGGCTGCCCAGTGCCAAAGACCAGCCATTTCTTACATTAGAGAAAAGTAGATTCAGAGTCAGAATATAGAGCCAAGAGTGGTAGAGAATCATCTCCAGGAAGTAGGACTTGGCCTTAAAGCAGAGTCTGGTGACAAATGCAGCTTTTATAGCTGCTTTTCATCAATCCAGTGCACTATTTCTTTGTCATCCATTCTTCAGTTGACTTCCAGGACAACAATCTCCAGATTTATCTCTTGATTCATTATTTGTTTGTTCTCAGCCTTCTTTGTTTTAGCAAAACTTGTATTTCTCCCAAAGTTTGTAGTAGTGGACTACACCAGGGCTCATCCTGACTATATTCGCAGTATCACAATTTCATCTATTCTTCTGGCTTTACATGATGCTAGAATGCTGATGCTAATTTCAAATTCTTTCCTAAATTCTGAACTCATTTATCCACATATTCATATGACATCTATCATTGAGTATCTAATAGATTTCTCAAGCACCACATGTATAAAACTTAACTCCTGTTCCCAGCCAAACTTCCCACAAAATCTGCCACCTGATTTGATGACAGCCCCTATATTCCAGTTGTTCATTCAGATGGTTTGGAATTATCCTTTACTCTTATTTTCCTCTCTCACTCCACATGCAATCTATCAAAAAATTCTATTGCCTCTATCTTTAAAACATACCCATCACTTCCTTCATCGAATTTTTCTGTTGTTCAGTTATCCTCAAAATTCAATTCTTCTAAGAATCAGAGTTAAATTACCTTTGAAGAGGTCCTTGTGTGATTTGAAGGCAAAAGGGAACCTATGGCTATTGCTCTCTGAAGAGCATGGTAATTAATTTCAGTGACAGCTCAAAGCATAGAAACTGGCAGGTTTCACTTTTCCTTGTTCTCCTCAAAGCCATTTCCAATTCTTCCAATTTCTGACAATTGTCACCCCAAACCTATCACCAGACAGTTGATTATGAACCCCCAGATACCTGCCATGGACTGCCTTAGAAGTTGCCAGTTCAGAATCCCACTGGAGATTCTTCTGCCCTCAGAGTGACCTGTTGGTGACTCTTTCTGATTCCCAAACCTCCTTAGACCTTTACTTCCTAATTTTCTCCAAAAATTATGCAAAGCTTAATACGTATATTTGGACACTTATGTATGTATTCTGCTCCTCTGGGAAAGACTAAGTAATAGAACCAAGAGTGGTTCTAAAGGAATAGATTTTTAATGAGCTTTTTGAGGTATAAATGATATAAAATACTGCACATATTTAATGTATATAATTTAATGAATGTTGATATTTGCCTATACATGTGAAACCATCACAAAAATTAAGGTAATAAACAACCGACAGATCTGCAAGTTTCCTTGTATAAAGACACTGCATTTTAAGATTGAATATTCAAAACTGGATATGATATTCCTGGAAATGGCTCTTTGATGTATATTCAGAAAAATAATGATTCTATTTTCAGTAGTAGAAAGGCTAATGATAACCTGTGTCAAGATCATCTGTCAATAGATATATTCAAAATATCACTAGTGAAGATAGGTATGTTTATATATATATATATATATATATATTCCCATATACTCCCTGCCTCCTGTTTCTCTGAAGCTCCTGTTTCTGTGGAGAACTCCCTGACATATATATATATATAAACCCTGACTGATATACATATATGCATGTATTTAAAGAAATTCATGATGAGGATTGACCCATGTGACAGATGAGAGCCAAGATAAGCAGTTTGCAAGCTGTAGACCCAAAAAAGCTGGTGTGATATACTTCCAGTATGAGTGTAAAAACCTGATAACCAGGAAAACTGATGGTATAAATGTCATTCCAAAAGCTGTCAGACAAGAGGGTTGGGATGGGGAAGGAAATGGGAGGGATGTTTAAGAGTGAGGGTACATATGTATACTATGGCTGATTCATATTAATGTATGACAGAACATCGTAACATTGTAATTATTCTCCAATTAAAAAATAATATTTTTAAAAAGCTGACAGGATGGAAACCCAAGAGCGAATGTTTCAGTGGAGTCTGAAGGCTGGAAAAAACTAGTCTCCCAGCTCATTAGGTCAGACAAGAAGAATTCTCTCTTACTCAGTTCTTTTGTTCTATTTAATTTTCAATCGATTGCATGAGGCACATCCATATTATGGATGCAATCTGATTTACTTAGTCTACTGATTCAAATGTTAATCTCAACCAGAAATACTCTCACAGACAAACCTGGAATTTTGTATGACCAAGTGTTTGGCCCCCACAACACATAAAATTACCCATCACTTTGAAAATGCAAAAGACTCAGAAGACTCTGTCTTCAAGATTTGTATAGAGCTATTATTAATATAGTAAAGATAGTGTGGATCAGAAAAAGAATGCCTAAATAGGTCAATGAAATGGTATACAGAGCCCAGAAATACATCAACACAAATATAGTTAACCTGTTTTTCACAAATTAACAAAGGCAACTCAAATGAGGAAGAGCACTCTTTTCAACAAATAGTACTGGAATAACTAAACATCCACACACACAAAAAAAAACTGTTCTTACATATTGATATTACGTCTTTACAATAATTGATTCTAATGGGACATAGACTTTAAACACTAAGTCCCAAAGTATAAAACTTCTAGAAGATAACGTAGGAAGAAATCTAGATGATCTTGGGCTTGACAGTAAACTTTAGACATACCACCAAAATCAAAATCTATGAAAGATAAAATAACAAGTTGAATTTCACTAAAATTAAAAACTTCTGCTTTGTGAAAGACATTGTTAAAAGAATGAAAGGCAAGCCACAGATTGGGAGAAAATATTTGATATATTCAAGACATAAGTCTTGAATTTGATATATATATATATATAACTGTCTCTTATACACATCTTAAAACTTAAATCTAGGGAACCATTCTTAAGAAATCTAAGATACGGGTTCCCAGATTTATATACCCTATTATGCAATGGCAAAAATGCCTCTGTACTGTTTCTACATAAACTATGTTTGAAACATCACTCCTTTCACAATAAAAAATCATACTAACATCCACTGTTTTAATTGATAAACCATTGGTTTTGACTGCAGATAGTGAAAAACTGGTAGTAAATGCTTCTGGAGTGTAGATTAACTCTAGCAACATGCACTCTCCTGGGGTATAGAGCAGTAGAACAAAGAGACAGGTACACACACCTCTCTTATACACACACCCACTCAGATGCAACATCCACTCACACACAAACTCATCACATCCTCTTTGCAAAGGCATATTAAGGTAAAATTTAAAGTATATAGAAGATTCTTTGAGAATGTATGTTCTTTTTCTAGTTACTATACATTAATTTGTCATTAAATCTGTCTTCTCTGTTCTTGAACAGTTTCGTAGGCCAGTTCTGCTCCTTTTGCCAATTGCATTCCGGTTTACAAGAATCAAGCTTTAAGAAATTAAAAAGTCCAGAAAACAATACGATTTAACACTCAACCTTTCGTGCAGTCCAAAGTTTAACTCACCTTACCTTCTGCTATAGATTTCAATGTCTGTTTTCCCTAAAATTCATATTGAAATCCCATCCTCCATTGTGATGATAATTAGAAGGTGAAGACTTTAGAAGGTAATTAGGTCTTGAGGTTGGAGCTTCCATGAATGGAATAAGTGCCTTTATAAAACAGAGCCCAGAGAGCTTCTTGTTCTCTTCCTCCGTATGCGAACATAGTGAAAAGATGACCATTTAGAAGTAGGTCATCACCAGACACAAATCTGCTGGCACTTTACCTTGATCTTGGACTTCTCAGCTTCCAGAACTGTGAGAAATGCGTGTTTATAAACCATTCAGTGGAAAGTTTCTGAGGATTTTCTGGAGAGTCACTCTAATCCCAACATTCACACCTTTTCTGGAGCTTCTGGTCTGCTCTTCCTGGGAGGGTGCTACTTTAGAATGCTTCCTCAGTTCCCCCACACAGAACTTGCACCTCATGCAGGCCTTTTCTTAGAAAAATTTCTTCACCTTGGCAGGCATTCCTCTCAGGCAAGTTCCTTTCACGCTGTTCCTTCCAAATATTGGCCTATCCCACGGGATAACAGAGTAATATTACACCCATCACGTTCCAGAAGGGCAGGCAACTAAGTAGCTGCTCTCCAGTTTTTTCTCTTTGCTGTGTTATCAGGAACATCTCCAGCACCTATGTCCTGCAGAATTTCCAGGAAAATAGAAAGACGTTGATTTCTGTGCCATGGGAACCCCAGAGAACTCAGGTTATTTTTTCCTAGGAAGACATCTGTCACTTAACCACTGAAACTCTAAGAATCTTTCATTGCTGAGCTCCTGTGTGGGTATAAAGCAGGTCTTTCCCTGAGGCACCCTGACTCTTTGGACTAGTTTTCTTGAATCTGCCACATTTGGTTTGAGGTAGAGTTGAAGCACATTGGGACGGTGTGCAGAGGATACAGCAGGCTGACACTTTTCCTGTGTACACGAGTCTTTAGTCTTTCTTCTCTGTTAATCTTCTGTATTGTCTTATATTTAGATGTGCTGAAAGATGTGTTAAGGGAAGCAGCCATGTGTTTTATAATCTCTAAGTGTTTCCAGCATCATTCTTTGGAATATGGGGGTAAATTTTACCTATTGTTTTCAGCTTTGGTTCCTCTTTCTGGAAAAAAAGAAAAAGAAAAATCTCATTTTGCATCCTACTAATCTGGTGGGCTGCCGTCTATGGGGTCGCACAGAGTCAGACATGACTGAAGTGACTTAGCAGTAGCAGCAGACAGGAGAAGGCAATGGCATCCCATTCCCGTACTCTTGCCTGGAAAATTCATGGACGGAGGAGCCTGGTAAGCTGCAGTCCATGGGGTTGCTAAGAGTCAGACATGACTGAGCATCTTCATTTTCACTTTTTACTTTCATGCATTGGAGAAGGAAATGGTAACCCACTCCAGTATTCTTGCCTGGAGAATCCCAGGGATGGGGAAGCCTGGTGGGCAGACATCTGTGGGGTCGCACAGAGTTGGACATGACCGAAGTGACTTAGCAGCAGCAGTCTACAGCTCACTTAATACTCACATTGGCTCTAAGAATAGGTATTATTATCTTCATTTTACAGGTGTGGAAATCGATGTGGAACTCATTGTCTCTCCAAGTGGCAGAAGTCGGCTGGAAATCTGCTGTCTAGCTTTAAAGCCCAAATACCACAACCTTACTCAGTTCTGAAATGTTTGAGCAAGGAGGTTGCTAACAGAATTGACACTGATTTGTGACTAAAAGGTCATTTTCTGAACAATGGATTTTCTTCTCAAGGAAAGCCTATATATTCCAGAAGATTCCTCTGAAAATCTGAGGAGTTTAGGTGACTTGACTCCCAAGTTGTTTTGAGTATATCAGTCTTGGAACCCAGTCATTCCCATAGACGTTAAGTTGTCCAGTCATATTTCCAAGTAAAATGGCAGTTGAATCAAAGTTACCAATTCATGCCTAAAAAGGCATTGTTTAAAACTCAGGCTTAAATTTTATGTGTCCTCTTCTAGTAATTTTTGTTCCTTCACCTGTTAAAAGGAAAATCTAGAAACCTTTTAAGAAAAATGGAGGTACATGCTTAGATGAAAAAGGAGGAGATAACATGAAATAGTGATAGACAATAACAATATATTGCTGTAGTTTCCCAATTACAATTCAACTTTTATGGCTTAGTTTTCTATTGAATATATCATAGCAACCTGTTTCTGATTGAGCTGAAGATATTATCAAACATAATTTGATTATACATTTGGAAATTTGGTTTAATTAGTAATTTGGAGCTTTTAAGTATGGGTTTATATGAATGTGATACTCTTTTTATTGTACTTCCAGTTTATATTACTTGAATCTTGCATATGTGTGAACAATTCATCTTGCAGTCAAAATGTCACCTCTCCCTGTTCCTAACATGATTCATGATTCTATCCATCCATCTCCAAATGCATATATTATTAGAAGTACTGCATATTTAGAATTCCTCTTAAAAAAGTCAGAAATCTGGTATTTGTTAATCAACTTGGTTTGCATTTCTAGGTAAACTCATTATTATTATCTCTATTTACACTACTTTTTATAAAAATATCAACACTTTTTCCTTTCTGGGTAGTATCAGAGCAGTTTAGTTTATATTTTAATATAAACTGATTTCCCTAAGGAAAAGAGAAAGTGACATGGAGAGGCTGCTGCTGCTGCTAAGCTGCTTCAGTCGTGTCCGACTCTGTGCGACCCCATAGATGGTAGCCCACAAGGCTCCTCCATCCCTGGGATTCTCCAGGCAAGAACACTGGAGTGGGTTGCCATTGTGGAGAGGACATCAGCATAATTATTATCTGACAAATGAGAATGATTTTATATTCTTAGTAGAAAGCTGTTTTAAAGACTGAAAAGAAAAATGCATTCAATTGATCTTCGTCTTCTGAATGTTGAGCTTTAAGCCAACTTTTTTGCTCTCCTCTTTCACTTTCATCAAGAGGCTTTTTAGTGTAAATAATACTGTTGATAAGATTTCAAATGTTTCAATGCTATTATTATCCATTTTAGCACATACTTAATATTTAGGTGGATAAATATTGATTATGTAAAATCATAAAAATAGCACATTTATAAGTAAGCCTTGTCATTTTTTTGAAAATTCAAAAAGTCACATTGTAATTTTTATATAAATTTTGTGTAATTATAACAATCTGAAGAAATTAATAAATAAGTGTTTGGGGGTTAAAATTTGAAGGAAAATAATTGGTAAGGAATTGGCAGTTTTTTCCACTATATAATAAATACACATTTTCTGCCAATTGTGTTGTTTCTTATAGGTTCATATTAGAAAAGAAGTAAAAAAAAAAATTTTGGCCATGTCACATGGTATGTGGGATCTTAGTTCCCCAACAGATATCAAATCCACATCCTTGCCATGTAAACACAGAGTTTAACCACTGGACTATAAGGAAATCTCTAAAAAAAAAAAATTACTTTGCATATTTCTTACTTGAATATTCATTAATTATAAATCAAAAAGTTATATTGTGTATACACCTTGATTACCATTGATTCAAGTTTCTCCATCATTAAAATTGATCCTTTAAAATAACCATTTGATTGGAAAAACTTGTTCTATACATATTTTGGTAGAAACATTTTGTAAGTAATGTATTATTTCTACTTCTTAAAATTTCAAGTTGAAATTAATGAAAAGGAACTTTAAAAAAACTGAATTCAGATTGTTAAGCTTTCTGTGACATTTGAGAAAAGTAGTCATGTATTTGTGAAACTTTTCAAGATACAATATTTCCCTCAGCATCTTCCATTTCTTAGAGATGAATACACATGGGAAACCTATCTGATATAATTAGCAGATAGTTGATGATAAAGCAATTAAATAAAAGGTCATTTGCCTTATCTCTGAACAACAACAAAAAAATACCATCCCTGTTAGTCTATTCGTTGGTGAATAATTTGTTTTATAAATGTTTCTGTTCATGCTGAAAATCAGTAACTCTCATAATGGAATGCCCTGGTTGAACCTAGTATACACAAATTGTAACACCTAGTGCTATGGTTGCACTTTAAACTGATATGTTGTCACTTCAAATTACTTTGCATTGGCATCTGTGGTTATTTAGAATTACAAGTTAATTTGGATGACTTCCAGAACAAATAAACAAGTGCAAAACTGTCTCAATGCATTTATTGTGCTTGAATGATTGAAGGACTTTTTTTTTTGGTTTTAATGTTCCAGAATAATTTTATCTAACAGCAGGAAATGGCTAGACTTCCAAACAAGCTGTTCTTTTATTGTAAATTATATTAAATCTACATGAAAAAGGATATTTAATTTTAATTACAGTAGTAATAAATACAAAATGACTAAAGCATCTTTAAAAAATTATCTGCATAACATAATGACAATAGTAACTATAACAGTAAAATAGAAATGGCAATAGTGATAGAAAAAACTTAATAAATAGAAAAAGTAAGAAATTCAAACAACTCATAATAAAGTAATCATGTTATAATGAACAGAAGACTAGAACTATTCAAAAATGCTAAACAAAAATGTAATGCTCAAAAATAATTTAATTTTGGAAGCCAGCAAGTGATATTTTCTATGAGAATTTACCAATTCTTTGTCAGCTAATAAACCACAGGCAAAATGAATGCACATCATCTATGTCTAGGGCCATATCTATGAATTTTCAGACTGCCTAACTCATCGAAAAATTTCAGTTTCTCAGCCCCCATCCAATTCCTTAAACACGTTCCCTCTCTGTTTCTCTTCCCCTCATATATATATGAAAATTATTATATTAATACAATATAATATGAGGGGAAGAGAAACAGAGAGGGAACGTGTTTAAGGAATTGGATGGAGGCTGAGATGTGGAGAAGGCAATGGCACCCCACTCCAGTACTCTTGCCTGGAAACTCCCATGGACAGAGGAGCCTGGTAGGCTCCAGTCCATGGGGTTGCTAAGGGTCAGACACGACTGAGAGACTTCACTTTCACTTTTCACTTTCATGCATTGGAGAAGGAAATGGCAACCCACTCCAGTGTTCTTGCCTGGAGAATCCCAGGGACGGGGGAGCCTGCTGGGCTGCCGTCTATGGGGTAGCACAAAGTCGGATACGACTGAAGCGACTTAGCAGCAGCGGCAGCATGAGTAATACATAACATGGATACTGCAACACGGTGATGGATCTCTACTGAGACACCTTTTTTCCATCTACATGTTCACTAAAAGAAATCTCATCAAGTCTCATGTTTTAATCTACATGTATAAACATGTATCTTCTGCCCTAATTTCCTGCTACATATAAAATGTCTTAGGTTTAATTACTGTGATGGTTAATTTTATATGTCAACTTGGCTAAGCTGTGGCTCCCAGTTTTTGGTTAAACACCAGTCTAGATATTTCTGTGAAGATGTTTTTCAGCTGTGATTAACTTTTAGATCAGTGAAAAGTGAAAGTGAAGTCGCTCAGTCGTCAGACTCTGCGACCCCTGGACTGTAGCCTACCAGGCTTCTCAGTCCATGGGATTTTCCAGGCAAAAGTACTGGAGCGGGTTGCCATTTCCTTCTCCAGGGGATCTTCCCGACCCAGGGATCGAACCCAGTTCTCCCACATTGTAGGCAAACGCTTTATCCTCTGCTGCTGCTAAATCGCTTCAGTCGTGTCCGACTCTGTGTGACCCCATAGACGGCAGCCCACCAGGCTCCTCTGTGCGACCCCACAGAGGGTTCTCCAGGCAAGAATACTGGAGTGTGTTGCCATTTCCTTCTCCAATGGATGAAAGTGAAAAGGGAAAGTGAAGTCGCTCAGTCGCCCCCGACTCAGCGACCCCATGGACTGCAGCCTACCAGGCTCCTCCGTCCATGGGAGTTTCCAGGCAAGAGTACTGTAGTGGGTTGCCATTACCTTCTCCGTTTACCCTCTGAGCCACTAACTTTTAGATCAGTAGACCTGAGTAAAGAAGATTGCCTCCTTAATGGAGGTATGAGCCTCATCTTGTGAGTTGAAGGCCTTAAAATCTAAAACTGAGGTTTTTCCAAAAAGCAGTTCTGCCTCAAGACTGCAAGATAGAGGCCCTATCTGGTTTCAGCCCACAGATTTCAGTCTCAAAATTGAAACATCCACTCTTTGAATTTTCAGATTGCCTACCTGGTTGACAAATTTTCAGCTTGTCAGCCTCCATCCAATTCCTTAAGCACATATTCTTTCTCTCCCTGTCTCTCATATGTATCCACATATTGGATAGTGGTAAAGAACCTGCCTACCAGTGTAGGAGACATAAGAGATGTGGCTTCAGTCCCCACGTTGGGAAGATCCCCTAAAGGAGGGCATGGCAATCCACTCCAGTATTCTTGCCTGGAGAATCCCATGGACAGAGGAACTGACAGACTATAAACTATAGGGTCACAAAGAGTCGACATGACTGAAGCGGCTTAGCACACATGCATATATGAAAATTATTATTATATGAATAAAATTATAATGCTTTGCCTAAGGTATATATTAGAAACAGTTGTTTTCTAATAAATGGGTGAAAGTGAAATATACCCAGGAAGTAAGAAAAGCCAAAAGAGAAATGATGGTTGAAACATTTAACAAACAGTAATATGAGAGTACCAATAAATTAGAAAAGACTTTAAGTCTTTAGAAAAATAAATGAACCTGGAATCTCTTAATCAGTCAAGTGTTACTACAGGGAAAAATCTCTCTAGCTGAAAGCAATATTTATCCTTCACCAAAAACACAAGAATCCATTCAATGCCTTGTTCTAAACCTTCAAAAAGTATTTTCTGGAAAGTATGATTTCTGTCCTTTTTTATTATAACTTCAACTTTTTGTGAGAGAACATTCTTTAAAATTAGAGACCAGTAACAATTTGTGAGTTCTTATTATTGGGTTCCACTTGCATTTAAAAAGCTAGGCTCTGGGGAAGACATAACTGTAACTGGTCACACTGGTGTGTCACCTTAACAAAAATTCAAAACCACAAGATGCTCCAAATGACTTTGTGGCAAATAATAAATAAAACCATTGTTATTCAGTGATGATAACATTCCTAAGAAAACACATTAATCATACCTTTCATGGGAGCATCTTAGTTTAAATACTGTGCAAAAAAACTGTTTATTTGACATGCTCTCTTTTAATTAAAAGGTATCTTTCTAAAGTTTATGTAAGCTCAGTAGTTTACACTCTCATCTGTATATTTCTCAGGAAGTGACAAACATAAGATAAGGACATAAATTAATTCATGCTAGAAAGAAGGAAGACTGCCATTCTTAACAGGAAAGAGCCAGCTAAGGATGTTAGATGTAATGTGTACTAAACTGGATATGTTGGAAAAAGACAAATGGGACATCTTAAAATTCTGACTCCCATTAAGTAGCAGATTGGGTGTATAAAAAATGTCTTACAAGGTCTCATTAATATTGCCAAATTTGGAAGTCGGATAGATGAATATAGGCAAATAGACCAAAGAGATATTCTGCATAATGAGATGGGTCACTCACTCCTTCCCAAAAGAATGGTCCCAATAAGCAGAAAATCATTGCTACCAGGATTCCTTATGAATTAGTGAGCAACCGCAACAACTACTAAGGCTTCTGAAAATACATTACAAATTTTAAAGAGGGAATGACACTGAATTAGCAGAGGAAACACATTTATTTTAGATTAAACTACTAAAATAAACTATAATCAAGTTTCCCAAGATATTCCCAAGGGAGAAACTCAGGCAAGTAATAATGAAAAAAAAAAAAAGTTAATGACAATAAAGATAATGTGAAAATGTGCTTTGAAATAAAATGATTGAAAAGTAGATTACTCATTATTGAAAACTGATTTAGTAAGGAGGAGTTAAACCTAATGTGGTTCTCAAGTAAAGATTTAACATAATACTTAACTGTGAAATAACAGAGTTAGTCCCATCAAAGTCAGCAAGAAGATTATATATTTGCCATGACCTTTTTAATATATTTTTAAAAATCCTGGCCAATGAAATACCGTAAGAATAGACATGAAAGAAAAACTCTTTTAAAAACATAAAAATTTGTATTATTTGTAAATGAAATACTTTTCTTCCTTGAAAATGCAAGAGAAAAACCTAAAATCTCACAGATGTATAAATTCTATGGAATGTATAACAAATGCATATATAAAGAGGCATATACATGTATACAAATAATATTTACATAGTTGAAATATATTACATGTTTTTGATAAATTAAAATCAATGAAGATATTGTCAGTCTAAAACAGACTGCCAGTTTATTTCCCTAGCAAATCCAGTTATTCAGGATCAGCAAAGAATTGAGATTCAGGCTCTCAATTCGAGCTCTCAGTAGCAAGCCACATGAGAATCCCCCCACAGCCAAAGAGGAATACTGTTTTCATAGAGAGGAAAAAAAAAGCTGGGAGGGCTATAGTAAACCAGAATCCACGGTGTAAGGGTTCAGGGCAGACCAACCCAAAATACGCCATCATGGTGTATTGATTATTTTGATTTAAAATTACTTAAGAAATGGACAACACAAAAGAGATACTCCACCCCTCTTTTCTATATGAAAGCAGGTAATGAATCTCATGCAAAAGCACCTGGAGGGAGAAGGGCAATCTTACCACCAGAGAGAGGAATTCAGAGGAGAAGCTTATGTGAATAAACCTTGTCACTTCCTTAATTACTACCCCAAGTCTACATTCTATTTAGATTCTTCACTGAGTTCCAAAAACCTAAATTTCGTTGTTCTGTCAGTTTCTCAGAAATGTATCATTTCTCTTCTGAAAAGTTTAAAAGATGCTTCTCTGATCACTTTTTATGCCCTATTTCTATGAGACCTCTGTGTTCACAAAGTAAAATTCGATTCGTTTTCTCCTATTAATCTGTCATGTGTCAATTTGGTTATCAATCTAACCACAAGATCTTAAGAGGGATAAAGGGAAAATTTCCCCTTCTCCAACCACTTTCATGACTTTTCCATTGGTGAGTTTCTAGAGATTGGTCCATCTTCTTCCTAGTACAGAGAAGACACCCTGACAAGTGGAAGTTTCCCTTATAAAAGTAAGTGTCTCTTACAAAATGACAACTTCTTTTTGTCTTTCAGAGCTTTTCTTATGTCTGAAAGTGGAAGTGTTAGTCACCCAGTCCTGTAGGATTTTTTGTGACCCCTATGGACTGTACCCTTCCAGGCGCCTCTGTCCGTGGAATTCTCCGGGCAAGAATAATGGAGTGGGCTGCTGTTACCTTCTCCAAGGGATCTTCCCAACCCAGGGGCTGAACCTGAGCCTCCTGCATTGCAGACAGATCCTTTACCATCAGAGCCACCAGGGAAGCCTTTTTGTCTAGGGTTTCTTAAAAATAACCAACTCAAAATAATCATTATGCCAAAGAAACATATTTTAGGATGGAACATTGTGCTTCCCTTTAGTGCAATGTGCAATAATTCATGTAAATAAATATATGATTTTGGTATATGTCATCAAATAGGAGATGATTTACAGTAATCAGCAATATAATTCTTTTATCTCCCATAGAGTTTTACCTTATATCATGTCTATTTCATATTTTAACACTTAAAATTTAATTTCTATTTTGAATTAACAACAGAATTTGTATATATCAGCAGTGGCCACAGGACTGGAAAAGGTCAGTTTTCATTCCAATTCCAAAGAAAGGCAATGCAAAAGAATGCTTCAATTACCGCACAATTGCACTCATCTCACATGCTAGTAAAGTAATGCTCAAAATCCTCCAAGCCAGGCTTCAGCAATACGTGAACCGTGAACTCCCTGATGTTCAAGCTGGCTTTAGAAAAGGCAGAGGAACCAGAGATCAAATTGCCAACATCCGCTGGATCATGGAAAAAGCAAGAGAGTTCCAGAAAAACATCTACTTCTGCTTTATCGACTATGCCAAAGCCTTTGACTGTGTGGATCACAATAAACTGTGGAAAATTCTGAAAGAGATGGGAATACCAGACCACCTAACCTGCCTCTTGAGAAATCTGTATGCAGGTCAGGAAGCAACAGTTAGGACTGGACATGGAACAACAGACTGGTTCCAAATAGGAAAAGGAGTGCGTCAAGGCTGTATATTGTCACCCTGCTTATTTAACTTATATGCAGAGTACATCATGAGAAACGCTGGACTGGAAGAAACACAAGCTGGAATCAAGATTGC
>SJYT01080776.1:417524-428060 GCA_006410635.1 Cephalophus harveyi | reverse complement strand
TTACAGGAAATTGTTGCATTTATTATCATCCACACGTTTACATTTAATGTCCCATGAGACATAAATGTATCTCTTTGAATAAATCTTTCCAATTTCAAGCTCTATGCAAACTGCTAATGTGCCATCATAGTAACATCACACAGAAACACCACACAGGTCTCAAAGAAGGCAAATTTTGGAATCACTTTCTGGAAATCATACTACATGAAGCAAAGTTATTGCTTAAAAAAAAAAAAAAAAAAAAAGCTGTTACTTTGAAACAAATGAAGAAAAAGGCTGCAAAACTGGAACTAGCAGATAAAATCAGTCCTGGGAGCTGGAACAGTGACTGGACTCAACAATGCCGTTTCATATGAACGCCAAAGTTGCTAAGAAACTAGACCTTAGCCGTTTCCACTGCAAAACAAGGGAGCTACCGTCATGTGACGTGTGAGGCATCCAGTGCTCCAGTGGAAATCATACTGCAATACATAAATGCATCAAGTCTACGTGCTAAGGCAGGAGACTCAGGAGACAAAGGCTTGATCTCTGGGTTGAGACGATCTCCTGGAGAAGGAAATAGCAACCAATTCCAGTATTCTTGCCTGGGAAATCCCACGGACAGGGAAGCCTGGTGGGCTACAGTTCATAGGGTCACAAACAGTCGGGCATGACTTAGCAACGAAACAACAGCAACATAACCTGACAGGCATATATTAACACATGATCTCCACATTCGCGAAGCTCACCATCACAGACATCATCACAATAATAAAATCAAGAAAGTGTAATATTAACATTATGAACCAAGTGTCAAGAACACACAAAAAAGAAAAGGATTAACTTCTTTTGTATTTTCACATGTCCATCTCTCTCATTTCTCAAAATAAATTCATTTGTGCCAAACCCAAATGTTCAAAACTCCAAAACATTGTAAAAGTAATAGTCAAGTAAGATTGCCGGGAGAACTATCAATAACCTCAGATATGCAGATGACACCACTCTTATGGCAAAGAAGTGGAGAGGAGCTAAAAACCCTCTTGATGAAAGTCAAAGAGGAGAGTGAAAAACTTGGCTTAAAGCTCAACATTCAGAAAATGAAGATCATGGCATCTGGTCCCATCACTTCATGGGAAATAGATGGGAAAACAGTGGAAACAGTGTCAGACTTTATTTTGGGGGGCTCCAAAATCACTGCAGATGGTGACTGCAGCCATGAAATTAAGAGATGCTTACTCCTTGGGAAGGAAAGTTATGACCAACCTAGATAGCATACTGAAAAGCAGAGACATTACTTTGCCAACAAAGATCTGTCTAGTAAGGCTATGGTTTTTCCAGTGGTCATGTATGGATGTGAGAGTTGGACTGAGACGAAAGCTGAGCACCGAAGAATTGATGCTTTTGAACTGTGGTGTTGGAGAAGACTCTTGAGAGTCCCTTGAACTGCAAGGAGATCCAACTAGTCCATCCTAAAGGAGATCAGTCCTGGGTGCTCTTTGGAAGGAATGATGCTGAAGCTGAAACTCCAGTACTTTGGCCACCTCATGCGAAGAGTTGACTCATTGGAAAAGACTCTGATGTTGGGAGGGATTAGGATCAGGAGGAGAAGCGGATGACAGAGGATGAGATGGCTGGATGACATCACCGACTCAATGGATGTGAGTCTTAGTGAACTCCTGGAGTTGGTGATGGACAGGGAGGCCTCGCGTGCTGCAATTCATGGGGTTGCAAAGAGTTAGACACGACTGAGCGACTGAACTGAACTGAAAGGGAATACTTTATATTCTCTGAATACGTGAATCTTAATAAGTTTGTTATAAGTAATCAGCTGTTTAAACTTACAGTCAGCAGAGCTACATGAGCAGCTCTGTTTGGGAGATAAGGGGAGATAGTCCCCAAACCTAGAATGCTTAGCTGCACAGATGGTAACTCCATGGGTCACAGTGAAGACATAAAATCAGGAAAAGAGACAAAAGCATAGGATCAGGAGTGGAGATAATGAATTCTCTTTTGTACCGTTTTAATCTGGGACACCCAAATTCAGGTGTTCCTCCTTGGAGACAATTTCAACTACTGGTCAAAAGTTCACGAGACTTGTAAGACAGCAGCAGCACAGAACATCTCAAGAGGAAAAGGAGAGTTAAAGAGAAAACAGCAAGCTTCGAAAGTCAAGCATTGTAGAAGACTGCTTCATATCCACACACATGTACATATATGCCATTTTGAAGAGTAACTACTTTTTCTCCCCTCCAGACATGGAGTTTCTTCCTCACCTTGAATCCTGGCCTGCTTTATTACTTACTTAGAACAATAGATTGTGACAGAAGTGGTTCTGGGCAAATTACAAAGTCTAGACCTCAAGAAGCCTTGAAGTTTTTGTTTTTACCATCTTCAAACAGTATGCCAAGATCGTGATGATATTATAGGAAGAAGCCTTGCATTAAAGACCAATCACTGAAGCTGTCAGCTGGGCCCAGCCCTTACCTTGTCAGCTGAGTGCAAACGAGTGCGCCCAGCTTAAACTAGCAGAACTGTCCAGAATCATGAGAAATAACAAAACATGATTTTAAGATACTAAGTTTGGGGATAGTGTTTTATATAATTAACTGAAATTGAGAGCCAACAGAGGGCTGCATCCAGGAAGAAGCAAAAAGCAAAGGCAGAAGACAGTCTCTACTAAAAGACAATTTTCACGAAGTAGCAGAGATTTTTAAACAGGCTGGGGGCTAAGAGGAGGTCAGTGAAGCAAGTGAAGAGAACTCATCTCAGATACTTGAGAGTTCAGTGTCAGTCAGGTGGAAAAGGTAGAAGGCTTCCTCAGAAGATTCCAAATGAGCAGCTGAGGAGCCAGACTGATGGGAACTGGATCACTCTTGTAAGTTACTTTGTAAGAAAGACAGGAGGTATTTTATAAGACTGAAGAGCGAGACTAGTTGAACGGAAGCTGGTGTCCACGATGGTTTAAGATAAGGATGCAGCTGCAAGAGAAATAAAAAATGCTTTGTTTTTTTGTTTTCTTTTTAAATAGAGAAAACCAACGTATCAAAGGCCCAAGGGAGGTGCAAAGACTCGGGACGAAGGTGAGCAGTATCTTAGTTCAGGCTGCTCTAACAATATACCATAGACCAGGTGGTTTAAACAGAAAGCAGCTCTTTCTTTCTCACCACTTTTGGAGGTCGAGGCACCAGCAGGTGCAGCAGGTACAGAACACCCCTGCTGGTTTGCAGACAAACCTCTTCTCCCGGCCCCTCTCTTTACAAACACACTGATCCCATCGCGGAGGCTCCACCCTCAGGACTTCATCTAACCCTCCCTCCCCCGCAGAGACCCTCACCTCTTAATATCCTCCACATGGGGTGACAGGGTTTCAACGTGTGAATTGCGGGAGGGGAGGCACGAACATGCAGTCCAGAACAACTGAGTTAACCAGAGGAAAGTGAAAAGAAAAAAAGCTAGGTGAACTGATAATGGCTGGGGTAAGAGAGCAAGCCAGGTTAGGATGGCTGAAAATAATCCTTGGTAGAGTGTGCAGGATTTTCTTACCCAGGCTCTTAGAAAAAAAGAAGAAAGCAGGATCACTTGCTAAGACTGAAGGAGCAGAAACTATTTCAAGAGCGTGAGAAAAACAGTCAAGTTTGGAAACAGCCGTGGGGAATGGGGAGAAGAAACAATTCAACGGGGGACTATTATGTCAAGGGTAACAGCTGACATACTGACAAGCAGCGCAGCGCGGGGGCCAACATCTGTGAGGGCAGCTGTGGTCAGGGAGAAGAATTACTGTGTTGCTATTTAAATAAATAATAAGATAGTATTTTTACTCAATCCCATGTATGAGTAAACATAGTAATATAATGTTAAAGAGGAGCGCACTTTATTTCCTCCCTGAGTGCAGGATTCTCGTTTTAATACACGGGTTTCTATATTACGTGGTTGTCAATTACCATCGAAGAAGATACCAGGATCACAGATAAGCGCTTGAAATTACACTGGACATCATTATCGTTGCTGTTGTTGCTTAGTTGCTAAGTCATGTCCAACTCTGTGTGACCCCACGGGCTGTATGTAGCCTGCCCGGTTCCTCTGTCCTGGGATTCCCCAGACAAGAATACTGGAGTAGGTTGCCATGCTCTCCTCCAGGAGATCTTCCTGATCCAGGGACAGAACCAAAGTCTCCTGCATTGCAGGCAGATTCGTTACCACTAAGCCAGTTAAGGAAATGCAAGTTAACGACACAATAAGATAACTATATACCTATGAGACTGACCAAAAGTAATAATTTTTTTTTAAGTGATAAAACCAACTACTGACAAGAAGGTAGAGTGACCAAAATTCTCCACTATCATTAGTGGGAATGCAAAATGGCACAGTCGTTTTGGAAAACAGTTTGGCAGTTTCTTACAAACATACATTTATCAGAAAAACCACTGGTCCCATTCACAGGCATATACTCGAGAAATGAAAACTTATGTTCACACAAAAACCTGAATATGAATGCTTACAGCAATTAGGTTAATAATAATCAAAATACTGGAAGTACCTTTCAACTGAAGAATGGAAAAACAGACTGTGGTATAGCCATGGAACAGACTGCTGCTCAGTTACAGAAAGGAGAAAACTTCTGGTCTGTGTGACAATATGGATGAAACGCATTCGCCCTTTGCTCAGTGAAGGTCAAACTTAGAAGGATATACACTGTATGATTTCTTTCATATGATATTCTTAATAAATTTTAAAGGGCTAGGTTGACTAGAAAAGAACATAGGAGAATTCTGGAGGGTGTTGGAATTTGTGGGTGAAGTTATATAACTACCCATTTGTCTAAATCATTAGAATGCATACTAAAAAGGATTAATTTCTCTGTTTATAAAGTATCTCTCCATAGGAATGATTAAAACAATGTAAAGGGCCTTTGCAAGATGAAATGACACTGTAAAGACTGCTGTATCTTACTATTTTGAATGAAAACACAAAGGGATTACTATACTAATATAATGTCAATAATGGCTCAAGCATTTTAGAATATGAAGTGTTACTTCACAACTCCATTGAACGAATAACAGTAGACCATGTAATTAAAACTACCTTTTAAATGCTAAATAAAGAGAAATTAAATATCATTTCTCAATTTTCCAAATAATCTATTATAGAAAACAAAACAGTTAACTATACCTTTTCCAATCATAATGACATCTGCTTAGCACATCAGAATATACAAAGGATAGATTCCATAGTATTTTAATTTTATTCAGTACCTAACTTAAGTAAACTTTTAAAACAAATATCTGAAAAAAATTTTACCAAAGCTTTTTCTCTACACACTCTCAGAATTAATACACTGCTCTAATAATCTTAATAAGTAAGATGAGGTAGATAAGATTTTGCCACCATATAAAACATAACAATCACCTTATTTAGGCTATATAATTATTAGAAAATAATATAAAAGTAGATTTATTCAAGAAGAATGCAATAGAGTATTACTCAGCCATTAAAATGAATGCATCTGAATCAGTAATGAGGTGGATGAAACTGGAGCCGATTATACAGAGTGAAGTAAGCCAGAAAGAAAAACACCAATACAGTATACTAACGCATATATATGGAATTTAGAAAGATGGTAACAATAACCCTGTATGCGAGACAGCAAAAGAGACACAGATGTATAGAACAGTCTTTTGGACTCTATGGGAAAGGGCGAGGGTGGGATGATATGGGAGAATGGCATTGAAACATGTATATTATCATATGTGAAACGAATTGCCAGTCCAGGTTCGATACAGGATGCTTGGGGCTGGTGCACTGGGATGACCCAGAAGGATGGTACAGGGAGGCAGGTAGGAGGGGCGTTCAGGATGGGGAACATGTGTATACCCATGGCGGATTTATGCTGATGTATGGCAAAACCAATAAAATATTGTAAAGTAATTAGCCTCTAATTAAAATAAATTATATTAAAAAAATAAAAAATAGAAAAAAAAGAAGAAACTTAAAATTACAAGTTTTTACTCTCTTTACAAAGATATATCACCTACACATACACAGTGTGACACTTAAACATATAAATACACCAACTAACACTAAATTTCAAATGAAATTAACCACCTAAAATGCCTACAATTACCAACTGCTTCATAAGGCTCAAAACCAGACATATCCCAAACCAACGTACTTTTGATTATTTAAGTTTTGTAATGATGAAAGTAATATATGAGTGGGCTTATGTGTCTGATAGAAAATAGTACCAAAAATTTGCAACACTACCATGCTATTGCTATAAACAATGTCTGTTGCCTGTTTGTTCAGTTAACAATATATTACGAGCACATTTCCATGACATTTAACAAATGCAAAAACATAGTTTAATAGGCTTTATAATATCCTCATACATGAATTTATAATCATTTATCTGTTCCTTTTTTCAGACATTTGAATTATTTCCAAAATTTTACTCCTGTTTTTCAGTGCTTTGATGATGATCCTTAAACTTCTAATAATTCTTCAGACTACATCCCTAGAAGTAGGAGTAGAGCTATTGGGGTAAAAGGATGTGAATATTTTGAAAGCAATGATAAGTGACACCCAATAAAACATCCTGTGATTATGGAAATTCTGTGTCTACTGTGTGCAACATGAAGCCACTCGCTGTATATCGAAACTTCCCTGGGGGCTCACTGGTAAGAAGCCGCCTGCTAAGGTAGCAGACACGGGTTCAATCCTGGTTCAGGAAGGTCCCCGGGAGAAGGAAATGGTACCCACTCTAGTATTCCTGCCTGGGAAACCCCATGGACAGGGAAGTCTGGTGGAAGAAGTCCATGGGGTTGCAAGACTTGGACGTGACTTATCGACTAAACAACAAGTTTTAAGTCTAATAAGCACTTGAAATGTGGTGAGTTAGACTGAAGAAATAAATATTTGACTTAAATAGCCAATGTGGCTACTGGCTGTGTAGTACTGTGCAGCACAGCATTAGATACAGAATGTCCAAATGTCATCTAGAAAAAGCACAATTCACAGTCAGCAGAGAATGAGTGTTCATTTCCTCATACATTCATTAGCTATGACATTTTTTATTTTCTATTATTTGTCAATTTCCTAGGCAAAGACAGAGGGAATTGTTTCTTAATATATATTTCTTTAAATGCCTGGGTTAAACATTTTTCAAGTTTTCAGTTTCTTGTGTGAGTGTGAACTGTTCTTTTCCTTTGTCAATTTTTCTACTAGAGGGAGAATTTGCTTTTCTTAGAATAAATGGTCTCTATATATTAAATAAATGAATTATTGCTCATATCTGTTTCAAATAATTTTTCAATTCTATTATGATGCTTTTTGATACACAGAAGTATTATATTTTAATTTACATTTATTGATCTTATGCTTGTGTTTTCATCTCAAGCCAATTTAGATAAAATGTCAACTTACACAGTTTATTTACGACTTTTATGAAAATAAAAAGGGTCAAGATGAAACAGTGAATTCATATTTTAAAACATGAGCCCTGCCTCACACACACATATGACAGGTAAAATATAAAAATTGTCAAAAAGGCTGTGCTGGACTCAGAAACAAAATAAATACTTCCAACACACACAGACCCAAAGCATTAAGTAGAGTTAATGCTGCACCTGCTATATTTCTGTGTTATGTGTCTGGAATTAGATAGTTATACCAAAGTTACTTCCTTCTCCTTAGAGAAAAGAACTAAAAATAGATCCAGGCTCTCAGCTTGAAACAGCAAATATACAATTCACAAAAGTGGAAACCAGAGCAGACAATATACACAAAAAAAGATTTTCAATTTCTCTAGTGATGGTGGGATATAATTGAAATTATATCTATCAGAATCAGTTCAGTCACTCAGTCATGTCCAACTCTTCGAGACCCCATGGACTGCAGCAGGCCAGCCTTCCTGGTCCATCACCAACTCCCGGAGAACAGGAAAATATATATATCAGAATATATCTATCAGAATACCAAACAATAATAAGCATGGCAGAGATGCAGGGAAATTAAAACATTTTTACTCTATTGATAGGAGTAAAAATTGATACAAACACATCAGGAAGCAATTCAGTAACATAAAACAAAATTAGAGACGTGCATACCTTTTCACCTCGCTACTCCACTTTTTAGGTATAAATAATAAGAGAAGAAAAATAGATGCTTTTGAACTGTGGTATTGGAGAAGACTCTTGAGAGTCCCTTGGACTGCAAGGAGATCCAACCAGTCCATCCTAAAGGAGATCAGTCCTGAATGTTCACTGGAAGGACTGATGCTGAAGCTGAAACTCCAATATTTTGGCTGNAGAAGAAAAATAGATGCTTTTGAACTGTGGTATTGGAGAAGACTCTTGAGAGTCCCTTGGACTGCAAGGAGATCCAACCAGTCCATCCTAAAGGAGATCAGTCCTGAATGTTCACTGGAAGGACTGATGCTGAAGCTGAAACTCCAATATTTTGGCTGCCTGATGCGAAGAACAGACTCCTTTGAAAAGACCCTGATGCTGGGAAAGATTGAAGGCAGGAGGAGAAGGGGACGACAGAGGATGAGATGGTTGGATGGCATCACCGACTCAATGGACATGAGTTTGGGTAAACTCCGGGAGTTGGTGATGAACGGGGAGGCCTGGCATGCTGTGGTCCATGGGGTCACAAAGAGTCAGACAAGACTGAGTGACTGAACTGAACTGAATAAGAGAAACTCACACACATACCTCACATCTACATAAATGTTCTTTATTCATTATTTGTGTCAGTGATAACTAAAAACAAATTTTAAAAAATAGAATATTTATTAACAAGAAAATATATGAATTGTGTTATATCCCTAAAATTTTGAAATGATTTAAAAATTAAAACTGGTTAAAATAAATAAACCTGAGCTAAAGTATTAATGGGCTTCCCAGGTGGTTTCGAGGTAAAGAACCCACTTGCCAATGCAGGAAACGTGGATTAGATCCTTGGGTCGGGAAGATCACCTGGAGAAGGAAATGGCAACCCACTTCAGTATTCCTGCCTGCAAAACCTCACGGACAGAGGAGCCTGGCACGCTACGGTGCGTGGGGTCACAAAAGAGCTGGACATGGCTTAGTGACTAAACAATAACAGTATTAATATGGGCAAATATAACTTTTTAAAATGTTTAGTACAGAAAACAAGTTGCAGAATGATACAGCTTTATAAATATTGAAAAACATGCAACAAATACAAAACAAAAAAATATTGTGCTTGGCTAGTACAAAAAGCATAGAATAATTATAGCATAAAAATACAAGGAAAGATAGGGTAAGTAGGGAGCAAGGAGACTAAAAAGTAGCAGAATCAAGGAGGGCTTCACATTTACCCATGTTGTTTCAATTCTTCTTAAAAATTAAGTATGATAAAATGTCAGAAAAAATTTTAAATGAGTTTGGATATGGGTACATACTATTTTATTCTCTGTAGTTTTTCATGTTTGAAATAATTCATATTACCAAACTAATAAAAAAAAGAACCTACAAAGAATTTTCTAAAATCTTTTTCAAAAATAAAATGTATATAAATCAATTAAAGAGCAATCTGAGTAGAGACCTCCGATAACAAATAAGATGAAGCAATCTCACTACCATCTGTTCTTTCCACTGCTTACAACAAAAACTCTGGACCAAATACGTAAACCAATTATCTGAGGACTGGAAAGGTACCAATGGCAGACTGGGAAGAGACGCAAAACATAAAAACTCAGGGCGAGGATGCATTTCCTGGTTAATTCTGTGTGTGTGTGCCCTGATGTGGACCCACAAGGGAATTCACAGAGAGAATGTGTTAACAGCAAAAGGTACAAGAAAAAGAGAGAGAGAGAGAAGCCCTGCCGTTATGGCCAGGGGGCCTTTCACTAACTCCGCTGCTTTTTATTTGCAGAGACGAGATTCTGCTTCTTAAGGGATCTGGCACCTGCTGCAGACCTGTAAGCCTCTTTCGGGGCATAGCTCTCCCTCAGTTCATCTCATTCATCTTATTTGTTACCACTATTGATCAACATTCATCAAGCATCCCCAGCATGCAGAGCGCACAGAATGATGATTGAATGTTAAACACAAGCTCAAAGTTTCTATCCTCTCATTCACCTTCAAAACTGGCCTCAAGTTTGCCATTAAGCTTTCAATACAAACACAGATAAGGATGAACTGGCGGGACAATATATATCATTCAGCTATTCAATATCAGAAGAACACCCTCATCTTGAATTCGAGATATACGGTGGGGAGAAAGAAATAGACGAGCCAAAGGAAGAGAAACTTGGAGATGATTTAATGTGTTTCTGTGGCTGAGCCATAAAGCTTGAGGGCCTGAAACTGCTTAGAGAGAGCTTTTCCTCAGTAAAAGAGCAAGTGCTAAAAAAAGAGAGAGAGAGAGAGAGAAATCAGCACTTAATAAAAATACTGAATAAAAATGAGTAAAGGAGAAGATCTCGAGGTACAAAAAAACTGTCCATCTGTTGGAGATGACAAATTTTGCAAAAATGTGGTATAAATGACAATCCTAAAAACCATATATATCTCTTAAAAAATAAGATATCAA